>OY365787.1:10370000-10942500 GCA_959347405.1 Napeogenes sylphis | reverse complement strand
GACAAATGGATCCTGTAGAATAACTCTAAATACTTATCACAATGCAATGGTCAAATACTGACGAACTACTTAAATTATGTCCCTATCGATATCTGAAAAAGCTACTCGTGAGTTGGTGGTCTATTGATGTTGTCATACATAACGCCGTCCTAAGATCTCGTCAGACGATGGGAAAAGCTATATTATCACCACGACGGAAAAACTAACTGATATACCTAAGCGAAAATACCTAAAAGCGAAGTATTAAACAATACGAATTAAAAATGACATTTGACTAACTAATTTATTTGGTGCAATTCACTTAGCATTGATAAATGATAAATATTCACAAAAGTTAAAGCTGACCTTTGACGTGCGGCGAATAGCAATTTAAAATTTATTTTAGGCAGAATAGCTGGAGGATATTCCAACGATCCATTAAGCCCCGGGCATTTTTATAGGATAGTGTGGAAGAAAATTTGAACACTGTCTGACCACTGAAAAGTAAAAATATCCCCTAACTATAAAGTATTGTTCCAATAACTACTATACTTAACATAAGTATGTAACTTAATTTTGTATGGAAAAAAGTATTTCTTCATAACTTAGTACCTATAATATGCATAGCTACGAAAAATAAATATTTAGAGTTAAAACAAAATTAGCGTAACATTAGTTATGTTTGTTTGTATTTTAAGATGAGAAATAACTAACCTTGCAATGACATACGACAATTATTGACAAATACTTTACCTGTATAATAATAAACATAATAAACAACTATTACCTAAAATGTAATTGTTACCGTTTACCTAAAATCCTCGTAGACAGAGTTCAGAATGTTTGTTTATGTTTATTTATGTATTCAAATATTATGTAACTAGCAGATCAAAACAAATCTACTTCTTAGCGTAGATAATACTATGAAATGTCATGCATAATCAGATAAAATAAGGATTGGTTCTGAAGTTACAACGCAAATAGAATTTTTATAAAACTCATTTTGCTTAGGCACGTATGTTATGAGGTTCTGATACTAACCGGTTGTGTATCAAGATGTTTTTGTAGTACATATTAATGGCGTGTACTGTTTGTAGAACTAATCGTACTCTCAAGTTTGTAAGCAATAAAAAAAAAGTTCAGAATTTTAACTAGGTTAAAATAATATCTATTTTTAACATGCTTTTATTAGCTTGGGTTGTATGTATGTATGTATGTATGTATGTATGAATGTAACGGAATCTTTCAGCTTAATTTTCACCAGGTTCCAGCGTTCCAGCGATCCGATTAAATTGAAACTTTGCACAGGTATCAAGGACCGATGACAATGCAATAATTTGATAAAAGTTTCCCAAAAAAAAAAATTAAAAAAAAAATAAAAAAAATAAATGAATAAATAAAATAAATAAATAAATAAATAAACAATAGTTTAAAAAACTAAAAAAACACGTTTTTATTGCTAACCGAACTAAAAACTAGAAAATAATTTTTAATGACAAAGAGTATAAAATTACAGTAGTAGAAGATCGAACATTTAATCATAGTGAATCGCCTTAATATAAAATTATAATAAAATTTAAGTTATTAACAGAATAATTAAATTCTGAGTAAAAAGCGTATGGTGCTCGATATTTAAGGTATTACAATCATTCTATTAGCAACTATCTATGAGAGGATAGTTATGAATCACAGTAAAATGCACCCCACGATCTTTCTTGTTTTAAAGAGTTTATGAGAATATTATTATTTTTTTTAATTTTTGTTCCATATTTACTTGTTGATTAACAATTCATGTTGTAATTCAAATAAATATATTTTTTTACAAATTCATATTTAGTCCATCCCTCAGCTACAGAGACCATAATAGGGATTTATTGAATTTATTTTTTCTAATTCATATGTTAAAAAATCTTTGAAATTTTAAGAGGTAGCAAGAAAACTTAAAGAAATTAAAGTGATGAAAGTTATGTAAATATATATATTGTTAGGAGTCGAGGGTATTTCTCTATAATTAGTAGGCATCAACTCCTATAAATTACTAAACAAGTGTTAGGTTTATGACTTATCGTGTCTAGTCGTTTGAGAGCGGAAGCTCTGCAGGTGTGAATAGTGATTGTTGATGTGATCTTTGAGTACCTACCTACTTTGAGTAGCTTATCGTGCTTTTTATTACTGTGGTAGATTTGTCGTTTTATGTCATGGTTGTATTACTAAATTAGTTAGAACGTCGTAATCTGTCTTTCGTGGTATTAAATAGCGTGAAATACGTGAATTTGACAATTACTTTGAACGCTTATTATTTTTTTAATTAAATTTCTACATGAATCCTAACATCAGAAGTGGGATAGTCCTGGGCCCTTATCTTAACAGTTTTGCTAATTAGGTCGGATTGAACAAATCAAACATATCCTTATTTTCATTTTTTTTATTTTATTATTTTTTGTGTTTCATTATATTTCAAAAAAGCACGAATCACAGAACACATCAGTCACATCACATCGCTATTTGCGTGATAGCGTAAAATGTCTTACGGAATCGTTCCTATTAACGTAGTCGTTTACAGTGAAATTAATTCCTTGGTTTGTATACTACGTGTAAGTAAAACGTGTTCAAATCTTGAGAAACGACAGTTTTGGTGAGTACGTTCCAAACTTTATCTGAATAGTGAAAGGAAGATTTATTTTCACATTCATTTCATTTCATTTTCGGTAGTTACAACAAAACTACCCGCTTATTTTTTAATTACTATTTTTGAACTAAATGAAATAGTAGCGAGTTGCTTATGAAATCGAAATATGCATTCCAGTAAACGTGATACGGGTTGCAAAAAGCTTCTTTTCTCCTAATATTCTAATTGTAACAAATGCAACTTATTCTAGAATGACTGTTACCATTGGAAGAACAGTACCAGCTGTCTTGACCTTGACAGCGGGAGCCTAGTGTGCAGATAAAGACGCCGCCACTGATATGATCGACTGCACATGCAGCTCCAAAAGGTGCTGAGCGTCGAGACTGGAGTCTGGGATGCGCAGGCCTTAAAGACTGGTTCAACGTCGTCGCACGCCGCGTAGCCTGAGTTGATTCTGAGCGGTGGAACAGGCTACGATGGGGCTCGACAGGGACTTCTTGATCGGTGCGGTTTTCATGGCTGCCGCAGGTGTAGCAACTGTGACGAGCTTCAAGGGTATGCACAATTTATGATCTCGAGGATATGCACAATTTATGATCTGAAGGATATGTACCATTTATGATCTCAGTGGTCCTGTTCTCGTCGGAGTGTTTTGGTGGACTACCTCAACGGGGTCTTATAAGGAACCAGGCAGCTGCAGAACATATGATTTTATGGCTGGGAGACTAGACGCCAGATACGTTTGCAGCCTTCTTCTCTGGTGGTGAGTGAAATCTTTTCTAGCCACACGTGCTTGCCTTGTCGCAGCTACCTATGGTGTGTGCTTTGTTATGGTGCCGCACGCGCTTGCCTTGTCGCAGCTACCTATGGTGTGTGCTTTGTTATGGTGCCACACGCGCTTGCCTTGTCGCAGCTACCTATGGTGTGTGCTTTGTTATGGTGCCACACGCGCTTGCCTTGTCGCAGCTACCTATGGTGTGTGCTTTGTTATGGTGCCACACGCGCTTGCCTTGTCGCAGCTACCTATGGTGTGTGCTTTGTTGTTTGAGAGGCCACGTGCGCTTGCCTTATGGCAGCTACCTATGGCGTACGCAGTATCTCTCAAGGGAGGTTACTTACCTCGCAGTCACACGCGCTTGCCTAACGGCAGCTACCTATGGTGTGTACTGGCAGTCTATAATAAGGTCAGGTAAGACCGAGCTACAGAACTAAGTATTCAGCCAACAGTTAAACTAGATCCCGGTATCCAAAGGTTTTTACGTGTCTTACGACCACTCGCGATACGAATTTCTATCATTAACTAGATCTACTCATATTGAGTGAATCTTCTCTTTTTGAGTGTACTTTCTAAAGAGACTGGTCAAGTGAAGGAGAGAATCGGATAAGTTTTGCTGTTAATTAATTTTTCAGTTGGGCGGAATGGCTCTGCTGTAGCTGGCCTACAAGGCCTCGAGTTGTCCTGAAGCTGCTGCTTCAGAGCTGGCTCCGGATACGCAGCATTAGCTGTGGCAGTCTACAGTAACAACGGCGTTAGTCAGTGGGGTTTCCACTGCCGGTGCCACTGGCACTGGCACTGTCACTGCTGGCCTGGCGCTTCCACTGCTGCTGGCGCTGCTGCTGACGCTGCCGCTGCTACTCTCGCTGCTGCTTGCGTTGCCGCCGCCGCTGCTGCTAATGTAGCCGCTGCCGCTGCTGCTGATATTGCCGCTGCCGCTGCTGCTGATGTTGCCGCTGGTGCTGGCCTGACCCTGCCGCTGCGACTGCCGCTACTTCTGGGGCTGGCGCTGCCGCTGCTGCTGGCGCTGCCGCTGCTGCTGGCGCTGCTGATGACGTTGCCGCTGCTGCTGCTGCTGGCCTGGCGCTGCTGCTGACGCTGCCGCTGCTGCTGGCGTTGCCGCTGCTGTCACTGCCACTGTCGCGGGCTTTGGTACTGGCGCTACTGGTCGTAACGCTCTCTGCGGTTGTCGGGCACACCACATACACTGTAGATGATGAGTTTAAAGACATCTCGTGGGGATGGATAAATGGTGTATGAAACGAGCGAGCAAAAGTTATGAGATTCAAATGAAAGTAGCGTGTGTGTGTGAGTATGATTAACGTTATTTCTTTAAGGACAATTAATCTGATGAATCTGAGGCGGGTCTTACTACGCAAGCAATCACGGAAGCCGCCTTAGCTGCTGAGGGACGCGGTGTGAACCAATCAAGCTGCTACAACAGGCTGGTGGCTAACAGAGTTGCTGGCTCTTACGGCAAGAAAATACAAACCGCCTCTGAACACTTGGTTTAGTGGTGCGGTGAATTAACACCGGACATACGTTTCGCATTCTTCTCTGATGAAGTTCCTGGCTCTCACGGCAAGGAAATAAAAGCCGCCTCCTAAACACATGGTTTGGTGGTGCGGTGAATGAACGCCGAAAATATATTCCGCGTTCTTTAAAACTGGTCAGTATACACTGCCGCAGTAGAGCATGGGTAAGCAAAAGTGAAACCTATGCTAAAACATGCCTACCATACGAACCTCGACATTTCTCAATGTAGTAACTTCGTTATCAAAAAGGCATATATTGCCGCAACATCTTTGTTTGCAAATCTATAACACGTGTGAGTGGTGTTGCATTTTTGTAGCAATATGCATGGTGGGAAGCACTACGGTGACGGGTGCTATCCTACAGATAGTTTTATTTTATATCACTATTTGTCGAGTGGTAAAAGTCCGGAATTTTACCAATCGAACAACATATACAAATGGTTACAGGACATCTCTTGAAACACTAAACTTATCCCTTTGTTGCAGTTTTGAAATCTTCGCTTAAGGACGCTTGAGTGCACGCTTGCGCCGAGAGCAACGATATCTCTTAATTTTTTATTAATAACATTTAAATTGATAACTCAAATTTATACCTTAGTACATATTTCTAACTTTATGCCTTTTGTTTAGGAGAGTTTTCAAAGTGATAATCAGGATGGGCGAGTGAAACCGGACGGTAATGATGATGAACGGGTCGGTTGAAGACTATCTTTTATCAGGAATGACCATCTTACAAGAACCTCTCTCTCCGCAACCTGGGTCGAGCGGAAGATTTATAAAAAAAGGAAACTAATTAGCTCTTTTTCTTGCTGTTGAGATTGCTGGCTGTTAAAGTTGCTGCTGGCTGTTGAAGTAGCTGCTGGTCGGAGCTGGCACTGCTGATCGGAGCTGGCGCTGCTGATCGGAGCAGGCGCTGCTGGTCGGAGCTGGTGCTGCTGGTTGGAGCTGGCGCTGCTGGTCGGACGGGCGCTGCTTGTCGGAGCTGGCGTTGCTGGTCGGAGCTGGCGCTGCTGGTCGGAGCTGGCGCTGCTGGTCGGAGCTGGCGCTGCTGATCGGAGCTGGCACTGCTGGTTGGAGCTAGCGCTGCCGAGTCTCGAAATCCTTTGTGTTGGTAATGGGTTCCGACTCAGCACACCCAGTACACAGGAGTCCAGAAGAATTTACTACGTAGCCTTAGGTCTCATTTGGAGACAACATTTTTGGAAGCTTCATTGGTAGTTTTAAAGATATAACTTCAGAATTAAAAGATAGAGCTCGAGGACGACCTCCTGTCAGGAGAGGCCGTGTTAGGAGTCGAGGGTATTTCTCTATAATTAGTAGGCATCAACTCCTATAAATTACTAAACAAGTGTTAGGTTTATGACTTATCGTGTCTAGTCGTTTGAGAGCGGAAGCTCTGCAGGTGTGAATAGTGATTGTTGATGTGATCTTTGAGTACCTACCTACTTTGAGTAGCTTATCGTGCTTTTTATTACTGTGGTAGATTTGTCGTTTTATGTCATGGTTGTATTACTAAATTAGTTAGAACGTCGTAATCTGTCTTTCGTGGTATTAAATAGCGTGAAATACGTGAATTTGACAATTACTTTGAACGCTTATTATTTTTTTAATTAAATTTCTACATGAATCCTAACAATATATACACAAAATATTATTGTCATTACAACTTAGGTCACGCCAAGAGGACAAAATAAACTTATATTTTAGAATATATTTATTTATGAAAGTATCTAAAATATGTCAACATTATTGTATCACTCTAAACTTACTCTTTTTTTTTGATAACTTTAACTTATAAAACAATGATAAAGTATTAAATTTTTACATCAAATATTAACTTTCAAAAACATTTACAGACAGAAAATATTTACATAACAGAAAATATATACACGAAAATATGTCAAAGTAGGTAAATAAAGTCTTGAAATAATATATGACGGGAGAAAAAAAAATACAAAATAGTATTTTTTCATTTTCTACCTCGGAGAAATATTTACAAAATCACTTAAAATACAATATTTAAATATAAGGTTTTTAAAATTACTGAAGTCATAGTTAATGTATTCCTATAATTTCCATATTAAGACAGCATAGGATTCAGGGATCCATGTGCGAGAATAGCACAATAAGACAAAATTGATCACACAGTCATTTATATAAATATGGAAGGAAAAATAAACCGATACGGACAGGGATTCGAACCCGCGACTACTAGGAAACTTTCCCGTCGCTCTACCAACTGAGCTACCGTATCCAGTATCCAGTCGGTTTCCCAGTAGTCTCGGGTTCGAATCCCTGTCAGTATCGGTTTATTTTTCATTCTATCTTTATATATATATTTCTTGTGTGCGTGTGTATGTCACTGAACTCCTCCTAAACGACTGGTCCGATTTTTATGAAATTCTTTGTGTGTGTTCAAGGGGACTTGAGAATTGTTTAGATTCACAATTTGATCCACTGGTAAATGGTTTTTTAATTAATTTTTAATGTGTAAGTAAGTGGTGATTTTGGAATGTTTCACATTGGTTCCGACAGACTGCGTTACCATGGTAATGTCAAATATTAAATAATATTATATTTTAATTATAGTCTGCCCTGACAGTTGGCGTTGCGATAGAAATAAGAAAAATATTTTAGTACTAGCGGCCCGATACGTGCTTCGCTACATAATAAGTGATATTTTAAAAAAAATATTGGAACAAATTCATTTATTCAAACAAAAAATCTTTATTTACATATTCATACGGTATCAATTGGTCGAATTATGATAAATGTACATGTAATGACATTAGACATTGTGATACCTTTTTTTTTTTTTAAAGTTTGATTTTTATATTAAAGACGCGTGTACAAGACAACGTCTGTCGGGTCCGCTAGTATTTATATAAATTTAAATCAGCTTAACATGGCTATACATGTTTAAAAGATATTTTCAACAGTCACTGTCTATAATATTGAATAGAAACATATTTTTTACACATATTAAGTTAATACATAATGTATAATTTTACCATAAATTAAAATGATCATGATTTAAAATTTTATTTAATAATACGCAGAGGTCATACGCGCTTTAAGAAATAAATATTGCTCATTGTATTAACACATAATAACACACTTGATAGGTAATATTTTATATGTAATATATTTTATTCTGTGGAAACATTTCAACAAGTAACAATAATCTTGTAGACTCTTAGTCCCTCGGGCATTAAGACCGAACAAGGTTAAGGTTTATTTAATTTTGATCAAACTACGTACATATAAAAATAGATAATGATACGCCTTATAAAATAGATAGCCTGATAGAAAATCCTGACCGAAATATATATTATATTCAATTTTATGCCTTTACGACGTATTGTTGAGTTCCCGCTCCTAAACTGCTTGTATCGTTGTCTAACTCCTTAACACAATCAAATAATTTGCTTACTTACTGGTATTTGTATCGATGTCTAACACTCTACACATAAGCAAATCATTTGCTCACTTAGGGATTACATACATTTGTGTAATTTGTCCTGTGATATTATTATATTATTAAATTTGTTGATCCTCTAACCTCTATGTAGATATAGGTCTGCTTATGTAAATTCAATACAAAAATCTTCAATATTGGAAGCGTATGCAATGATATATTGGAGGCAATAAAATAGATGAAAAATTCCGTTCAAGCGAGAATAAATAATATTCGAAGATTAACTCTTACTGCTGAAGGCTCGCAACTATTTACCTAGTATAATATGACACATGCAAATTTGAATTTGTTATTTGCAGAGAAGAAAAATAAAGTCGTTATATGATTAATAATAAAAAGAATACCCTATTAATAAATCTCGGCACAGAAACAAATACGGCGCAATCAAATCCTTGTATTATATTTAAATCCTATAGCAAATAGTACAGGTACTTATACTTCTATGGGATAAAAACTATTTTAAGCCTTTAATATTTTATCAAGTCACGATGAAGAAAGGGTTTAGTTCATTAATATTTTAAGTATAACAACTGAGAAATACGTGTAAAGCACTCTTTTTTGTACAGCTTTTTTTTATTGCAGCTTAGAATATAAGTAAACATTTTAGTACTTACCACTTATCTCATAGTCTTATCACTATCTATTATCAAAGATTGTCATTTTGAGGCAATAAATTTATTTTTGGAATCTTATTACATCAGGACTGAAACGATATTATTTGTATGTTCTTATTATAATTGGAAATTAATACATTTGGTACAGTATCAAATATCGGAAAACTCTGACGAAACGAAACGAAACAGATACAAATTTTAGTAACTTTAAAATATGTTACAATAGAATATAAAAAGAATTTTTGAAAATACTAGTTGAGAGGAAAAATTAAATAAGCCATGTCAAAGTCTTTGTACCCAGGGGAATGAGTGTATGAGATTATTGTTACTATTATGACAATTTTGTTCAAAAACCTTATGCCTTCTACTAAACAAATTAATGATAATACGATAAAGTACCAACTTAAACTTTTATTATTTTTTACTGTAATCAAAACAGTTACAAATTCAAATAAGAAGATCTTGTCTCATTACATGAACTATTTAAATATATATATAATACTCGCAATACTTACATTATATTAAATGGATGCTTTATATTTATTCATCCCAATTACAATATTGTATGTGGAAGATAATTTGTAACAACAAACTATTAAGGACGGATATTTACTGAGTTGAAACAAAGAAATGTAGGCATTTCCTTTGATTCTATGATCCGTCGCCTCGTGTGGCCTTTATTAGCCTTTCTAAAACGGAACACACTTTTTGCTAGCTCTTCTGAGAAGTTTTTTTAAAAAACTTACTTAAAAATGTGTTGTTATTAATCACTCGACCTTGTTTATTTCAAATATTCGAATGTAAAGGCAAAATTTTATTCTGGGTTTCTCCAACATCATGGGAGTTTTGGCAAAATGCAACTCGGTCTATTGAGGTAAGTTTGACTATTAGCGCTTCAAATTCAAAATAAAATTCTTTATTTAAGATTTCTTGTATTTATGTCAAATGTTTTCATTATAATATTTATTTAATTACTTATGTACCAAGATAAATATAAATAACAATGTATTTATGAAATAATTAATACATAGGATAACTTATCTCTTAGCAGAGATTTCTTTCAGAAACCCTTAACTAAATAAAGTAGACTTTTTATTATTAAGGGTATAGGTGCATAAAAGGTTAAAAATTAAAATAATTTTAATTACATATTTATATATAAAACTATACTAAGTTAAAAAATATATATAATTACACCTATACATATATGTATATATACATACATACTCCTAAATAGAACATACATGCAAAGATGTACCGATACATATAAATACGCAATCACAATATACTTTGTAATAAATATATTGTGATTGCGTATTTATAAATGTGATTAGGGATTGAGTTTCAGAGTTGCGCAGCACGAACAGAGAAGGATTTGCAATAGAACATAGTATTGTACCACGGTACATCAAGAAATTTTAAGGAAAGACAGGAACGTTCTGGTAAATTTTTGGGTGGTCTTTTTGAAAGCGATCTCGTAAGTAAGAAGAAGATTTTTGTAAGTAAGAAGAAGATTTTTGAAACACTCTATAGATAAGCATTAACATATGCAAATTCTGGCGGATTTAGATCGGGAGCCATTTCAACTTTTGGCGATACTCTGAAATGTGTTCAAATTTGCGCAATCTATAGATGAAACAGATGCACAAATTCTGAAGTCACTCTAACTTGCCAAGCAGCTCATCAGTTGCATCTAGATAACAAACGTCCGCGTAATCAAGGAGAGGATACAAAAGAGATTGCACTAGCATAATTTTAGTTTTAACAGGAACGAAATTTTGAATTCATTTGAGGGAGTGTAAGAAATGATAGAGGCGCCTGCTTAAATCATTTACCTGAGCTATCCAGGTGAAATGGCAATCTATAGTCAATCCCAGATTTTTTACCGTGTCCAGATACTGCAACGGAGTTTTATGATAAACTGCCTGCCTGCGATTTATTAGGGCTAACAAAAAGACCATATTCGTCTGCCTACAAGCGTATGTTATCAAGATCTTGATTAACAGATTTGATACTCTGAGAAGGTGTAATGTTTGTAAAGCTGTAAATCATCTGCATAGAGATGGTAGTGAGAAGATATTATTTTGGAGACTTCGTTTATGAATATAGAGAAGAGGAAGGGAGATAATACGCCGCCTTGTGGTACCCCAGCAGAAAGATCAATCTAATCAGAGGAATTCTCATCGGATTTTACAACCTGCCGACGCCATTAAAGATATGATCTAAACCAGTTTACAACGGATGGAGATATTGAGAAGCTGGAGAGGATGACAAACAAAATATCAGTCTACTGAATTAAAAGCATTACTAAAGTCAAGAAGAACCAATATAGTAATCTGTTTGCTCCATTGCGTAGCGGATATCATCAGTGACCTTGAGTAATGCTGTTCCAGTACCATGGTGAGGAAGGAAACTGGATTGAGAAGTACTTAAGAGATTATTTATAAGAATGAATTCTGAAAGTTGTTTGTAGACAGCATCTACTAAAAAAATTTAAATGGTAAAAAATACTAATGGTTTAAAATACTCCCTGTAGTGATATAGGTCGATAATGAGAAGGTAAAGTAGGATTTTTAATTTTTGGTAAGGGAATAAATTAATTTAATATGACAAATATAGTTTCCCATTATAGATCAGGATATTAGGATAAAATATTCCAGAGGATAGAATGCAATATTAGTGTTATATAGTGATTTTTGTTGCATCCTTGCACTTGGGGAATTACACTCATGCCCTTAAGGACTAAGTGAAAGTCAATTTTCAATGCATTCTATCTTCAATGATTTTGTATTCATTCTTTTGGCCTCAACTACGACTTGGAATGACCATAAAAGCACACAGAATTTCATCCACCAGTGTTTGAGTTCAATACCAGATTTTGCTTTTAGGCAAAGAGCAGTACGTAATTTTTGTTCCTTGATATTTGTAGAGCGTTTATTTTATAATTAAAAATGGTCAGTGATAAATAAAGGAGTAGAAAAGTAACCGAAAAACTATTACAAAACAAAAAAAAAGTATAATCATACCAAGAAAATTACTTTAAAGCGACTGAAGTGGATGTGTTTACTTGCGAGTACGACACAATCTGTTTTGTAAAGCTGTTGTTAACGTCACGTTTACGAAACATTTATATTCATTTAATTGTTTACTGCTTTATTTCCAGACGTGCAGTTAAAAGATCAGTCAGTTCAGTTGTTTGCTTCGTCAAGTGTCGTCTCGCTAAGTCATATACATTACAACCAACTTCACTACAGTTTAAAAATGCATATTATCTTTTAAACAATGTTAGGAATAATTTTTATTCCATTTTTTTGTTTTAGTTTTCACGACGGTTTTGTTTTTAAAATATGAAGCGGATTTGGACTGTATCACATATGTCGTGCCTTTAAATGTTAGAAATTTATATATAAGAATATATTGTAAAAAAAAAATAAGTTAAATATGAAAGAATATGTAAATGTTAGAGCTGCCGGCGCGACGGGGCGGAGAACAAACAGATATTACCTAGCCGGTAGCAGCTGAATAGTATCGACAATATTAAGCTGGGAAAAATATTATATATTAAGAAATAACATTTGCTTACTGTGCATACTGTGCATACATACTGTGTGTGGAATATAATATGCAAATTCAACATAATACTTGGTCAATTACTTAAGATATATACTATACGTTTAAAATGAGAATAAGAATTAGTTAATTAAAATGTGAATATTATATATATGGATATTATAATAATAGGGGTCTTGTCTGTAAAATACTTAAAATAAAGTAATTACATGGAGTAAAGTAGAAAAAAAGAGAATTAAACAATTAAATCTGTCTATGTATTTATTTGTTCGCACATAACACCAAATCTACTAAGGGGATTTTCATTATATTTAGTGTGAACATAGATTATGGGCAAGAATAAACTAATATTACAAGTATCATGCATGAAACAGACGGGATTCTTGCTAATATAATTCGAAAATTTTGAATACTATTCGTAAGGCTAGCAATGTGGTCAAATAAAATAACCCAAAGAACGCTTTCATGGATTATGTTTTCTGTTAATTTATATTTTAGAGATACAATAAGCGAAGTGAGGATGATATCTCAATAAGTTATTATTCTATATTAATTAAAAAACACTTTAGATTCATGTATTTTATTTTAATTTAATAATTAGCAAATATTTGTTGTAAATATTTACTAATTATTAAATTTAATAATTATTTTATAAAGGTTTCAAAATATATACAAATTCATTATTTCCCACTTAAGAATTTGTAACTGTTTTTTTTTGTAAATATATTCAAATAAAATATGTTATTAAATTAAAAGTTATATTTTTTAAACAAAAAAATAAAACGTTTAAAAATAAAGTTTAATTATCTGCGCTAATTAAAGAATAATAATACAAACTGCACTTTGTTCAGATATTATGCAAGTTATTTTTTTGTGCGATTCATGTCATAAAAATACCACTAACGTAGGAATTATAGATGTACCACGTTAAATATTATTTCTGAAGACTTTATATTTACAGCTTAATAACATATATTTCCACAAACTAAGACCCGGATAGTTATATTATTGAATTTCTATCGGCCTCATTGATAATGCGAGAGTTATCTATCCCAAGTCCCATTTAGACAATGAGTTTACCTTTTTTGTCTGTCGGTTACCTACTCTAACATAAATCTACGGTTATCGCCTTCTTCATAAATATTTTTTCCAACCAAAAAATATGTAAAAGTTAATAAATGTAAATGTTTGTAAATGGAAATCAAACGTATCACATTTATTCTCGTATCAAAACCATCTGTCGAGTATTCAGTCATGCGTAGATATTCGAAATATGTTTGTATAGCCCAGGGGCCAGAAGCTTACTGAAACGGATAAAAATAACCATATTTGTATAGCGTATTATAGATTCTATTTTAATTGGCATTACTTTCAATAGTCTGATATAACTAATTCAAATGCAAACAAAGCTTTTTTTATTCAAAGGCTATATAATTCAGCGTACATTTTCGTCCTCAGTCGACCGGCAGTCTACGAGTGGCGTTTCATCGCAGGTTCTGTTTTTGAATGAATGAAGTATTTCAATGAAACGACCGTTGGTTTATGTTTTATTGTAAAATCTGCATGTCTACTTGAAAACGGATAGTAAAATTATTTTTGATGAGTTTGGAAATTGTTGTTGAAATGAAACTTTATATTCATTATATAATTATTATTTTAACTTTATTTATATATGTAAATGTCCTCATCAAGAGTACTTACTGTGTTTTCGAACACAATTTACTTAATAATGTTCCTTAGAATGCCTTGGAGACGAAGAAAATTAATTTCGATGTCGATGTGAGATAAATTTTCTAATATTCGATACCGTATATAGTAATATTTATATATTTAATGTAATGCTTAATCATAATTTTCTCTATTTAAAATACCTCGGCCAAAACGGTAGTTTTATTAAAGAATAATGAACGAAATAATATTGGATAACACTGTCAAGAGTTATCATAGGTTGAATCATGATGTAGAAAGAGAATGCTATATATGGCTATCTTTATTTTCACTTGCAAACCATGTACAGATATCAGAGTTATTTGTGAAATAATATTAATAATAGTTAATTTTATTTCAGAAATACACTGTAATTTCTTATAAATTGTGTTCACATGTTTATTTGCGGGAATTCGATACATAAAATCGTTCGATGCAGCGTATTGAAGTGTTAATAACAACAATTTCTATCTATTCATACTTATAAAAAGAATTTAATATCGTTATTTCGTTATTTGCTTTAGTAATTGACTTGCATTTAATTTTGTTTCTTTATTTAGCGATCCCCCGACCCAACGACTTCAATTAGTACATAAAAATATTATTTTTATTGGTCTTTTGTATCGGGAGTTTTTTAAATGTCTAATTTATTTTTTTTTATTTTAATGTTTATAGTATGAGTTATAATAGTTACTTGCTTAAAAAAAAATTAACAATCATCGATTTAATTGCAATCTAATTACAATTTTTTCCGTCACCATAATTACAAGAATTTTTACATGAAAAAAAACGGTATGATAAATAGCAGGATACTTAAAATTTCAAAGCTGATTAACTCAGGCTTCGGCATTGCTGGTAAAAAACACGAATTCAGATTTGTGAATGTAGTGGAACAGAACGAGTGACTGAAACTTGCTACGAGTACAAAGAGTAGCGTTTGTGTACGAAATTAAAAGCTAGACGTCAACTTTTGGGACTTCAGATCCTTTTGTATGTTTTGAATGAAAGTTTATTTCTTTTTAATTAGGATGAAACTTGTATCTAAACTAAGAGACGTAGCTATATTTTAAATGACGTAGACTTTTTTTATGCAAGTTTTGAATCGTTGTCAATATAGGGAAATGAGGCTTCGTTACATTAAGAACTATTATTGCACTATCAAAGTACCACTGTGTAAAATTAAAACTGCATCTGTAAAACAGTATCTGACCTCGTAGTTCATTCACAAATAATATAAACTCTATTCATTGAACGTTCATTGATTACCACATGTAAATATACCAGGATTTACAAAAAAATAGTAAGTTGATAATTATTTTGAGTAAGTTATATTATTTAGCAGTGTATGTGTTATACCTTTAATCATAATAATAATAATTATTATAAGGCTTTATTTAAATTTTAAACAAATAAAAAAATATGTATATACAAATATAGCTCTAGGACTGAGTGAATTTATAAAGTTTTCTCAAGTATTATTGATACGTGATATGAATGACTAGTAATTTAATAAAATTATTACATTCAAGTAATGAAATTTGTGATAGTGATTTAAGTAAGGTCTAATATTAATTAAAACATAGTGTAAATAAATTACTAATAGGCGTTAGAGTGATGCCTGGGGAATGTGGCACTCATTTTTATTATATTAACAATTACACCGTAGAGATCAGAGAGTCTAATCTAAATTAAACTCTCTGCGAAAATTTGTAATCGACTTGACTTAGAAAAAAATCCATTACGTACTTAAAAATCTGGAATCGTCACAATTCATAATATTTCCTCTATGTATAAGATAATGTTTGCTTAAAATCTTATATCACGTACAAATAATCCCACCAAGTGTTTATTGTAAGGTGAGATCTTTATAATGCACGTTTCAGAATAAAATTACACATTCGTAAAACGCCACTACTTTAAGGGGAAATCAATTTTTAAAATGTGAAAATAAATCCTATTGTAAATATAATGGTAGCTTTCCAGACAATTTTATAATATTATGAGTGTGTAAAATTGAATTTCATTTTCTAAAGTACTTTATATTTTGAAATAAAACTATTTTTACGGATTTAACTCGCGTATATTGAATTAAATTTTAAATTTACATTTTAAATCTAACCCGACGTTTCGAATGCTTTGCAGCAATCGTGTTCACGGAAAGACGAGATAGAGGTGTCTGTCCAAAGTCTTACATGCTTGGTCTTCAGGTACTCCAACCGGCGGATTTGATTTGATGTTTCCAGTCCGTACTGGTTCACATAGTGTTTTCTAAGGTTTTCACGAGTACTACACATTTGCAGCAATCGTGTTCACGGAAAGACGAGATGGAGGTGTCTGTCCATCTGTCATCTGTCATCTCGTCTTTCCGTGAACACGATTGCTGCAAAGCATTCGAAACGTCGGGTTAGATTTAAAATGTAAATTTAAAATTTAATTCAATATACGCGAGTTAAATCCGTAAAAATAGTTATATTTCAATGTGTAGTACTCGTGAAAACCTTAGAAAACACTATACTTTATATTTTACTAAGACTACTAAAAATGAATGCGTAAAAATGAATGGTTTTTATTTATTCTGTAATCCTTTGCATCACCTGATATTTTTAATCAAGAAGGTTTTTTTTTTATTTCAAAAGTAATTTCATGGAATCAATTAATGAGTACATATCATATCATATCATATCATTATTTTATGAACCTTATCCCACTCTTGGGGTTTTTTTCTTACTCTAGCTCCTTTTGTTAATCAAGGCAATTACCAAAAAAAGTTTTCAGTTGAGTAATAAGATAATTTTCACCAACAACACCCACTCCCCCCTTTTCACTAACAAGATTGATAATTGTAACAAATCTGATGCTTTATTTATAATATTTAGTAGTATCCATTTTTAGTATTGGTATGTGACTTAGAACTCCACTGTTTTTATTATTATACCACGGTGTAGTACGACACTGTTGTACCTAGTAGTACCACATTGTAGTAGGAAATAATAGAATGTACAACAAAGTAAAGATACAGACTAATCCTTCTACAATACTTTTGATCCCAAAACAATAACATGTGACACAAATAGATAATAATATCGATTAAGTATCCATAAATATCCCTATGGATCTGGTATAAAAATTGGACGTAGCGTAGAGAAAATAGATCTCAAGTGCCCAAATCGACGAAACTTTTCTTCAACGGGCTTTGATTGATCTCCCGATTTACAGAAAAGCTACAAGAAATACATAGCATATAAGGAATAAGAGAGTTCTTGTTTCGTTCGTTGCATTAAGTATGCGTTCCACAACCTATCTGCCTGGCGGCAGTCGCTGGTTGTGATTTGATCAAACCTAATTCTTCCATACTTACTTATCCCTGTACGTTGTTAAGTTTATCTGTATTTGTATGTTAAGTGCTAGGCAATATTAAGAGTGAGTATTAGACCAACGAGATTTAGATGACTCACGAGAAAAAATAAACTATGTGGCCTTAACTCGAGTGTTTTAAATCAATTTATAATTATCATATAATAATCCGTAAAAATTCTGCTACTCTGTAAGAAATAGTCAATATTTTAAATATTATATATTTTGATACAAGTTTTTTGGAGTTTACAAAAAATACAAGCCATTAAAGATTCAAATCAGTAATTACATAATGTGCTATGGGATATTTGCTGTAAATGGCTCAAAAATAATGTATGATAACGTAGAAGAACTTTTTGTTAAAATATATATAATTCACCTAGAATCTCAAAAGGTCCATGATTAATCAAGGAAACAAATGAAAAATTCAAAAATAAAGTTTATTTGTAAATTATAAACCATTCTTGGAATTAATTTGCTATCTTTTTACCTTCTTTATACAGCTTAGCATACTTATGTTGTATTAAAATACATGACTAATGGTTGTTAGGGTTTTATTAATTAATTAGTAAATAATATAGTGTTTTCTAAGGTTTTCACGAGTACTACACATTGAAATAAAACTATTTTTACGGATTTAACATTTAAAAAAATTTTAAATTTACATTTTAAATCTAACCCGACGTTACGAGTGCTTTGCAGCAATCGTGTTCACGGTAAGACGAGATGGAGGTCCGTAAAAATAGTTTTATTTCAATAATTAGTAAATAATAATTAATATTAAATTAAAATAAAATAATTAATTTACTTTACATTATAAGCAATCGGCTCGTGAGTTAAATGATTAATTCGGAGTGGTATCAGTCTTTTGTATTCAAACCTGTTATATAAACCTTTGTATATTTTTTTAGCACAGGATGATAGTACTGTTATTGTAATATAAGTCTGTCATGTTGTATATTTGTTTAGTCTGTTTAAGGGAAGTGAAACCATAAAGAGTATCATCCTTCAGCCCGAACCACATCGCAAATTCTAAATTTAAATAGCATCATATTTTAATGCTATTCATAATATTTCTTTAAATAACATTCTATAATAAAAAAACTACTAAGTTGACAGCCATTCTAAATGATTGTCAAGCGAGTAAGGTCAGAAATAAAATAACCTATTGCTCGACTAATGTAAACAAAAAGCGCGCGCCAGCTTAATTCAATGCATTGAAAAAAATATTCACTCAAGCACATAACTTATTACCAACTTTTTTGTCTATGAACATATTTATCAGAACCGGTACCAAATCGATTCAGTATTTACAGATGAGTTTGATGATAATATAGAATGCATTTGACCCAACAACACAGAGCTTCGGTGAACGCTTCTCTCTCGCTGATAAAACGTTTATTTTAATAGAGGTATCTTGTATTTGTAAGGTAAGCCAACAATGCTCTATTTTCAAAACAAATTACTTTCGCCACTACCTCGTACATAAATCAGTGAATACAGCGGGAAATCGAAAGCAAGGCAAAGCGGAATAAGTGGTTGCAGTCCGCTACGAGTACACGTTAGATTGTGAAAATGTATATGTAACTTTGTGGTATACCAAGTTGTATTTAATAATATTTCCTTTTTATAACATATTAAACATTTATATGATATTGATAATTATTTTTGAAAATATATATCTATAAAAATGTATAGCCATGTTAAGCTTATTTAAATTTATATAAATATAGAATGAAAAATAAACCGATACGGGCAGGGATTCAAATCCGCTAGCTCAGGGATAAGGTAGCTCAGTTGGTGGAGCGACGGGACGGTTTCCCAGTTCCCAGTCGCGGGTTCAAATCCCTGCCCGTATCGGTTTATTTTTCATTCTATATTTATTTAAATTTCATTATTTATGTTTAATTGATATGTAAATATAATTGTATATGTCAGTGTACATTCACTACGTAATGTAAATAAGGTCAATTTAATATTTCTGATTCTGTATGAAGAATGAAATAGGTACAATCCTGGTCCAATAAAGTGGAATCTATTTTATTTTATTCGGTGAACTCGATGTCGTCGTAAAGAGCACCGTGAAAGCGAAGAGAATTCACTTAACAATGTTCCTTAGGATTTTGTTTTGGAGATGGAGAAAATTAATGCAGTTGCAGGATGTGAAATTTATTATCTAGTTTTCCATTCCATATTTAGTAAATGTTCTGAATGACTAGTTTTTGTAAGTAAAAAAGATTGAAGTGTACTGTCAGCTGTTGCCAATGACAATTTAATTGTATAAGTCTATATGGAATAGTATTTTAGTGAAAATGATTCCTAAGCACCTTTATGCTCTTTATCTTTAATCTCTAATCTTTATCTTTAATCTCTTTAGATTGAAATAACGGCCATAAGTATGGAAATGTATTAATAAAAACTATTAAGAAGTTAAGGCTTCAACATATTCTAATTTTAACAATTCGATGAAATTATATTGTTTCGTTTTTAGAAAGAACAGCTTCTTATTTATTTGAACGATGTTTCTCTTACAAATTAAGGATAATATAATATTTAATAATATGTATGTAATAGTGTAATACCTGCGTATTGTAATATATTGCTAAAATATACATGTTTTAAATTGATTCATATTTATTTAACAAGAAGGTATTTTTTTTATTTAAATATATATAAAAGCAGAAACCTACAATAATATTAGCTGGAAAACGGGGTAACAAATAGCTCGATAGCCTACAATTACAAAGCATTCAGGCATCGGCTTTGCTGCCAGAAATCACGAATGCAGATTTGTAAACGTAATGGAACATCGCTTGCAAAGCAGAACGAGTGGCTACAGCTCGCTACGAGTGCGCGAGTACATAGCTACGGTGTAGTGCTTATGTGTGCACGGGCGTAGACGTTATTAACTTTTTGGATGTTGTAGCCGTGTGTGTGTACCTATATATTGCATGAGAGTTTATTTCTTTTAAATCAGGTTTTCTATCATAGCAAGCTTAAGACCCTTAGAAATATATCCTAAAAATACATCCTAAAATATTACCTTATTCCTATTTGAATACGGGATAGGAATTCGCTCATTCCATTCGGACACAGTTGGATTTATTGGACTATCCCCAATATGATCCAACTGAATCCTAAAATTCTCCAACAAAATAAAGTTTATTTATAGAAAATAAATTGATTAACACGTGTAAATACTTGAAATATGTAATTAAATGACATTTTCAACCTCAACAATAACTCGTACTTGATATTTTTCCAAAAAACAGTATATATATACCTATATACAATAATCCCTTATTACCTTTCGTGACACTGTATAGTACCAGTAAAGCAAAGTAAAATATATTCCAGTTGACTAAACTAAGAGTACCTACCAAAAGAAAAGGTAAGCTTTTTTTATTATACTTTACGTTCAACGCAGTTTTGACAACTCCTTTCGGAGTTTTTATAAGTATATATCTTTTTATAATATACTAGCGAACCCAGCCCGCTTCGCTGGGCTAACCCTTACTTTACCTGGTGGCGAGTTACATCAATGGGCATAGCATATTCGTTTTCTTCGAGGAAAAATACATGGTCATACCAATTTTTATGACAATCGGTTGAACGGGGCGGAAGTCGATATTTGATAGCGCCGCCTGGTGGCGAGTTACATCAATGGACATAGCATATTCGTTTTCTTCGAGGAAACATACATGGTCATACCAACTTTTATGACAATCGGTTGAACGGGGCGGAAGTCTATATTTGACAGCGCCGCCTGGTGGCGAGTTACATCAATGGACATACCATATGAACCTTCTCCGTGGAAAAATACATATACATACCAATTTTCATAATCATCGGTCCAATAGTTTCTGAGTTCATCGATTTCATATATACAAACATCCTTCTATATATATATAGATTTGCATTGCTTATACTGATAACTATATATATATATATTTTTTCTTAAAGTTATTAGTTGCCCATACTAATTATTTTAGTTAATGATTTCGTACACTATACGTCCGAGAATCTAGTAATCCAATATGTTTTATAAATTACATCTAAAGAAGCTACCTCCTTAAAGTAAAAATGTGAAATAATTATAATAATCATTATTAATCACAGTGAATATTAAATACGACAAGACAAAGTTAGCTAAAATTCTCACATAATATGCAAAAGTTACATATTTACCCGTATTTATTGTAAGATGTGATCTTTGTAAAGCACGTATCGTACCAATATTAGACATTCCTAGAACGCTACTACTTTCAGGGGAAATCAAATTTTATAGTAAGGAAATATCCGACATATTCGTCATATTAGTTTGGGAAATATTAACTTTTATAAATAAATAATAACTTTCCAGACCATTTTAAAATTATAATGTACCTAAAATTATGTTGATGGTCATAAATAAAAAAAATAAACATACACTGTAGAACATTCATTCTCAGGTGTCTTAATCGTTGAAACTTTTCTAATATTATTCCATAACCCATCTGCCTGGCAACAATCTATTCGTTATGTATCCATACTTAGTAAACAATTTTTATTGTGAAAGTTCTCTGTATATGTATGTCAGAAGTAATGTATCCTCGTCGAAAACAATAAACATTGTTAGTACAACCACTTAAATTATTCAGATAAATTTAGAATTATCACATAATAATCTTTGAAAATATCTATAAACATGTATAGCCATGTTAAACTTATTTAAATTTATATAAATGAAGAATGAAATATAAACCGATACGGGCAGGGCTTCGAACCCGCGACCTCTCTGGACGGTTTCCCTAAATATAATAATCTGTAAATATTCTTATACTATGTAAAGAAATTTTATATATATAAATTTATATATGTTTACTTTTTTGGATTAAAGAATTTATTAGAACATATGCCGTCCTTAAACACAAATTCTTGATTGTGGAATGTATGAATGAAATTTAAATTTCCATATTATGTTACTCTTTATTATTTTAATTTAAATCTTATTCCTATTTATACATTTATAATTACATGAATATATTTCACACATTCAACCTTCATTTCGTTGCTCCTAACAGTCTCTAATTGTACTTTTGTCACGACTTTGTAAAAAAATGTATCTCCTTCTCGCTCATTCTCCTTTACATAGCACCTTTCCTTTCCTTTAAATTCAGTTTAGATAATTTTGATACAACAAAAAATTAAAGCATACAAGGAAATTTAATTTAAAATTTCATACATGACCGATGGTAGGTGAGTGGCTCCATAGATGGATGGATGATCCATTGTTTTTTCTTTTTTCACCAACGCAGAGTTCTAATGGAGCGTATGGGCGTTTCGTATTCGTATCTTTTGTTCAATAAATCAACACAGACAAATACTCGAAAGATTATTTTACTAAATTAATAATAAATATGTAAGTTTTATTTGTAATTTAATATCCATAATAATATTATATAGAGCACAAATTGTTCTGTTTTCAATAAAATAAGTGTATAAAAAGAGCGGCGCTGCTGTCATTGGCTCATTATTATTTCGGCATTCGTTGCGGCCAGTAGTAAGTGCGGTGATTCATTGAACGTTCAGTACTTTGTTCTTATTATTAATTTATATGTGATTTGTAGTAAACAGAAAAGTGATATTGTTAATTGAAGTATTATTCTTGATTAAACTAAAACTAAATAATTGTGATTACGTAGCGTAGATATAATTTGTTATTTTTTTTAAATTATTTTTCTCTTTTGATCCTTAAAATATAATAATAATAAACTCTTAATACCAATAAACCTATGTTTATGATTTGATGTTTAACCTATGTATGAAACGTAAACCTATTTATATAACGTAAACCTATGTTTGATTTATGAACCCATATTTATTTCACGGATAGTAATTTATGATGGGCAAAAAATTGATTACTAGTAGTAGTACTAGTACATATATTTATATTTAAAACTACCCAAAAAAACCATAACGAAAGCAAATTTATCTAAATATAGAATTTCTGTTACAATAGTGCTTACTTATATCATATTCTTTGCTGCTCTATTTTTAACCGACTTCAAAAAGGAGGAGGTTCTCAATTCGACCGGTATATATATAATTTTATTTTTAAATATAGATATTAATAATATAGAGATATAGATATTTTTTTTAACAATGCTAACTTTACATTTTGAAGAAAGGTAAAGATGAAACGAGGTAAAGATTTATATTACAATGTTTCATAAAATATTAAATACTGTTACCCAATACTTTCAATGTCGAGTAATAAATATTATTATATGATAATTATGAGATCATAGCATTTAGGTGTTTTCATATTCATATTTATTATTTAGTAATATAGTTAAGATATATTTTATTTATATTAATGGCAATACATATGTGATTTTTGTATTCTGCTCACTAACGGTGCCAAAAAAAAGTTATTGTAGGAGAATATAAAAAAAAGTTCAACTACTTTCAGTTTAAACTAATTTATTAAGCGATATATTAAAATAACTCTGGACCTAAAAAACGTGTTAAATAATGTATACTTTACGATTACACAAATTTTACATCGGTGTGAACAGGATAAATAGGAAAGCAGTAACATTGTTTACATGAAAATTGCCTAAATGCCGCAATAAATTAATCAATGAAATACGTTGTACTATACCTCGTTAATTATGAGGAGTTTTGCAATTTAAAAAACATTTGTACAGTCGTAAATAAAACAGTTAAGTAATAGTTGTAATGATTAGATTATTATCTATTTTTTTTGTTTGTTTTGGAATCTTAAAACACAATAAACATTAAATGTTAGGTTATTATATCAGAATATTTTAAAATATCTTCTTTTGAAGATTTTTTTTTTTACTTTTTTTATTCTATTTAAACCAAAAAAATATCAATACGGCAGTTTTGTATTCAATAATTACCTATCCGTATGCAATGCTCATTTAATGTTCATAACTTCAACCAACTTTTTTAAGGAAAACAATATGTTTTTCTATAAAAACACTTGGTCGAGTAGTTAGCCCAGACGCCTATTATGTCACTATAGCACACGCTATAATGGGGTTCGATTCCCGGCAGGGATAGACATGTATATGATGATGGTTTGGTCGTTTATTAAATATATTCTCAGTATTTATAATGTGTATTTCTACGTATTTGTATCGTTGTCTAACATCCTTAACACAAACAAATATTTACTTACTTAAAAGTTAGATCAATGTGTGTAATTTGTCCTGTGACATTATATTATTATTATAATATGTGAAACTAATATTTCCACTAATGAATAATATTGATACAAAAGCATCCTATAAAAAGAATTTATTAAAGAAGTAAACTAGTTTAAAATCAATTGTATATATAATCAATATATTTAAACAAAAACAATTACCAACGCTTAAAAAGAAATATAAATAAATAGATGCACTAGAAAAATCAAAGACTTAAAGAAAAAATTTAATTGAACAAAAATGGTAATATTTTGTGGTTAATAAATATTTATTGTGTATTATACAATTAATAACTATTTTGTAAATACATAGATTGAATGTAAAGAGCAATAGGAATGGTACGTGTGCTGACCCCGCGGGAAATAAATAACACAGATTGACTTTACTTAGGATCCGGCTTAGATCAAACAATCTCACACACGCACACTAATAAAGAAACAATATCAATAATAATATTCACTAGAGATTGTTTTTTTATTTTAGTTATTTATTTAGTCTTTATTGCCTAAAACTAGTACAATAGGCGGACTTAATGCTTAAAAGCATTCTCTACCAGTCAACCCGAGAATACAGTGCAAACTTAAAGTAAGGCGCTTAAAATATAAAACATTAATACAGGAAAAAGCAATGATGTAAACAACATTAGAATAAATTAAATAAAACTTATGTGCACATATCACATTGCACATAATGTATATGTCGGAGATCGGAAGTATATTCGTGGCTAGTTCGGTATTGATGATGTCTTCTGGTACAGGATCCAAGGCGTAGGTCTCAGGCAATTAAACCACACAGACACAATATGATAATTACTTGTATTAAATGTAGGTAATCACAAATTACTTAGTAGGTATACAATTATCAGAGTTTCGTGAACCACCGGTCCCGTTTGGGGGGTCCGGACTCTAAGGCTCACACTAATCAATAATCCTCTCGTCTCGATGCTCTCGGATATTTAAAATGTCTCAGGTGCCCCTCCAAACGATTCCGATCACGTGACTCAGTACGTCACGGCGTTCACACCCCACTGTTACAATGATATCAATTGAGTTACTAATTATCGTTAAATTATCGTGATCTGCGACATATACAATAAATCATAATTACTTGTTTTCAATTAATCAATATACTTACACAAATACATATTTAACACATATGTCGCAGATCACGATAATTAAAGCAAAGCCTAAAGCCCAAAGAAGTACTATAAATAACCCGATAGTGCCATCCAGCCTACGGGTCGAAGCTCGCGCAGAGAAAGAAGACCTGCTCGCACAGAATGACCCGGATTCAGAAATGGCCATCGACCGCTCCTGAAAAAATCACCTCACCTCTTCCCTACACAACAAAAGAGAGAAAAACCTACGTCGTCAAAAAGACCGCATCTGGCGGACCAATCACCGACCATCTACGCGGTAGCGCTCAGTGCACCCGCAAAACGCGCTAGTTGCACGCCGACTGTCCCCACTCCAAGCGTCGCCGACCCGCCGTCCCCCGAGGAACTAATAAGCCAGCTCCGCTTCCCACCGTTAATCGTGGAGCAGCTGCCAAACTGGGCACACCATTTGTAAAGCATCAAAGAAAAATTCGGTAAAGCACCCACAGCACAAAAGTGCGGAAAAGGAATAAGACTCACCCCGAAATCCAAAGAGGAGTATCGCTTCTTATAGCGTTACCTTAATAACCTAAAAAAAAAAGAAAAAGTTTATTGGCACTCCTTCTCCCTGCCCGCGGAAAAAACCACAAAGTGACAACTTAAGGCCTTCCGCAAGGTGATCCCGTGACGACCCATTGCAGCGATGAGGGAAGCCGTTGGTTTTTTAGTGGGGTGCCTTAAAAATGGCAGCGTTTCCTATGCTGCCGGGTGCCACACATACCGCCCGGCCATCGCCTTCCTGGCCTGGGTGACGATGCGGAAACGCATTTTTCCAACGGTAAAAAAAAAAAAAAAAGGTACAGAGACCAAAGACATAATTAACGACCTACAAGAGATAGACTTTAAACTAGTCTATAAGAAGGACATTGTGACAAGGAGAGGTGGATATCTATACTTCACTCTCTTTAAGAAAACAGAAAAATAAATACCGGATATTTACTGTGTGAATGAACCACTAGACATATCAGGAATGGAAATAGAAGCCTAGATAAGAAAGAAGCCGGGCCTTTCTTTCTTATCCAGTGCCATAAATGTCAAAAGTTTTGACATTCATCGAATTGCTGCCATAGACAAGCAGCTTGCGTCCAATGCAGACATTTGCAAATTGCAAGGGTGACCACCCGGCAAGCAGCACCCGCTGCCCAACTTACGAGAAAGAGATCAGGATTATGAAGATTGTGACCCCAGTGGCTACAAAAGCAAACTATTTAGCCCCCGTCTCGCAAATGCAGATGGAGACTTTCCTAATTACCACCCTAATGCCCGAATTAATTGGCCCTACCCTGAGAAGCCAAAAGACGAATAAAACACCCAGCAGACTCAAAGTCAAAATTCCGCCCCCGCACCAATAAACCACGCCTGCCTCAAAAGCGGCGCCTAAAACAACTCCCAAACCTACTACTTCGCCAGCAAAAATTCCAAAATTTGATAACACTCTCTTATTTGGAATATATATCTATCTATACTTTTTATTGTAAATAGTCGCCGATAAATAACAAAATGTAATGTAATTCATACCATGATGTTTACTTTTATAGCAACGGGTGTGATGTATTTATTCACGAGTGAGGCTCAATTTCTTTTGTCGTGCCATTATTAACGCTACGGTTATGGAACATTTATATTCATTTAGTACTTCCTGCTTAATTTTCAGCCGCGCAACACGCAGATCAGACGTCATTCAGCTGTCTCGCCTCGTCAAGTGTAGTCTCGCCAAGTCATATTAATTTTAACCGGAAATGCAACACATAATTGTAAATTTTTTAGGAATAAATATTATTATCAAAATTTTAGACGTGGTATACGTTTATAAATATTTAAATAAATAAAATATTTAATGCATTTATTGCATTTCTGTAATAAATACATATGAACAGTAAAAATTAAACTTAAAAAACTACCACATAAAAAAGTTACAGTAACAATATACACAAACATGAAAGCATTTACTCTTAGAGCATTACGTAAATAATTATAATATTTGATATTATATTTTTCCTGAAAAAAATATACGGTAAAAGATATTTTATTTTTTTGATTATTTAAGATATTTGTTTAAAGTAAAATGAAATGTGGATCTCAAAACTGTAAACGTCTAAACAATAATATATATATATATATATATATATATATATATATATATATATATTATAATATAGTTGAAAAAACCCTATAATTAATGTTGTTTTAAATACTCTTGTAATACTATCAATAACTACAACAATAAACCATATAACTGTAAAGTGAGGCCAATTCATGACTTATTGCATTAATTTGCAGTTACACTTCATTTACATCGATATGAGCAGAATAAATTTCTATTTTAAATTTCTATTTAACCAGTAACACTGTTTACCTTAAAATTGCTTAAACGACGCATTGTTAGCAATGAAACGCGTGATGCGAGGTCTACCTCATAAATAACAAAGTGTTAGCAGTTTAAATAATATTTGTGCCCCATTTTATGCAGAATTTACATTAGACTGAAGAAAAAAATTGTTGTTTTTTTTCCTTTTAACTAAAAAAAATATGTTAGCCATATTATACTCAATTCTATACACGAGATACAACAATCGAAGGTGGGAATTGTAAGATAGGATGTGTATGTAAAGCATGTTCCATAAACAAATTAATTTGTTAATATTTTGCATGTCGACATACAAAGAACCAGTCTTTAATTATATTAATTTTTTAGAAGAATTTTTCTGTTTACCATTAGGAATCCTTAAAACGTGCAGTTTTCTTTTTCTATGTCTTTAAATTTGTTTATCTTTATATTTTGAAACAAGTGTTCTGTTTATTAGCGTCCCAACCATTTAGTTTGATTGTTAGAGGCTTTATATAGTTTAGCCTTATTTATAAGAAAAAAACAATTACTGCAAAGAAGCAAGAATACTTTACTAACACAACATTGCTTAAGCAATCACCAGCGATGCTCCATCGAAGCGCTTTCTGCTCTGTAAGAAACATATTGATTGCATTACATTGCTAACAAAATATTTATTTTATTATGTTTGATTGTAAAACAACAGAAATGATTTAAATATTTTTACTAAATTAGTAACTTAATATACTCAACATGCATATTCATATACCTATAAAAAAATGACAGCTTTATAACTGCGTCAGCAAAAACTCTTATTTATAAAAGATTTATTTTATTATGTTTGATTGTAAAACAACAGAAATTATTTAAATATTTTTACTAATTTAGTAACTTAATATACTCAACATGCATATTCATATACCTATTAAAAAAAAGACAGCTTTATAACTGCGTCAGCGAAAACTCTTATTTATAAAAGATTTATTTTATTATGTTTGATTGTAAAACAACAGAAATGATTTAAATATTTTTACTAATTTAGTAACTTAATATACTCAAAATGCATATTCATATACCTATTAAAAAAATGACAGCTTTATAACTGCGTCAGCGAAAACTCTTATTTATAAAAGATTTATTTTATTATAACTATATTATAATATATATATATATATATATATATTTTATAATATAGTTGAAAAAACCCTATAATTAATGTTGTTTTAAATACTCTTGTAATACTATCAATAACTACAACAATAAACCATATAACTGTAAAGTGAGGCCAATTCATGACTTATTGCATTAATTTGCAGTTACACTTCATTTACATCAATATGAGCAGAATAAATTTCTATTTTAAATTTCTATTTAACCAGTAACACTGTTTACCTTAAAATTGCTTAAACGACGCATTGTTAGCAATGAAACGCGTGATGCGAGGTCTACCTCATAAATAACAAAGTGTTAGCAGTTTAAATAATATTTGTGCCCCATTTTATGCAGAATTTACATTAGACTGAAGAAAAAAATTGTTGTTTTTTTTCCTTTTAACTAAAAAAAATATGTTAGCCATATTATACTCAATTCTATACACGAGATACAACAATCGAAGGTGGGAATTGTAAGATAGGATGTGTATGTAAAGCATGTTCCATAAACAAATTAATTTGTTAATATTTTGCATGTCGACATACAAAGAACCAGTCTTTAATTATATTAATTTTTTAGAAGAATTTTTCTGTTTACCATTAGGAATCCTTAAAACGTGCAGTTTTCTTTTTCTATGTCTTTAAATTTGTTTATCTTTATATTTTGAAACAAGTGTTCTGTTTATTAGCGTCCCAACCATTTAGTTTGATTGTTAGAGGCTTTATATAGTTTAGCCTTATTTATAAGAAAAAAACAATTACTGCAAAGAAGCAAGAATACTTTACTAACACAACATTGCTTAAGCAATCACCAGCGATGCTCCATCGAAGCGCTTTCTGCTCTGTAAGAAACATATTGATTGCATTACATTGCTAACAAAATATTTATTTTATTATGTTTGATTGTAAAACAACAGAAATGATTTAAATATTTTTACTAAATTAGTAACTTAATATACTCAACATGCATATTCATATACCTATAAAAAAATGACAGCTTTATAACTGCGTCAGCGAAAACTCTTATTTATAAAAGATTTATTTTATTATGTTTGATTGTAAAACAACAGAAATGATTTAAATATTTTTACTAATTTAGTAACTTAATATACTCAAAATGCATATTCATATACCTATTAAAAAAATGACAGCTTTATAACTGCGTCAGCGAAAACTCTTATTTATAAAAGATTTATTTTATTATAACTATATTATAAAATATATATATATATATATATATATATATATATATATATATATATATATATATATATATATATATATTATAATATAGTTGAAAAAACCCTATAATTAATGTTGTTTTAAATACTCTTGTAATACTATCAATAACTACAACAATAAACCATATAACTGTAAAGTGAGGCCAATTCATGACTTATTGCATTAATTTGCAGTTACACTTCATTTACATCAATATGAGCAGAATAAATTTCTATTTTAAATTTCTATTTAACCAGTAACACTGTTTACCTTAAAATTGCTTAAACGACGCATTGTTAGCAATGAAACGCGTGATGCGAGGTCTACCTCATAAATAACAAAGTGTTAGCAGTTTAAATAATATTTGTGCCCCATTTTATGCAGAATTTACATTAGACTGAAGAAAAAAATTGTTGTTTTTTTTCCTTTTAACTAAAAAAAATATGTTAGCCATATTATACTCAATTCTATACACGAGATACAACAATCGAAGGTGGGAATTGTAAGATAGGATGTGTATGTAAAGCATGTTCCATAAACAAATTAATTTGTTAATATTTTGCATGTCGACATACAAAGAACCAGTCTTTAATTATATTAATTTTTTAGAAGAATTTTTCTGTTTACCATTAGGAATCCTTAAAACGTGCAGTTTTCTTTTTCTATGTCTTTAAATTTGTTTATCTTTATATTTTGAAACAAGTGTTCTGTTTATTAGCGTCCCAACCATTTAGTTTGATTGTTAGAGGCTTTATATAGTTTAGCCTTATTTATAAGAAAAAAACAATTACTGCAAAGAAGCAAGAATACTTTACTAACACAACATTGCTTAAGCAATCACCAGCGATGCTCCATCGAAGCGCTTTCTGCTCTGTAAGAAACATATTGATTGCATTACATTGCTAACAAAATATTTATTTTATTATGTTTGATTGTAAAACAACAGAAATGATTTAAATATTTTTACTAAATTAGTAACTTAATATACTCAACATGCATATTCATATACCTATAAAAAAATGACAGCTTTATAACTGCGTCAGCAAAAACTCTTATTTATAAAAGATTTATTTTATTATGTTTGATTGTAAAACAACAGAAATTATTTAAATATTTTTACTAATTTAGTAACTTAATATACTCAACATGCATATTCATATACCTATTAAAAAAAAGACAGCTTTATAACTGCGTCAGCGAAAACTCTTATTTATAAAAGATTTATTTTATTATGTTTGATTGTAAAACAACAGAAATGATTTAAATATTTTTACTAATTTAGTAACTTAATATACTCAAAATGCATATTCATATACCTATTAAAAAAATGACAGCTTTATAACTGCGTCAGCGAAAACTCTTATTTATAAAAGATTTATTTTATTATGTTTGACTGTAAAACAACAGAAATGATTTAAATATTTTTACTAATTTAGTAACTTAATATACTCAACATGCATATTCATATACCTATTAAAAAAATGACAGCTTTATAACTGCGTCTGCAAAAACTCTTATTTATAAAAGATTTATTTTATTATGTTTGATTGTGAAACAACAGAAATGATTTAAATATTTTTACTAATTTAGTAACTTAATATACTCAACATGCATATTCATATACCTATTAAAAAAATGACAGCTTTATAACTGCGTCTGCGAAAACTCTTATTTATAAAAGATTTGTTTTATTATGTTTGATTGTGAAACAACAAAAATGATTTAAATATTCTTACTAATTTAGTAACTTAATATACTCAACATGCTTATTCATATACCCATTAAAAAAATGACAGCTTTATAACTGCGTCAGCGAAAACTCTTATTTATAAAAGATTTATTTTATTATGTTTGATTGTAAAACAACAGAAATGTTTTAAATATTTTTACTAATTTAGTAACTTAATATACTCAACATGCATATTCATATACCTATTAAAAAAATGACAGCTTTATAACTGCGTCAGCGAAAACTCTTATTTATAAAAGATTTATTTTATTATGTTTGATTGTAAAACAACAGAAATGATTTAAATATTTTTACTAATGTAGTAACTTAATATACTCAACATGCATATTCATATACCTATTAAAAAAATGACAGCTTTATAACTGCGTCTGCGAAAACTCTTATTTATTAAAGATTTATTTTATTATGCTTGATTGTGAAACAACAGAAATGATTTAAATATTTTTACTAATTTAGTAACTTAATATACTCAACATGCATATTCATATACCTATTAAAAAAATGACAGCTTTATAACTGCGTCAGCGAAAACTCGTATTTATCTCCGAATAAGAGCATGTAATTGGACATAAAAAATTGTTTATACATATCATTAAATTCAGTGTGGCTTCGAGCTAGTATATATTAAAAGTCCAACCAATAATTTATACTCATTTGGAAATACGAATATAAACGAAAGCTGGGTTGTATATAATACATTATATTTTTTACATTATTTAAACTTCGCTTAAATTAACACCTGTCATGGCTACTAATATAGTAAACTATGAATCATTTTGGATATTACCACCTAGAGGGTGCGGGGGGTAATGTAATAAAATGTGTCTCCGCATACCCGTCTGGAACACCCTAGGTGTAACCACCCAATATAAACCCAATATACGACATTTTATCCAATCTGTTCTTCAATTTAGAAATTTGAAATTTTTATCGTAATTATTATTTTCAAAGATTCTCACATGTCATTAAAACCTTTGACAACTGAAGTCTTACTCTTGGTTCTTAAATGAATGCGCGCAATTTCATTAGCTCGTTTTTTTAAATGTTGGAGTTAGAGGTATAAAACAAATTGTATTTTTTTTTTACATCGAAAAATATGTTATGACCTACCTTCGATTAAAACCGGTCTTAAATCCTACAATCTTACATGAACACACAAACAAATAAAACAATATCTCAAATAATAACAGTTACTAGACATTGTTTATTAAACAATATTATACAACTATAATTATTATGTTTGATTGGTATCTGTTTATTATACACATGCTCTAAAGTATAAGAAAAAAAAAAGAAATATTTTTTTCTTATTTCAATTGACAGTACAATATTCCACAAAAAAAAATCCTGTATACTGAAAGAGTGCGGCTGTATGTAAATATCCAACCAGAACTCTTTTATAGTCAATTATTCGGAAATATAAACCTCTATATAAGGACATCAATGGACTGCATACTCGTAAGCCTCAAAATGTATGACAAATATATTAAATTACAAGTATCTACTGTTGAATACATCACACTGTATAATGTGATTATGTATGAACTGTTGTAAAATTGACATTGTTAGCTTTGTATGACCATTTTAAATAATTATTTATTTTATTAGATTGCATAAAGAATGTTTTGGGGATCCGTTAATAAACAAATTAATGACAATTTCATGCTTATATTGTTAATATTGAATACTAAAATGGAAACATTTCTTGTATTCCAAAAAGCTGTAAGATTAATTATGATGAATAAATATTCGTTTAATATTTTTGAAGCAAATAGATATCATGAGAGTATTCAACCTGATAACTCGACAGCCTCTGCTATGTAATCCAATTAAAAATATTGTATTGATCGAAGAATATCGGACAAATGAATCACTTCAGTTAAATTGCCTTCATATGACAAAACTTGATATGAATTCATTTGCATACTTTACAAATATATATTTTTAATTCATAAGTTAAAACTGAATAAACATCTGAAATAATATTCTCTGAGAGAAATGTCAGAGCACGTGAGAATGTAGTTCCTTATTTTTGCACTATATTTTTTTAATATTAATTTTTACTTTTATCCAGGGACACGTCGCCCGTGCACTTTTTGCATTTAGTCTGTATTTGGCAGAATAATCGTTGAATTTTGAGATAACATGCTCAAAAAGGAGTTTATTAGTACAGGTATCTTAAAAAACTATATTAGTGAGTCCTATGCACAGTAATTACATTAATAAATAATATCATATATATATATATATATATATATATATATATATATATATATATATATATATATACAAATATATTTTTCTTTATTTATTTATATATCCATATATACAATGTTATAATATGAAGTATTTAAGTATTTGACATATAATAAAGATTTGATTATTAAAAGTTAGCAAACATATATTTCTTATATTTTTCTGATTAACACTTTCCTACTAAAACACTACTGTGGTGGCCTACTGTTCTTTTTATTTTTTTACTCATCAGGAGCAAGGTTTCCACGATAGCCTTCTTATATTCTGTCTTTTAGAGCCATCTTGGTATTATATTCTATAATACCTGTAAGTTTAAAAGGACAAACTATAATTTTATTGCCAGTTTTTTACCTTTATTTATTAAGATAAATCGAAGCAATTTAATTAATTTATAATTATGCACTTTTCAGTCATCTTATCTCCTCATAAAACCGTTTACACGTTTAAATAAGTGCTCACCGCTCAATGCCGGCTCCCAACGAGCGCAGTGTAACTGATGCACACACTCTCAAATAACCCGTCTTTATACTCAGATTAGTGTTAGGCGTCTGAGCTAACCACTCGACCAACGAGGCGATTACCTATGTACGTAAAAAGTTCAAACTTTCAAAGTTTAATTAAACTCAATCAAGTAGTGTATTTGCGTGTGGGAGAATTTCTAGTTTACTTATGTATTTTTTGTTGATTTATCACTGGACTGGAAAGCAGCATATTAACTTCTTTGTTTGTTTACTGACTGTTAAAAAAAATGTGAAGTAAATCCCATGACAATATATTCTCGAAAACTCCATCCAAATCGATGAATCCGTTTCTGAGATTTGCACAAACATACAGACAAAATGAAAAACCATTATTTTGGGTTCTCCTGCTCTTTTAAAGACCCCCATCATGTTTTTTTTATATTTTCCATGTACAGTTTTCGATCAGTGACAATTTTATTATATGTATAGACTATTCGTTCACAAGCAAGCCAATGCATGTTGCTAACAATAAAACTTATACAAAACAAATATTTACATTTATGTACAACACTAGTTTTCTTGATAAAAAAGTGACGTTGAATCCACAACAATTCAAATATCCAGTAAAACTAATTCCTGAGGGATTAATAATGATTGCTAACAGACAGATGAATCGCTCGTTGTATGAAGCGGGCTATGTGTGAAGCTCGTTTACTGAAAGCTGCCGATGAAGCAATATCCGATTTGAGAACCTGTTAGTGTTTAGTAAACGATTGTAAATTGTTTACTTGATAAATCATTAACAAAAACTAACTATTTTGATTTTTAAAACATTTTTTTAATTTTAAAAGAATTTCCGTTTCATTTTAACTACAACAATTACAAAATTATTTTTATGTAAATTGTACATTAAAATGATTGATTTTTATTAATATTCGTAGATTAATCTTTGAATACTCCGAATGTTTATCTAACATGTATTATTAATAGTAAATGTTATTGTATTGATATGATTTTAAGTCGTTTGTCATATCATGCGGACTATGTGAGCAGCCAATGCAGCATTTTTTTTATGCTTTTAGGTATAGGATCGTATATAAGACGTTTATAATGTATATAATATAAAATATATTTTATATAATGTGGTATATAAAGTTAAATAAAATAAGTAATCAAATTTAATTGCATGATCACTGATCTAAAAGCGCGCATAGCGTAGGTCACAAAACTTTTAATAACACGTTCCAAAGACTGGTCAGTTTGGAACACACAGTTCATAACACAAAAGAAACATTTGATTTATTTTTTTTATGGAAGAGGAGGGCAAACGAGCTGGCGGGTCACAGATGACTTGTGATCAACGCCGCCCATGAACTCTTGCAACATCCGAGGATTTACAAGAGTGTTGCCGGCCATGTAGGTAGGAGTAGACGCCTTTTTTGAAGTTATTCATGTCGTACCGATCTGGAAATACCACCGAAAAATTTCTCATGTTTATTGAAGTTTGATACATCCAGCATACTATTGCAAGTTTTATTAAGTTATCATAGAATTAAATATGTTAGTATTTTCTAAGATTTTCAAGAAAATACATTTAAATACAATAATTGTCAACGGATCTAACTTCCGTATTTACCTATATTACACAATATACATTTTATGTTTTGTCCAACGTTTGATTTTGTATCCTTCATTTTCCCAGGAAAAAACAATTATAAACTAATTACAATTGCGATAAATTCCATAAATATGCAATAATTTCTTATTACAATTGTTATACATTATATATTATAAAAATTGTAATATAATATTTGTATTGTAAAATAAAAATCATCTACTATATTTTAGGGAGATGACTTTTACATTAGTTTTATGAGATGAGTAATATTTTTTTTTTACTTTTTTATATCTTAATGGAAAGTATCCTTTTTTAATTATCAAGTATCTGTACGTACTTTTAAATTTATCGTTTTAGTTTTTTTCACAGATCTAATTAATTTATATAAATAAAAGGTACAGTCACCTATTACATTAAAGTTAAATTTACAGTTATCTTTAACTTTTGATCTGATGGCTTATCAAAAATCGTACCTCTTAAACGGTATATAATTGTTAGCTACAGCTGTCATGATATCGTACTACTACATACAAATAACTTTTAAGTTTACAAAACCTTAACTGCAAATATTTAATTTTCTTTATACGTTTAAAATTGCAAATCTTTTGAGCAGAGTAATAGGCATCGTTTGTGGCGCGGCTGTATTTTTGCTGAAATTAAAAATATTCTAAATACAAATTATTTGTTGAACGTTAATAATGAATGAATAAAATATTCATTAAAATTTTCCCACATTAGATGTTGTCTTAATGCTTTCATTAGCCCACCCTGTTGTTCGAGTGGTTATCGCAAACGCCTAACGTATAGCAACGCAATGAGGTTTGGGTTCGAATCCCGACAGGGACAAGCATAGATGTCTGTGTTTCTGGATTGGGTCGTTTAATAAATATATTTTCATTATTTATAATGTGTATTTCTATGTACTTGTAGCGTTGTCTAACACCCTTAACACATGCAAAATAATTTGCGTACTTAGGGCTCAGTTCAATGTGTGTTATTTGTCTACTATTATTATTATTATTATTGTTATTATTACTCTACTATTATTGTTGTAAATAATGTAAGCACCTACATCTACTAATTATGTATATTTTTATTTAAAGTTAACTTATCGTAGAATGTTATCTGAAACTTTTGTTCAAATAATAACTAAAGTAAACGAAAACTTATAGATTTATGATTCTATCCAATAAACTACACCTTTCTTAAGTTCTAAGACAAGTTTTATATGAAAGCACGAGATTAAATTTTGGTCGTCTGGCGAGAAGAACTAAAGTCTTTAAGTATTTATTGTTAGTAATTTAACTTTGAATTAGTTTTCTTTGCAAAAGATAACTATAACTTACATACCTAGTCATTGATTTTTAGTTTTATACTTTATCTGGATGAAAGATATATATTACAATATAAAATTGCAGCAATTGTGTTTGTTTATCACTAATATTATCAATTTACATTGGTATAAATCTTTTAATATATAATTAATTACATATATTTTCGCATATTGTTCTTAAAACTATTTTATTGGTTAAATAATTTATAAATTATTCAGTTCTAGGTAATCTTCAAATAAAGGTTTAAAGTTATTATAATATTGAAAAAGATAAAATTGAAAAAGACAAATGTGATATTACATAATATAATATAATTATTAGTTGAGGATATTTGTAGGTTGATGGATGAGATCTATTATTATAAATTGGAATGCAAGTGTCAAGCTTATGAAGTGTCATACACATTTGAGAGTGGAAACTCTGTACGTGTGAATAATATTGATGGTGTGATATTTGAGTACCTATTTTATCTAGAATTTTATAAGTGTTACATTTAAATTCATATAAATACAGAATGAAAAATGAACCGATACGGGCAGGGATTCGAACCCGCAACCTCTGGGAAACCATCCCGTCGCTCTAGCAATTGACCTACCGTATTGTTGTCCGTGCAGTATAGAGAAACATTTAAGAGAGGCCACTACCGAATATATTATTTTCAAATTCATTCTATATTTATATGAATTTAAATAAGCTTAACATGGCTTCACATATTTATAGATATTTTCAAACAGTGTCACATTTGTCATCGTTACTTCGAATTCTAATTATACTGTTATTACTAAACAAATGCCAGTAAATACGAAATCAAATACGTTAATACTAAGCAAATACGAAATATTTCGTCAGTGTTATTTTGTTTACACAATATTATAAGTTATTTATGAATATTTTGAACAATTACTTGCAGTTTCATACAGTATCTATAATTGAATATTAGATTGTATCTTAAGTTGAAATGTCTCAAAAATAGTAACATTAAAACATAAGAATGAAACCGATGTTCCCGTATCTGATTCCACCCTCCCTGAAAAAAATATTTTATTTGAAAACTGTGAAAACCAAAATAAATTATTTATGTTTATTTATTTATATCCCTCCTTACAAAATATAAATCCCAAGTTTCATAAAGGCAAGAAATATATACTTGATTATTAATGTTTTGATTATCGTTGACTAAAGTCGATTTTTTTATACACAATAAATCTTGTAAATAAACAACTAAAAATATCTAATATCTTTCTTAAAACAACTTTTGTAACAATTTATTGTTACAAAAGTTCTTGTTACGTGACTATAACAAAATATTTGGTGACTTTTCATAATCGAAACATTCAAATTATTGCTTATCCTTGAGAACTAAACCAATTATATGGTCAATTTTCGTTACATACTCATAAAATATAAATATTCACAAAAGTCGAATTCACTTCTAATCAGAGGTTGACCTGGCCGACCATCAATTTAATATTGAACGTACACAGGGTTAGCGGAGGTTTTCCCGATGTTACATTAACCCCCAGGTGCTTTATAGAATTGAATAGTGTGAAATAAAATATGAACCTTGTCGGACACTGAATATTGGAAATATATTGATTTATAAGGTATTACAGTAGTTACTACTTTTCTATATCTTATTATGTAATAGAAATAAGTGTTTGTTAAGGCTTTATTAGTTGGTGACCTTGAAAGAATGCCACCTGAATATAATATATTTACACTTTTATCAAAGTTAAGGTATTCCTGATATTATTTTAAAACCTATCTGAATATTGTAAATAAATGAATTATGTATATTGTAAGAATATAAATGATTAAAATCTATACCTGTTACCTTAAATTACGCAGACAGGCTATATGCAGAATGTGTATATGTACTAAACAATGTTAAATAGTATAATATATAATATATATAGAAATGTTATGCAATATGTAATAAAATAGTAGTAATTCGAATAGTAATTCAAAAAGAATGTATACAAAACTCATTTGGTTTAGTCAAGTTTCTTAGTATAAATTGATATATTAAACTAAACGAGCTATGTTCTGGGAGGTGTTTTTAAAATATTTGTATTAATGGCGTGTGCACACAAGTAAATGTAACATATACTATCAGTCTTGAAAAAATTGAATCATAATTTGTAAAGATGGTTCTAAAAAGAATATATCTTTATATTGTTTTCTATGTGTGTGTGTCACTAAACTCCTAAAGGACTGGACAGATTTTAATTATTATTTAGGTAGAGCATACATTTACAATCGGTGCTATTAGGTACCGCAGCAATCGGATCAGCTTTGAATTTTCATTATTTTTGTACCGAATAAGTCAACATCTGTTGTGTCCACCTGTTTATATGTATAAAATGTAATGATTGTATTGGTTATATATGTAACATTAAGGAATATAATTTAAAAAAATGAACAATGACGAGCAGACAAAGTCGGTAACAACAGCGTGAACATACATTTTGTTTTGTGTTTAGAAGAATAAGTTCTATTACAAAAATAAGTCAATTTAAATCAATGCATTAAAATTTCTATAAACATGTATAACCATGTTAAGATTATTTAAATTTATATAAATATAGAATGAAAAAAACCGATACGGGCAGTAAAAAGGGTTAATTTTGATGAAAAACATATATGTCTAAAAATTAAAATATATTATCCGTTTCTACAAAGCGTACTCAAACAAAAAGTAAAGATAAATAAAAAATATATATTCGGATGCTGAATAAAATAATAACATTTGATCATTCAAACTTCGACAAGATAATGAATTTGTTTTTTCGTTTTTTAGTCCGGTATAAGAATCATAGAATATAGACCTAGTAACTTAATGATAATTGAAAATTAAAAAAATTACAATGTAAAATTTTAATTAAAAAAATTAATGACATTCATGCTTTAGAAATAAAGTTCAACTAGTTTTTCATAATAATAAAATTAAAAGCCCTTCAACATAAAAATGTCGAAAAATGTCTCGTAACATAAATTCTATACGAAAATCCTTGATATTGGCAGAATATGATATATTGGCGGCAATAAAATAGATGGAAAAATTCTATTCGAGCGTGTACAAATTATATTCGAAGGTATACCTACTCGTCGTGGCATTCAATAATGGGCAACTATAAGTATGATATGACCCATTAAGATTATTATTTACTAGCTGTTGCCCGCGGCTCCGCCCGCGTGTAGGTCGCTTTTCGCGTAATTTGTGGAAACTACAATTATCCAGACTTATAATAGACTTATAGTTAATTCTATAGTATCCTATTCCCGTGGAAATTTTATATATATAGGCATTACATTGCTACGATATCAAACTGAAAATAATAACATACATCCACATCACACACACACACGACCAGGACATTATTCAGATATACGAATTAAAGCAGATGGATTCGAAATATTATGTTTTTGAGACATAGTCAATTTAAGAATTTATTTGTAGAATTTCAAACTGCTATACCAAATGCGAAAACATAATCAAGGGAGTTGTAAAAAAAGTCAGCGCGATCTACTGAGATTTTATGTGACTAAAATTAAAATGCTAATATCCAATTTGTTAAATTATTTTACAATTCAGATAAAGCAAAGTAGAAATTCTAGCTTTATATTAATTAAATACGTTGATGTAAACCGCATTCAATTCTGTTTAAAAGTTTGGAAACAATGCTTGAAGTAAATTTTAAATTGACCATAACTTCTTTTATCCTTAACTGATTTTAAAGAAACAAAGTTTTACGCTCCAGATTATACATAATCCACTTGTAAACACCGCGTTCATATCCGTTAAGTAGTTTCGACGTTATAACGTACCAGACAGTCAGACAGAGAGACAAAAATTCCAAGATTTATTTTTTAGTTTCTTTTACACATTTTGAATGGATGCACAGACACTCGATTTTTACTGTCTTATTATATATTTGAGATTAAAAGTTTAAACAATACATATGATTAACTACGATAATGATTATGCATAATTGCATTGGCATTTAATAAATAAACTTTAGAAAAATACCATACAGCATAGAAAATAATTTATAATAAGCCTAGCTATAGCCTATGTTACTTGGGAATAGTGTAGTTTGCCAACGGTGAAAGAATTTTTGAAATCGGTCCAGTAGTTTCGGAGCCTATTCATTTCAAACTAACAAAAAAATAATCAAACATTTCCTCTTTATATCATTAGTATAGATTAAATAATAAAATATTTAAAAAAATTCAAAGTAAGACAAAATATTATTAATTTATAATCAGAATACTTTCTTAATTAAGCCTATTAATTATATATATATATATAGATATATATATATATATATATATATGCTTTTGTTATTTGTGTTAATACAGGGTCATACTTTTTTATTTTTTCAGATTCGTCTAACTTACATATTAACTTTTGTGGTATCTAGTTTTTAAACTATAATGGGAAAACGAAACTAATTCTACTGAAGTCTACGGCGAGTACCAGCCGTGATTAATTACTTTCTTACGTTTTGATTGCATAATAGCGCACTCTAGATGTTACTGGAATATTATATCAATTGTACTAATGCGTTATTGGAGCTGGTAGTTTACTAAACTCGGTCCTTAAAATTATATTTGCAATGACTAGCAACCACATCTCGAATAATCAGTCTTGCAACTTAATATTTTTACTGTGAAATCTAAATGTAAGTAAAATAAAAGACTTATTACTCCAAAACTTGTCGTTTCAACACTTTATCTACTGTCAAAGATGTGTCTACTAGAGCAACAAATTATTTTGGAAATCGATGGATGGATGAGTAGGTTAGGGCTGAAACGATATTATTGACTGGGCGAGCGAAACGAGCTAAAGCAATTGCATCTAAACTAGGCAAAAAATAATTGCAATTTTTATATGAGTAAATGAATATCAATGTACCCATATGAAGACAATATTAAATATATATATTTAATAGTCATCAAATTTCACGAAAGCTTTACGCTTAAGCTTGTGTGGTATTTGAATATCACACGTTGATCCTGAGTCAGAACGCTACTTCATCGGTCTCTTATTTTATTTTGGCCTTAATGTTGTGGTAAATTTTACCGCATGTATATTACTTAACTGAATTACTAAATATCAGAGTAATCTGTTAAAATTATTAATTGAATGTGATAGGAGATATATTTGAAGAATTGTCTAAGTCGCAGAAGATGTGCTCTATGTTTCTTTGATTGAATTTCAGTCCCATTGTGTACTATATGTTTTTATTTATTATCTATGTCACTATATGCTCTTGACTTTCAGGAAAAGTAACAATATAAAATAAAATGTCTAGGTGTTGTACAAAAATCAAATAAGGTCAATTTAATATTTCCAATTCGGTATGAAGTAATAAATAGATACATTTCTGTTCCAACTCAGTGTAGAATCATTTTTCTCTTTTTCCCGGGTTACCCGGTATCAACGTAAATATCACGTAAAAGCCGAACACAGTTTAGCGAACAAAATTCCTTGAGATTGGTTTAAAGTTCAGAGCTCTTGAACTTAATGTAGTTCAAAGTGAAATAAGTTTTTTAGGATAGTATTATAGACTTCCGTCTTCTTTAGTGCTTTTATATTTAATCAAATACGTTATCATCATTTCTTTGTGTCATGTTCCGAACACCGTAATGCCCCTTTACAAAAAGATTCATTTTGTAAAAGAGATTTGACAATATTGTCAACATTTTATTAATTAGTTATCCTTAAAGGTTAGCACGATGCACATTAGCATGTTCTAATGGCGGTTAAGGTACAATGACCTGGAACATAATGTATCTGTTGGCTTGAAATAAGTTTTTTAGGATAGTATTATAGACTTCCGTCTTTGGTAGTGCTTTTATATTTAATCAAATACGTTATCATCATTTCTTTGTGTCATGTTCCGAACACAGTTATGCCCGTTTACAAAAATATTCATTTTGTAAAAGAGATTTGACAATATTGTGAAGATTATATTAACTAGCTATCCTTAAAGGTTAGCACGATGCACATTAGCACGTTCTAATGGAGGTTAAGGTACAATGACCTGGGTCATAATGTATCTATTGGCTTGACATAATGTTGTTGGCATATAGATATACAAATATATGTCATTTCAATGAAATGAAGATGAATTTAATTAAGTTCGTATAACATGAGCGACGCGATTTCCATTCTTTGAATATTATTGAAGCGAACACTGATGGAATTTATTATCCCTTTCACTATTTTATTGCCTCCATACAAAGTCAAAGTATTCCAATATTTTATAATACTACCTGATTTTTTTTTGTAAAATACTTGTCAATATTAAATCTAAAGGATTTACTGCTTTTACTTCTTTTTAAATGTATTTCGTTATCATAATTACTACTTACAGTTTGCGATTATGTTTATGAGGAATCATCGTCGAATAAATCATCATCATGAAATAGCGAAAGAAATTCATTGTTAGTAATGAATATATGTAATGTCTTATTTTGAACATATAAACGGGGATATAGGAAAAGTAAGTAATGGATAAACGTAAGAGAGATTCTTGATAAATTTGATAATATTCTTATCAATTCTTATGGATAGTATATATTTTTGTATAAAACAGCTTAGAATCAGCCTTCAATCTGAATAAAAATCACTATTGCGTCTTAAGTACCTTAACATAAGATGTAGATGCGAAATAATTTTATATTTAATTAACAATGTTATCTTAAAACCATGTTTTAATGCTTTCATAAGTATACCCCTTCTTTATTAAAATGTGTGTGATCTCTTTAAAAGTCGTCTTGGACAGACATTACACACTCGTACATACATAGCATAGAGCTACTACTTTCAGTAGAAATGAAAATTTTAAATGAGGAAATATGTCAGACATATGGGATGAGGGACTATGAACTTTTATATCTCGCTCTCTCTAGCTCTCCAGATAACTTTTATTATGACTAAAATATTTTAATGAAATTAATTTTTTCTACACTATATTGCTTGCAACACTGAAGGTGTTATTTAAATCTCCGAGCTATCTTTTTTTTTATTAAAATGGCTTTATTTTCAATCAGTTGATATTTTCTATCATATTATCATTCCTTGACACTTATTGTATTATAGTTTTCACTTCATATAGACAAATAAATAGTGGTGAATAGTAATATTATTCTTTTATCCCGCGCTCACAGACAAGATTGATTATAATTGATTATCAGCATTGATGATTGATAATTACTATTGTTTACTTTACGTGTGAGTATGGTTTACTGTCTGTCCACAAATCTTTATTCATTTGGTCTATACACTATCACGTAGTGATAATTTAATCTCAGGGGACGTACTCTTCAAAATTTTCTACTTTTGTTTGATCTCCCGATATATAAAAATGTTCCAGAAAATACAGAAAATATACGGGATTAAGGAGTTCATGTAAGAACAGTTAGACTAAATATGCGCTCCACATTACTTATCGGTAATCAACCCGTTCTGATTTTACCAAACCTAATTTATTCATACTTACTTAAATATTTTCCGTACGTACATATACTTTTTTACATAACAAACATTCGACAAGGCTCGTGACGCAAATGAATGTTCGTTTGTATCATGAAGTAGATTCAGAGCACAGAGCGCTGCCCGGACTTGTTATTTTAACTTTTATAAAACAAGAACGCTTTTTTTATTTTCTGTTTTGTAAATTATGGTATGAAATATATTTTTTATAAAAAGAATAACAGTACTATTGTTTATACTTTTTTCTACCTTATTTATGGAAGGTTAAAAATAAAGCTGTTTTAAGAACTTAAAAGTGTTAATTAGCTCTACGACTTCGCAAGAATATTTTAATTTCAAATAAAATTACATTACAATGCTATCCACTAAATTTAATTGAGTAATTAGTCAGTCATTGTAGTTTATAATTTTAATAAGCAAATAGTGCCATATTTTCAAAGCAAAAACCTTTGGACACGCATCTTCGAAAACAGAATTGCGTCAAAAAATCTGTGAATACGATAAAAGTTTAAAAGCAAGTCCAATGAACAAGTGGTTGTAGCTCGCTACGAGTATAGTAAAGAATAGTACAGAACTACTGTTCTGTACTGTACTCTGTTGATATAACTTTCACATACAGAACACATGATATATTCGGTATACAAATCATATGAAAGCGGGAACGATTGCAATTTACGACAAACATTTTTTAAATTGTTGACATATATGGCACAGAGGATTGAATCCCGTGGGTAGTATTTGATATCTACCAATAGTAATCAGTTTTAACGAAATTCACCACTGAGCTAAAAATACTTCATTAGAGTAAATAAGGCAAATAAGAAAAACTCTATTTGTAAATATTAGTCACTTATCAATTGACATTACAATAATCTAAAGAATAGTTGGGATGTAAAAACGTAAAAAATAAAAAAAAAACTCGAATTCTCCTTTATAATAAGGATTAGTTACGATATACATCATATTTCATTCTAATCTCATTCGATATGGTAGTAATAATAGTAATAACATAAAGCCGATTAACAAAATATATATGTATACGTTTTTCATTTTCTTGGTATTATTTGAACATTACTAAGTAATTGTTGTTAATGATTATGTGGTTTTAGCCACATTTTGCCATAGTTTCAAATCATCGGTTAAGTATAATTTTATGAACTTACTATTTACTAGTGTATAATAAATTAATCAATGATAGAGATTTTGTGGCTTACAACATAAAAAAAAATTAAAGAACTCTTTTTAATACTTAATGTTCTCGTTAACCTGAGTGTTTGGTTTTTAAATATTAATCAAAGTTTTGAAATTAACTGCAATAAAACCATGTCGTTGTATTACTTGTTATAACAATAAGAGCTGAATATTTATTATATTAATAAAAATTTTAATAATAATAACAGAAATACCTCAATATTTATTAATATCTTGGTATTAAACGAAACGTTACTTTTTTTACCAAAAACCACGGCTGAAAATTTGTTAAAGGGATGGGAGATCAAATGTGAGGCTAGGCGAAATGGGTGGTCGCAGCTCGTTACTAGAACATGTTGCAATGTATGTAAATATAGAACTAAACGAAATATTTGTATTATGTTAATTAAAACGTTATATACTCTTTGTGGCCGAATGTTCTCGAGGTGACTATGTATCCTCAAGATTGGACGATTCAAATTATATAACAATGTTTTTTATATTTTACTTCAAATTACATAATTACAAAATTTAACAAATAGGACTTCATTAGAAGACTTCTAATACATAGCTGTTGTATTCTCAAATTTATTTAAAATACTGACTAGTATTGTAAATAAATAGACTGAATATGTATTTTTTTACTACAAAACTGTAAACCAATATAGACGTTTAGAAGGAGATTGCCTCGACCTTGCCTATTCAACTAACGTGATGTCTGATTTAACTGAACTCCAGATAAAGATTTATTTTTAAGGCAGAAGGAAACCACAATTAAGTAAGAGTGTGTTTTAGTAGTAGTCTTTAAGTTTGTGTGCAATTATTACAGATAGATATGCAGTGCAATGCAATGTGATAGTTATGCAATGCATAATGATCCTTAACGTTCTATTCCAAAAATATATTTAGGTAAGGTTGTTAAAATAACAGGATAATAATAATAGCTTCATAATAATAATAGGATAATAATAGCTTCTGTCACCAGCGTTTCACAATTATGTGCCTACTAACATTCCAAGCTTTAATATCAATATCCTACATAAAATCATAGACTACTAAGCAGCAGGCCGACTTTTATTGTTTCTTTTTTATGGTTTTATTAAAATCATATTGGATTCGACTCGTTTGTGAGCTTTGTAACTGAGTTCTAGTATTATTTTTAAATTTTTGGATCGTTTGGAATTGGTGGCTTTTATATGATGAGATTTTTATTGTGTTGTTATTCCGTGAAACGTCCGAAATTGCTGCTCAATAATAATAATACTAATAAAAAAATTTTCACTTCGAACCACATTCATTTGAAGACCTCCACCTCCCGAACAATCCTAAAGAACATTCCTAACTGAACTGTGTTCGACTTTCCCATGATCTTTACAACGACATGATGTTCACTAAATGTGCAGAGAAAACAAAATACATCTTGACAATAAGGAGTGAATTTCTTCTTCCAAAGTAAGAAAAAGATTTTGGTAATGAGTAGACAAACCTAATTCAATATTTAATAAAATTTATTCATGTTAAAATTAATTATTTTTGTGACCAATTCTTATTCAGAAATTCCCATGGAAGTAATATGATTGCAACATGTGGTTTAATCTGGGCCTTCAATTTTATGACCATTTTATTTGTTTCATTATAATCCTTTTTTGGTCTTTCATGAACCTGAACTAGAATATATTGTATTCTAAGATAGAGTGAATAACATTTGCATATATTCATAGAGTAAGAATCAACACATTACTACAAAATATTAGATCAATTTCATATAATAAACAATACCAATTTAATTAATAATCAATGACTTAATGACTCAGCCTTCACCAACCAACATTAATCTCTAAAAGCTATTATAAAGCAGCTTTATTCGGAAAGCATGAAAGTTAAGATGATAATTATTATTTTCTGTTTGTACAAAATATGTATTTTTTAGTGCCATATATGCAATATATATATATTTTTTAGTGTTGGTGTATAATAATAAACATATAATACACCAACACTGAAATAAGTTCCTTTATCTAGTGTTTTACGACTGTCATTTGTCAATAAGGTGCTATTGTATTAAAATATATTTTAAGCGGGATATAAATCGGACTTGGAATTTTAGTGCTAAATCTACCGGTGAATAGTATACAACAAAGCTGCGCAAGCGCAACAAACGCTTTGTATTGGTACCATATTAAAATGTGGGCCTAAGTCGCTAATCCGATTAAAAAGTTCTACACATTTTTTTAGATGGCGCTATTATTAATATAATTAAGTTTTAACAACATTATCATATTTGAAAATGTTTTATAATTATTTTTTATAAATACATAATTACATAAAACTAAAAGAGATAGCGTCTACTCTATCACCTCTAGTTTGCACGGTATATCTCGGAATATTAAAATTAATAATAGTTATGTATCGTTCTGTTAGAATTCACTTTTCAAGAGTCTTTTTAAAAAGAAACAAAATTCACACACGAGAATAATATATTTTATTTAAAGATTTAATTAAGTTTTACAATATGCGAGTGATTCACGGGAGAGAGAAGTACACGACAGGAAGGTTGGGAAGCGACTGACTGTCAGGGTGATACGTGGTTAGAGTCAAGTGGATAGGAATGTGTGATCATCAGATTGGATGCTGAGGAGGCAGAAAGGGGTACAGTCTAGGGATGTAACAGCCCCCCGGATAAGAGGAAACTTACGGGTGAGAGGAAAGTTGACGATGAAATGTGAAAGGTTAGGTCCTTCGGAGTCTAGGAGCCGGAACATCGTCATCAGGATCTGAGGATGTAATTTCTATAGGTTCTTCTGGATTGGGGTTACATGCATGTACTTTAATTGACTTATAATATTTAAACACCTTATAAAATACAGTTAATATAATAATTAAAAATAGTAGTATAAGAATAGAAATTACCATACAATACAATATGAGGTTTTTCAATTATCTTTTTAAGGTTTGTTTTAATATGTTCGGTAGTTTTATCATAATTAACAATAAGAGAATCCAAGTTATCTATATTCTTTAAATCTACAAAAGGAGCTTTTATTTTGTTTTCTAAATATGTTACCGGACTACAGCAGGTATCATTAAGTAATTCAAAGTGCAATATTACTGGTTTAACATTAATTTCCATATGGTGTTTAGGTATAAGTTTATTGTCTTTACAAAATGCTATGCATTGATCAGGTAATGTCAATATACCAGTTCCGGATATAAATAATTCTGTTAAATCATTATTTGGGCATTCTATAATTATTTTGGATTCTTGGCTAATAATATAAATCCATTGGTTATTGTGCAATTTATGAAAGGTTTCAAAGTTACCATTAATAAATTCTGTTTTACAAATTGGTGGAACAGAAGTTAAAGCTTTCGAGATTATTTCAGTTTCACATAAAGGTATGGCTGATGCAGGATAGACATTAGGTATTTCACAAACATAGTACTGTGTATTCATCACCTTACAATTTGATAGTGTATCTAACTTAAAATAAAACGACTTATCTCTAGTCATGCCTAAATATTTAGTTGATGGTATTATACTAGAATACAATGTATTGTTGACAGTTTTAAGATTCACCGGATAGGGTATGATGCGATATAAATCAAATTCCTTATTATTTACTAGTGGTATTTGTAGAACAAATACGATTTTGTTATTCATATAGTATGATGAAACATCGGACACATTTTCTAAAATATGTATGTTGTCTAAGACTAACGGAATGGGTAATTGCTTAGAGCTAGGAAGAAACCTATAATTATTTACAAGATCGGAAAATAGTTGTTCAGGAGTAATAATAGAAGGATACAAAATATTTGATTTGCTGAACATTATAGCGTTTACAATATCTTCTAACTTAAAAGATAACATTAACAGCTCGCTTTCTAAGATGTTAGATAGTTCTGATATCTTAGATTTCATGTATAATTTATCAGAAGCTATTGTTAGGTTATCTACATTATTATTTATAGTTTCAATGACAGAATTAAGTTTCTGCTCATTTGTATTGATTTTATTAATTGTGTCCTTGAAGAATGTTAATGTTGACATTGTTACCATCATGTTATCTTTCATCAGAGTCGCTAATTTGGTTGGATCTTTTCCTATAATTTGAATAGCATCACTGAATTTTACAGCGTCATTTTCATCCATGTTACCAAATATATGTTTTATCACAGTACCGATACCACCAAACCAAGCTGCTCTTTTAAGCTTTTTGGATATAAGATGAGAAATTGAATTAAAATCTCCGACTATATCAGAGTAACGAGACGACAATATTTGGAATATATGGTGACATTCGCTTTCGTAAAAAGCATTGCTCTGTTTACATAGAAATTTAGAAGTTCCTAAAATATGATTAATATTTTCTAAGTGTGGTTGAACGAATGAAATGTCAATTGGAATAATAACATCTAGTGTGTCGTCAGTGATTTTTACAGAACCAATGGGATCGAAATGTATACCGGCGACGTTTGATGCTGGCTGGATATATTCTGGATTATTAGTTGCCGAGGTAGAATAAAAGAAACCGAGTCTGGAATGGAAGTAAATGTACATTATTATTTATACTAAGGTATTATATATCTGTCGTAGTAGTAGCTAGTTTGAATTCATCGAAGTGGTGTTTAACATGGCGTCTGTTTATTAAGAGAGACGCAGTGTTATTTTCATGGATTTTGACTATTTTAAAAGGACCTTTCCATATGGGCGAGAGAGCTTTTCTTAGGCGTAAATGGTTTTTTAGATATACTAGATCTCCTACTTTGTACTTTACTGGTCGAGAATGTGTATCGTAATACGATTTCGAGTTCTCTTTTGATCTCTGGATATGTTCTATTGCTTTTTTTCTAGAAAATTCAAGTCTATTTTGAAGGAGACGAACATACTCAGGATAGGTAGCTCCTGGGACTTCATTATAAATGGAATCAGGTATGAATGGTTTATGTCCGAAAACGAGTTCGTAAGGTGAGTAGTGAGTAGTGGAGTGGATAGCTGAATTATATGCGAGCATGGCTGTGTAGACGAAACGATGCCAGTTATCCTGTTGCTCGTTTACATACGATTTTAGATATTCTTTTAGTGTAGAATGGCTTCTTTCGAGAGCGCCCTGGGTTTGAGGATGGTATGGGGTGGATCACAATTGTTTGATTTTAAGAAGGTTACAAGTCTGCTTGAATAGTTCGGCAGTAAAATTTGTGCCTTGGTCGGTGAGGATGGTTTTGGGGATACCAAACAATGTAATGAAATGAACTAGACATTCGGTGGTTTCCTCAGCCGTGGTATTGCAAATAGGATAAGCTGCTGAAAATTTAGTTAAATCGTCTTGAAGTGTGAGGTAATATTTAAATTTATCGTTACCGGCTTCGGGCAATGGACCTACTATATTAAAAGCTACGCGTTCAAAAGGTCGAGTGGAAAGAGATGTGATTTGCATAGGAGCACGGTTAATTTGTCTAAGAGCTTTATTAGTTTGGCATTGTGGACATTTTTTTACGTAGTGTTCGACGTCTGAACGCATGTTTTTCCAATAGTACTTGTCTTGAACGCGTTTAAGCATTCTAGAAGAGCCTAGATGACCAGCTATTGGAATGTCATGATTTTCCTTTAAAATTTTTTGTATTTCACTTAGTGACGGGTAGATAATAAGGTTTTTATAGATGTGTACAGTAATTTCAGAGTTGTGGAATAAATATAGTATTATATTATATAATTTAGTATACTGGTGAGTATCAAACGGATTGTTGAAATCGGATATAGCTATTTCCGCATTATCTTGGCCTGATATGGTAATTAATAATTCATTTCTAACGGATTTTAGGCATTTGTAGATGTCCTCATATGAGCAAGTATCGAAATGATTTACTTTGGTAAAGATAAAGTAATAGGTTTTATTTTCGATTTCGTATTTAAGAAATGAATATAGTGTTCTTTCTAGTGACATGAATTCGTTTTGATTAGGAAAATTAGATGTAATTTCATATATGTAGGGATTGGATTCATCCATATCTATGGACGTTGGAATGATAATATGCTTTTTATTACTTTTGCACAAACTTTCTTGATGTTCTATAATAGTTGCGTTAGAATTAAAATTTTTAGAAGTGAGTTTGAGGAATTCTGAATAGTTACCATTTTGGGCATCTGGGCTTGGAATGTTTATAGGAGTTGCAGGATTTGGGGGGTCAACCACGGGTGAATTTGAGTTTTCATTTTGATTTATGAAATTATCTATGTCATCAAGATTACCCAATTCTGGTAAATTTGAAGTGGGAGAAAGAGGATTTATAATATCTTCAAGTTGGATTAAATCATTCGGAGGTATGATTGGGGAAGAATTTGGATTTAATAGTGCATTAGCATCAGGTGAGTATTGATCTCGGTTAGAAGAATCAGGTATTGGTTCTATAGGATTTACAAGCGTTGTCGGAGGATATCGCGATAGTGCATCTGCGGCGTTATTAAGTTTTCCTTTACGGTAGATTATTTCATACTCATATTCTTCCATTTTTAGTCGCCATCTTTGGAGCTTACTACTGGGATCAGTGTGGTTAAATAGCCAACGTAGAGGGCGATGATCAGTAATTATGGTAAATTTCCTGCCATAAAGATATGGACGGAAGGTTTTACAACCGTAGAGAATTGCAAGTAATTCTTTTTCTGTGGTGCTGTAATTGCACTCGCTTTTGTTGAGTGTACGTGATGCATAAGAAATTGGTCTGTCTTTCCCTATTTCTCCTTGGGAGAGAATAGCACTTATTGCATAGTTGGATGCATCACAGGTGAGTAGGAATTGTATGGAAAAGTCAGGATAAGCAAGTAAAGGTGCTGCAGTTAATTTATTTTTTAAAGTTTCAAATGAGAGTTAGTGTTCATTTAGCCAAATGAAGTCAGTGTCTTTTTTAAGTAAACTAGTTAGAGGTTTTGCTATATTTGAAAAGTCAGGTATGAACCTTCTGTAATAGGAGACAAAACCAAGGAATGATTTAACATCTTTGGGGGACTTAGGTATAGGGAATTCATGTACTGCTCTTAATTTTTCGGGATTAGGTTTTACACCCTTGTCTGTAATCACATGCCCGAGATATGAGACTTCCTTATGCAGGAATTCGCATTTATTTGGTTGTAGTTTTAATTGGAATTGACGAAGTCTGTGGAATATATTGGATAAGCTATTGACATGGGATTGGATATCGAATGAGTAGATCACGATATCATCGAGATACACGAAGCATTGTATCCCTTGAAGACCAGATAGTGCCGAATTCATTAATCTTTGGAAGGTCGACGAAGCGTTTTTGAGTCCAAAAGGCATTCGTGTAAACTCGTAGTGTCCTGTAGGGACTGAAAACGCGGTTTTGGGGGAATCGTTTGAACTCATATTGATCTGATGAAAGCCGGAGGCTAAATCTAATGTACTGAAGTATTTACATTTACCTAGTTGGTCTAATATTTCGGATATGTTAGGAATAGGGTAGGAATCTCCGATAGTTATATCGTTTAATTTGCGGTAGTCAATTACTACTCGCCATTTTCTTTGACCTGAAGCATCAAGCTTCTTGGGTACAACCCAGATCGGAGAAGACCATGGGGACATGGAGGATTTAATAATGCCTTGTTGTAGCATTTTATCTACTTGGGATTCAACTTCCTTTTTATGACATTCGGGAAATCGATATGTTTTTACATTAATGGGATTATCTGATGTGGTTTTTATTTCATGTTGGATTGCATTAGTGGATGTTAACTGGTCGTTGGGTAAATGGAAAATATCTGAAAATTGAGAGCAAACGGAGTATAAGGCTTCTGTTTCTTCAGAGTTAAGGTGGGACACACGAAGGAGTTTCAGGACTTCTTCGGTGCGTTCTGGAGTGTTGGATTCTGTTACACTGGCTATTGGAAGAGACGAATTTGTTTTAAAAGGTTCAAGCTTTAATTGAAGATCGGATGCAATAATTGCGGATTTTTCTGAGGTATTGACGACTGAGATATTTACTCGGTTATTCGTTTTTACTTGAACAATACAATTTGCTACCAACAAATCTTCAGATAAATGTTGGTTTATTATTAAAATTTAATGTCGGGATTTGCTACTGTGCATTCTATTATTGTTTCGCTACGCGGTGCAATAGTGTAAACAGGATTGTTGAAAGACATATGAAGTGTTATATTTTTTAATTTTAATGTGCCTTGAACATAATTAATTTGGCTTTCCATGATGTTAAGTAAATCGTTACCTATTATTCCATCGTAGGGCAGATTAATGTCGTCGACTAGGTTAAATGTATGTGTGAGATGTTCGCAATTATCGTGGACTTTATTAGGTGTTAATATTGATATAGGGATTTGACCTAGAGTTAATGTGGGACATTCGTCTTTTGAGTCTATGCCTTGAATTTTAAATTTAATTGATTTATTAATATAAGGCATATTGATTATTGAGGATTTCTTTATTATGCTTATGGCTGCGCCAGTATCAACGAGAAAGGATAAATGATTAGGGGATACAGGAGAATTTACTTTCACGTGTGGTAAATATTTATTGGATATACAGGATGTAAATTGGTAAACTTTATGACTGGTGATGTTTTCTTTAACTGATTGTTCAGGTTGTGACGGGATCGAGTCTACGGTTTGGGGCTGGTTACCCGGTTGCTTGACTCTACGAATTGAAATAGGGTCTACAGTTTGGGGCTGGTTACCCGGTTGCTTGACGCCATTTGAGAGACCTTGATTTTTGGGCTGGTTACCATGTCCGTAGGTCTTTACATCAGTTAGTTTTACAGGAATATTGGTGTCGTCTATTAAAGAGAGGGCCTGTCCCGTGCGGCACCTAACCGGGACATTTTTTAGTTTAAATTGAGGTCCGAGTCTACGGTATCGTAGCTTTCCTCTTCATTAACAAAACTAATTTGAGGTTTAAATTCTATTTTCGGTTTAAAACCAGATGTACTTGGTTGTGCATTCTGGTTACTGAATTTGTTATTTGTTTCAAATCTCTTGTTATTATATATATTATCTCTTGTTTTTGATGGTTTGAGTAATTGTTATTATTTGAATTACTCGTTTTGAAACTGGTTTTATTAATATCATAACGACGAGGTTGCGTTCTCGAACTTGGGATCATGTTTTGTTTAAATGTATATTGTTGGATTTTTCTTCCGATATCGCGTAGTTAATGGCCTCATTTAGATGTTTCGGGTCTCTACATCTAATAATATTTGAAATACGAGGAGTTAGACCCATAGTGAATGTATAGAGGGCAAGATCCTCCATTGCGGCTACTCTACCTGACAGTTCGCTTTTCTTATGATTAGTTATAGATATTTCTGTCAGTAGTTTTGATAGACAGGTTTCGACTCGAAGGGAAAATTGATTCACATTCTCCTGGGCACCCTGTCTACAATCTTGAAGGTCTGTTAATAAATGGGCATAATGTTTTCTTTCACCGAATTGGTTCTGTAAGAATTCACGAAGTAATGGCCAAGAATCGAAATCTTTTATAGAACATGCTATTTCGGCTTTGCCATCTAATTGGCTCAAAATATATTTAAAAACGATGTTTTCTTGGTGTGAGGAGGCTAAAGAAATTGCATTATCGCAATTGTTAAGAAAAGGATTTAATTTTTCACGACTTCCGTCAAATCGTTTAATGAATTTAAGAATTACTTCTAAAGAAACTTGTTCTTTAGACTCCTCTTTAACATTCTTTGAATCTTTAGACATTTTACAATGGAAAATAGAACACAATAAAATAAAATATTCAAAACAAAATAATAAAATAAAATTACAAGCAAACCCTGGAAATATTAATAGTTCATCAACACGATGTAAGAATATAAATTCGTAGAACTGACGATAAGAGTCGAGCGTCGGACGTCTAGTCTAAACATTCACAGGTGAGATAAGACGTTGTTGAAAGTTGGTTTGTATTTTAGAAACACTGTGATTGAATTATTTATACTTGAAACGACTCACAGAATCACGATGCACACGTATTTCATGATGCTCACTAGGTACATGCAACTGGAAAAACTGGAACAACTGGAACTGTTCGTGATTGCTGCGGTCTGGAGCCTGGATCGTCGTAGACCTGGTCGGTGCTGGGCTTGCCACTTACTGCACAGTGGACTGGGTATACTTCAACGTTTCCGAGTCGCTTTTGGCTCAGGATCGATTTGGTACTTCTCTGTGTTATTTAATTCACTACACTCACGAGGAACCAAGGATTTTTCAATCCCTTTACGCTGCCACCAATGTTAGAATTTACTTTTCAAGAGTCTTTTTAAAAAAGAAACAAAATTCACACACGAGAATAATATATTTTATTTAAAGATTTAATTAAGTTTTACAATATGCGAGTGATTCACGGGAGAGAGAAGTACACGACAGGAAGGTTGGGAAGCGACTGACTGTCAGGGTGATACGTGGTTAGAGTCAAGTGGATAGGAATGTGTGATCATCAGATTGGATGCTGAGGAGGCAGAAAGGGGTACAGTCTAGGGATGTAACAGTTCGACAAATGAGAATGCCAGAAGCAACTCCTATCCTCTCTCTACCGGTCCTACTCACTTTCATCAACCCCGGAATATTAAGGTTATCAACCTGATTGGCCTTGTTGACTATCCGTGACTTATTGCACAGCTTAAGATTATATATTATATTTCAGCCAGGACATGTGGTTTTATTATTTAAACCGTTTTTTATCATTAGTAACATTGTATTAATCGTGTTTAATAACGTAAGATAATTAAAAAGGAAAGTGTTTTATGTAGAGCATCTTGAATCTAGTAGTGATACTATTTTGATTACAAGTAAATGAGATGGTGTTACAATTTAGATCGGTTTATGGGTTGATAAAGATGTAGAAAAATTTTATTTCTCTTCTTATATAGGTTTTACAGCTTTTTTTGGCGTAACGTGTAAGCTATATTTAAATTGAATCATCTTGAGAGCGATGTTAATATAAGAACCACATCTACAAAAACGGATGTTTAAGATAGGTTGTATGTATCTTCATACGAAGAAGGGGCAGTTTACGAAATCTGGTATGATATATACTGAAGGCAGTATCCATACCAGACTTCGTAGATTGCCCCTTGGCAGTGAACATATCGTCAGGCAGATAATAACTATGTCAAATCCTGTGTCCCTGCAGTTATTATGTAAAAAAATATATTTGAGATATGAGAACCTAACGAAATTTTATACATTAATTTCAATTACAAATTTAAACAAGTAATGAATAAATTTCGCAAAAATTATCTTTTCTGCTTTCCGCTAGATGTCGCTTCAAAATTTCACAGAATTGATTCAGTCTGTCCACCGATAGATGTCGCGACAAAAATACAGGTCGAATCTATATCGCGGTTACAAAATATTTTCACACAACACGACGTCAGCGAGAGTCTTTTGGAAGAGCAAGACCTTACTTCATAGGATCATTTCTATAGTAAGCTCTTCACGAGATCTACACACTACGTGAGATCGTACCAGTCGCGTTGATGAGACGTGGCGCGGTGTCCTGAGCGTGAGGCGGACGATGACCTTAGGTCTTCAGTTCTCGATGATCGTTCACTTCTCCCTCGGGAGAGGCGTGGGATACTGTCGCTGTCTGAGCGACTTTTTAAAATAATAATACATTAATATCTATTATGTCATTCATATCATTATCTACATGATATAGGTTATTATAAATATATTGTAAAGACTTGTTTCAGTAATACACAGTACTTGCACTTCAATGTTTAATATTCAACCATTTGTAATAGAATAGACGAGAGCAGCCCTTAAAACTCGTCTTATAACATTTTAACACTATAATATTTAGGTGAGGGTAATTTATAATTTCATAACCAACTTACAGATGCTATAATTTATACCTTATAATAAGTTCTAATAATAAATAAAAGATTTAACATTATGTTAAAATATCCTATACTTCTAATTCGTGAAACATTTAACAGTAAATACTTAATAACATTCCATAATCGATTGAGTAGGTGGCGCTATTGTTGAAACCTATGAACTAAAACATGTAAATGCTAATGTATTTACCATTTAAATTATTATAAATAAATATGGCTAACAATATAATCATATGTTCAATTTATTTCTTCTATTGGATATAATATTAGACTCAGTTTTTAATTTAGACAATTTAAGGCTAGTTTCATTTGACTAACTGAGAAGCCTGTCTAAGTCATTTTGAACAAGCTTTAGCATTGGTTAAAGTGTCCTACCACTACACGTAAAGGTCAAATCATCGGCAAACAAAAATTCTTTTACTGGCTTGTCAATACATGAGAGAGCATCATTTATAGCTAGCAGGAACAGAATTACACTTAGTACAGATCCTTGAGGGAGACCATTTTCAGTAGGGACAGAATTAGTAATAGTATCATTAATTCTTACTCTAATTAATCTACTTGAAAGGAAGTTTTTAACAAATGCCAAGGTTATTTATTTTATATAAATGCTTTTTAATAATTTTAAAACTCTATTTTTCCAAACCATTTCATAAACCTTTTCTATATCTAAAGCTACGATTACTGTCTCATTGAAATTTGGAAATGGTCACTGTCATATAATTCGTCCAAGGCGTTCCATTCAAAATAAGGTGTTATATTTTGTGAAGCCAAAGTAAGATCTATATTGCTTTTGCGACCAGTATTGCTATCAAAATGAGTAGGTTGACCATTATTCAGTAATAATAAATCAAGCGTTGTGTGTGTCTGTTGGTGTAAATTCCTAGAATTTTAATTAAAATCTCTCTTTGTCTACGTAAATTTTTCTTATGTAGCTTTCCAACGCAAGTTGCTATTTAATTTAGCATAATTGTTTTTCTCTCCATTGAATTATTTTAAGACGACTTATCTTAATTCTATTAATTAACACACTTTGTGCACACGCTTATGGCTACTTGGAATATTTAATATTAAATTCACCAAGAATACGTTTGCAGTCCAATTTCGCCAGCCATTTATTACCAAAAACGCAAATGAATATTTTAAATGAACTTATTTGAACCCCTTACTATTTAAATAGACGTAAGGTTAGCTAAAATAATATAAGTGTTATGAAATAAGAATGTTATAAGTTATTAAAAATGCTGGCTTGTATCAGATGCTGCTGACTGAGAGAACGAGCGGAAATTACTCTGCCGGGGCGCAGCTTAGTTGATTAGAAGAAATAACATAGTTAAAGTATTTATTAATATTTTTAAGGTCCAAATAATTCAATTAGAAGTTATATCTCTTGTCATGTATTTGTATATAAAAACTAGACACCGTGATAACTAATATTAAAGGTGCTAGCCTGGTAGCCAATAATAACCAGACATAATTAGTAGGGCTGAGGATCCGTTCGATTATATGAGATACTTTTATACATTGACGATGTAATAGTTAAGTAGAATTCTTCGTCTCATTCTGATGAGAGTTTTTTGTTTAATAAAATAAAATATTATGTGAGCTAATTCAACCTGGGATGATGATAATGGAAAATGTCGCGATGGAACTTCACTTGAAACGTTTTATTCATTTTTATGTTCAACATTATCTTAGTAAATACTGACTTACATCTAAATATTATTTATTAGTAGTAGAGCATGAAGTAAAATTAGTTTTTGTAATTTATATAAAAATGCCATATTTTTATTACGATACGTACGAGTTCGTACAAATTTGATAACCGAATGGTTCGATCTTAGCTTCCTAAGGGACTTAAGAGTCTACAAGATTACTGTTATTTTCTCGACAATTTTCTGCCGTATAAAATATGGAATAAGAAAATATTTTTTACTTCATATTTTTATAACAAACAGGCTACAATGAAAATTAGTGTAGAGTGACAAAAAAAGTATTTTGCTATATGCGTTTTCTATAAGAGAAATCTTGACATTGTAAAATATGTCAAAAAATATTCCGTTACATATGAAAGTACCATCATATTATATTATTAAAGGACAGATGCGTGGTAGTGTCGTTGGATGAAAACTAACTACTTACCTAATTGCAGTGCAAATCATTTCTTCTTTTAATGTACAACTGTATTGTACTGCATGTTGTACTATGTAAAGAGGGTTGTATAAGTTTAACCTGTCGATCTGTGTATCTGTGTGTGTGAAATATTCTTATACAATATTCATGGAAATACTTAAATTAGTGTGCTTGTAATTGCATTTAGTACAACAAAGAATCAGTAACATTACTTAAAAAAAAAAAAAACAAATTATAAAATGCCTAATTTAAGAAACCCCCGAAACCAAAACACCTCTTAAAAGGATGAAAATAATATTATTATGAACTTTTTGAAGTCATTGCGTCGGGGAACCGCTTAGTAAAGGCAGAAATTAAAATGCAAATAAGTTACCAAGGCAAATAAAGAAATAACCATATTAGCTCCGAAAAAATCGTAAAATGGACACCATCAATAAACACCTACCTACGTTCAACAGTTTTTTTTAGTTACTTTTTATTAAAACACAATATTTGATTGATTAAAGCTTTTTTAACTGACCAAGAGTGATTTATGACTTGAGTGTCATTGCATCTTTATTATTTAACTTTAAAATAATAAAACAAACAAATATACCAATATTTTCATATATATAATACTTTAGAAAATTATATGCGGTGAAAAATTTAATTGACTTTCTTATTCCTCAAAAGAAAATTAAAATATGAAGGTCCGAGTAATAGTAATAAGTAGGTATTAAAGCTTTACCTGTGGCAGACGAGAACTCAATTCAAAACTTCATTTCAAAAACAAAATGTATTTTCTTCTCATACGTTATATTATATTTAGAGAATAGCTTCTTATCGTCCCCATATATTTTTATTAATTTACACATGTACTTGTAAGTATTAGCTTATTAAGTCTCTATGTATAATAATATCGTTTAGGTAATGTATGATGTATGTAGTTTTATAAAGTAAAAAAATAAACAAAAATATGTTTTTTATGCATTTTAATTGTATAGGTATGACATGTAGCACATGGTAACAGAAAATTGACTTATTCTTTAAAATTGAGCACAAAAAAGCAATAGATATGTATGTACTATATATAAATACCCAAATAGTCAGGGGTCGGAAAACGTTCATATTTTATTTCACATTATTCATTTCTATAAAAGCGCCTGGGGCTTAATGGATCGTTGAGAAAAACATCCAACCCTGTGTACGTTCAATATTAAATTGATGGTCGGCGCAGGTCAACCTCTGATTAGAAATCGATTTGGCTTTTGTGAATATTTATATTTTATCAGTATGTAACGAAAATGGACCATATAATTTCTTTTATCCATCAAGATCAAGCAATAAATTGAACGTTTTGACAAATATGTTAATATATAAAAGCTTTTTTAAGTATGGATAAATCGATCTTAGTCAATAATATCATAAAAATAAAATATCAAATGAAGTTGGATTTATTAAATTGAATGACAGACCAACATAATTAATAATTTATTATCCTGATCTAAAAACCAACATAGATAAAGGCTAACGAAGTCCTTATCTGTTAAGGTGGTACGAAAAAGTATAACGATAAAGATTTCGTGTAACGTAACTATGTCCTAATGATATTGCATTTGACCAGGGTATATCTTTTACAAACATTTCCTTAGTAATTTCTCATGTTAGGATACTAATGTTCAATAATAGATGCCACCTGAAACTTGCACGTCCTTGATTTGATAAGCGACTTGGAATTGTTTCATTTCAACGACATTTACTTTGAATGATATTAAATAAGCATTAGGAGTTTTGAAAGATTAGATTAGATTAGATTTATGGGAAATGGGTCTGAACAGTTGCGGTGCGTTGGCGAACCGGTCTGACGTCGGGTTGGTGTTTGTTTTGTCGGGTGTCTAGTCGAGGAGGGTAGCGGGATCCGAAGCGACGGCTTTCCGCTGGCCGCCGGCAGATAGTTGGAGGCCCAATTAGTGGGATAGCCAACCATGAAAGGCTGCCCCGCCAGCTGTGAAAAATCTCAGGGTGGCTCCATCGTGCTGGTTAGCGACCAGACGAGGAGGCCTGATGGCGATCCCTGGGGGGGTTCGTGCGTCCCCGCAGTCTCCAGGCTAGCCTCCCAGTGGCAAGACATCACCAATTTCGACGTCGGGTTCGATACGTACCGTCTCGTTCAACTGCCATTTCCCATCCCTATTCACTTTTATATTTATTTTTTTTTATGAAAAAGTTAAGAAAAAGGAACAAGGTTACACAGCGGTTGCACTCCTCCTCATATAAAGTGCACCTCACTAACATCAGGGGTTTGCACTCAAATCTTTTAGCTGTCCACCACCACCTGGAGACAGAGCAGCCGCACTTGCTCTTTTTGACGGAGACTCAGATACAATGTCCTTTGAGCGCTGCATACTTGGATTATCCCGGTTACTCGTTAGAGCACAACTTTCGCTCAAGGGCCGGAGTCAATGTGTACTCGCGGAACGACCTCTGTGTTCAGCGTTTCCGTCACCTTGTAGACCCCACTTTTTCTTCCCTATGGGTTTTAGTGGACACAGGAAACGAAAAAATCCTGTATTCCTGTGTCTACCGTTCGCACAGCGGTGACCAGGAGACAACTCGTTTATTTGAGTATCTCAGTGAGGCTGCAGATATGGCTCTGTATCAGTACCCTTCGGCGCAGCTCGTCTTTCTGGGGGACTTTAATGCCTGTCATCAGGACTGGCTGTTCCCGTACCAGAAGACCGACCATGCTGGAAGAGAAGCGCGGAACTTTGCGTTGTCCTTGGACCTCTTTCAGCTGGTGAGGCAAGCGACAAGGGTACCAGATGTGGTAGGCCATACAGCCAATTGCCTGGACCTTCTGCTGACAACTGATCCGGACAGGTATCGTGTAGAGGTCACGTCCCCCTTGGGAACCTCCGATCACTGTCTGGTAAAATCTGTATTTACATATTCCCCACCAGCTTTCGAACCACATGGTGTTAGGCGAGTATGGAAATACAAGTCAGCAGATTGGGATGAGATGCGGCACTTCTTTGCATCTTATCCTTGGCGGCAGGTCTGCTTCTCTTCTTTGGATCCGTCGAGTTGCGCGGATGCTATAACCGATGTGATGCATCAGGCAATGGAGTATTTTATTCCTTTTGCTGACGTACCCATCGGTGGCAAAGCTCGCCCATGGTTTAATGCCGAATGTCGTCATGCACATGACCGAAAACATTCGGCATACCTCATTTGGGCTGATGCTCAAAGCCGCAAAACTCCAGATGTAAGTACAAAGAAGAGAGCCTTTAACCAAGCTGCCAAGTCCTATAAAAAGGCATTGCGGAAGGCTCGTCTTGATCGGATCGTTAAGAATGGCGAAAAGCTCTCTGTCAGACCAACTGGCAGTCGAGTTTTCTGGTCTCTTGCGAAAGCGATCGAGTCGAATTTCTGCCAACCCTCACTGCCTGCTCTGCTGAAGCCTGATGGATCCCTGGCCCACACAGCAACAGAGAAAGCGAATGTATTTGCTTCTCTGTTTGCTGATAATTCGCATCTAGACACTGGCAATGCTTCTCCAGAACATCTTCCTCACTGCGGTATTTTGATGCCTGAAATCCGCATCACTAACAAAGAGGTACGGAGAACATTGTGTCGTTTAGATGTGAATAAAGCCAGTGGTGTATAAAAACATGTGCAGCTGAGTTGTCTCCTGTATTGACACGTCTGTATCGCCTCTCTTTCAAGACTGGAAAAGTGCCGGAATCCTGGAAGCTTGCCAACGTGCAACCCGTGCCCAAAAAAGGCAGCCGTGCCGATCCTTCCAATTATAGGCCCATTTCAATCACCTCCATACTCTGCAAGATTATGGAGCGTGTATTGAACTCGCGGCTTCTAGCGTACGTAGAAGGTAACGATCTCCTCAGTGACCGACAGTACGGATTTCGCCGAAATAGGTCCACTGGGGACCTTCTAGCGTACGCAACAAACATTTTAGGCGAAGCCATCGAGAGGAACGGAGAAGCGGTCGCCGTCTCTCTGGACTTCTCGAAGGCTTTTGACAGGGTCTGGCATGTGAGCCTTTTAAGCAAGCTTTCAGCGTACGGTATATCCCCTGGTCTGATGGGCTGGATAACGGACTTTTTGAGCCAGAGATCTCTCCGTGTTGTTGTCGACGGGTGTTCTTCGGAACCCTTGACCATAAATGCCGGAGTGCCTCAGGGGTCCGTTCTTTCTGCAACTCTTTTTCTGCTGCACATTAACGATCTGCTGAAGCCCGGTATCTATGGGTATGCAGACGACAGCACAGTTGTAGAAAGATATCTGCCGAGTAGTCGGGCTAGTCGAAATCAAGTACAGTCTGAAAGAGAAGCCATGGTGCAACGTTTGAATGACAAACTTCAGGCAGTCTCCGCATGGGGCAATGCCAATCTTGTCAAATTCAACGCCACCAAAACGCAGACGTGTTTGTTCACCACCAAAAGGAGTCCCTACACCTTGGCTCCTACTTTCCAAAATGTATCCTTGGAATACAGTGACTGGATTCAATTGTTAGGCTTAGATATCTCCGTACATTGAGTCCAGAGCAAGAGCAGCTGCAGGAAAGCTTGCCGTACTTGCGAAGGTGTGACAGTACTTTACACCGGGACAGCTTCTTGTATTATACAAAGCACAGATCCGGTCGTGTGTAGAGTACTGTGGCCACATATTTGCTGGTGCCGCAAAGACTCATCTTGCGGTTCTGGACTCAATTGAGAGGCGAGCAAAGAGGCTTATTGGTGACCCTAAATTGGTTGACGCCAAACTCCACAGCCTTGAACACAGGCGTAGAATTGCTAGCCTCGCAATATTCTATAGGATACATTTTGGTGAGTGTGCGCAGGAATTGCACGACCTAATTCCCCCATCCCCGTTCCTTTGCCGGACGTCCCGACGCACGGCGGGTATCCATCCCTACGTTGTGGACACTCCACCTGTCCGAACGAAGCGCTATGCTTCATCTTTTTTAGTGCGTACAGCGAAGGACTGGAACAATCTGCCTGCGTCGGTATTTCCGGCAAAATATAATGTGGGTGTCTTCAAGAGGAGAGTGAATAGGCTGCTAGGTTAATGCGCTGTACCACCTAAGACTACATTTCACTTACCATCAGGTGGAATGTAGTCAAGCATTAACCTAGTTCTGTATAAAAAAAAAAAAAAAAATAGTGCACACTATAAATTGTATTGTAGTTCAAAATATTATTTTAAATTAAAATGAAAAGGAAAAATCGTTTCATTTTAAAATAACTATTTATATTATTATTCTCATTTAGACAAGTGTAAGTTCGTTAAATTTTTCCTTTATATGTTATTCGTTGATAATATGTCTTTTTTATTAATGTATCGAGTAAACAATTTACAATCGTTTACTTAACAATAACAGGCCTAGAATCGGATATTGCGACATCGTCAGCATTCAGCAAACGAGCTGCAAACAGCTCCCTTCAAGGGAGCCACGTGTCTGTTAGCGATCATTATTAATCCCTCAGGAATTGGTTTCACTAGACATTTGTTCTGTATTCAATGTTACTTTTTATTTCATACAAACTAGTGTTATATATAAATGTATATATTTATTTAACATATGTTTTCATGTTAGGTACACGTATAATAGTAATATAATAATAGGCTTGCTTTTGCAATAAAAGTGTTACGAATAAAAAAGGGCCCTTACCCCATTCAATTAAATCTATTATGAAGTTGTACAATATATTTGAAATTTTGCATTTGAACTAGTTAGTGGTCAGCGACCGAACTATGAACTAATAAATTTAGAAGTTAGTTACACGTAAAAAACTTATTTTAATATATCTTCTCTCAATTAGAGTAGATCAATTATGATTTAAGATTGTTAGAAGAACTGATGCACCGTGACACGCAAAATGACACCTCTCCATACAATAATACAATACAGACGATTAACAATTTTTTTCAATTTTTTTTTTTTAACTTCAGGAATCCTCATGGATACACACCTCCATTCAGAGGATGATAGAGGTGGTTATGTGAGACTCCTACTCACAAAACCTGACGGTGACTGCCACCGTCATAATGGGACTCCACGGGATCGCTTTTTCGCACTCACCGATGCCCCGACGTGATCCACGGAGAGGGCACCCCACAACGAGGAGCATCCATCCCTTTTTCACAGGCTTGAAAGATTGTGGAGGGATCCCCTTCCCCCCATCCAAGCCTGCAGCCTCTGAAGGGGGCTAAAACCCCCTTCTGGCCGGACACGGTCTCAGGGAATCAGGTGTAAAACCCGACTCGACCATCATTGACCGTATCCAGCCCCACCGCGGTAGTCTCCCCGAGAGGAGACCACCGGTCAGGCCCCCTAGGAGAGCAGACTCTCGATACGACCCAGCGGGCTCAGCGGCTTTGGTAAAACCGCGAGCCACGCGCCGGGCCGCACTAAAGCCCACTCAAGGCAGAGGACCCAACGTCGAACCCGACAATTCGGGAACCCACCACGCCCAGAATAACCATCGCCAAGCGCAACCGTGGTATCGCACTCGGCAGCGATCGATTAACTACTATGTAATACTTGTGTAACGTAAAAAGCAATCAGCAGGTAACTTTATTAGAGATAGCTGTTGCCCGTGACTGCGTCCACGTAAAATAAACATTTATGTACCTTATGATCATAACCATAAAAAGTGACGGGCAACCTCTAATGATGATATAAATCCCTTTATCATAGTGTGATTAGTGATTGTAAATTATTTTAACTCTTAATGTTTGTATTTATTGATGTTCGTATATATATGACAAAGTCAAGTTAATACATTTATAATTTATTACATTGTCAAAATTTTCACGCGTAACCTTTTTTTTGCTGGCATTAAATAAATTCAATAAATAGTATTAATAAAGGGTAAAGCCTATGTTCATCAAGGATAATGTAGGATTCCAATGGTTGACTGGAGGTCTCCGTTTCCAAGACGGAGGCCCTCCTTATTCACAGCCCGCGCCTGGGTCCCCCCCGTCGGGCGTACATCTTCGTCCGGGTGGTGGTGAAGGCCCAGATGAAATAACTGGGCCTCACCCTGGACGGTAGACGGAACTTCGGGGCCCACTTCTCTCTGCTGGCCCCGAAGATGATCTACACTGCAGCTGCCTTGAGTAGGCTTCTGCCCGACGCCGAAGGGCCGCAGGCTCTTTGCCGCCAGTTACACCCCGGAGTGGTGAGAGGCATGACACTGTACGGTGCTCCAATATGGTCGGGAGCCCTCACCGCGGATTCCAGGGCCCTTTTGGGCCGTACACAAAGGGTCCTAGTGGTGAGGGTGATCAGGGCGTACCGTACGGTGTCATACACTGCGGCCACACTCCTGGCGAGCGATCCGCCTTGGGAGCTATATTGGACTGTATTGGCATCGGGTGGAAGCCAGGGTCGGGCGGGTTAGGCTTGAGGTGGATTGGATCTGGGCTCTAGCTCACCGAGCCCTGATCCGACACTGGGGTAGGGGCTTAGAGTCCCCGTCGGCCGGTGCAGCGACAGTGGGGGCTATTTCCCCCCACCTCGATCGTTGGATCGGCCGGCGGTACGAGACTCTAACGTTCCATCTTGTGCAGGTTCTCTCGGGGCATGGCTGCTTCGGAGAGTACCTGCACAAGATAGTACGCAGAGAGGCGGCCCCCTCCTGCCAGACAGAGGTGGCACGCCAAGGTGTGGCAAGCCCGTAGACACGGCTTGTCACACCTTGGTGGAGTGCGCAGCCTGGGATCGTCAGCGTACTGAGCTGACGGCTGTGGTTGACAGTGACCTCTCGTTGCCGAGCGTTGTTGCCGGGATGCTCGACAACGAGAGGTCCTGGGTCGGTATGGTCTCCTTCTGCGAGCATGTCATTGTCGCAAAGGAGGCCGCGGAGCGGGACAGAGAGGCAGCCTCCTCTGAACCGCTTCGTCAAGGTAGACTGGGTCGAAGGAGGCGGAATTACGCCCGCAGCCTCCTTCCGCAGCTGTAGTGCTTGGACGGGAGGGTGGGTTGACCTCTCCCGCCCATTATAGCCTACGAGGTAAGGGTGTCCCTAAGTTGATCGGGGTCCCTCCCAGAGGGTTCCACCGGGGCGTCATGGTGAGTGCATAAGCGATCCCGTGGCGTCAAACTAAGGCGATGAGGTCAACCGTTGGTTTTTAGTGAGTAGCCTTAAAAATGGCAGCGTCTTCTATACTGCTGGGTAGTCCCACATAGCCCCTCGGACATTACCTTCCTGGCCGATGGGACGATGCGTAACGCATTTTCCAACGATAAAAAAAAGGATTCTAATGGCAAAATATTTTTTCAATCTGTTCAGTAGTTTCGGAGCCTATTCAATTCAAACAAATAAAAAACAATCAAGTCTTTCCTCTTCATAATAAAATTTTAGGATTATTTAAAATCATAATGGATACATTCATAGAATGTCCTATTATTCTTGTCTTGTCTTTGTAACATTGTTAAAATTAAACAACCTCCAATAAATAAAACTATTATTGAAGCATTAATAATTTACAGGCTTTAATAGTAGGTATTGTTGGGATTAATGACTGCTGAATCAAAGGTTATGGATTCGATTCCCACACGCGACAAGTTTTTGTGTGATCCACAGACTCTTGTTCTCAGTCTGGGTTAGTCTTTGTTTTCGTTATTTATATGTTTGTTGAGTACCTCGCAATACAGGGATAATATAATCCCTAATGCGGCAGTTGTCTAAAACATTAAATAATATTAAAATATAACATTCTCACATTCCTTGAAACTGCTCCCAGGGAACATCAACTCCAAAATATATCCAAAATGTTATTAAATTACTCAGTTTTAACGTGTGAGTAAATATAATATATTTATATGGTATATTAATATATTTATATGGTACACAAAATTCATATCGACTTTTGTTCAGTGAAGGCTATTTAACTGAAGTGACTTATTTGTCGGAAATCCTGAATCAATAAAATATTTTTAATTGGATGGCGTAGCTATCGTGACTATCAGGTTGAATACTCTCAGAAAATATATTTGCACGAAAGAGTATAGGTATATTAATTGAAATCATATTTCATTATTAGTATTCCGTCGAATAATGAAATCTAGAAATTCACTCTTATTTTATACAGGGTTGTTTGTAATTAATTGGCCACCTCTTGCGGGCAGCCTCTCTACATCAATCCCAACAACATTTGTTCTACGATTTTTTTTATTTGATTATATCAAGACAATAACAACATTTGAAAGGGTTAAATGTCTATTTTATGTGATAAATATTGAATAGTAATTTTAGAAAATCATGATTTTATAAAATGAAATGTATTTTATAAACCAATATGTAAGTTATAAAAATAGCAATGGTACATAAATTTCCGAGGAAATGTTCAGCCAGCGACGAAACGATCACCGATAGATGAATAGTCGTTAAGTATACAATAAAAACAATTGCAATGTGTCTTTTGGTTAATTGAACCAAAGATATGAGATTCAAATGATCGCAAATGATTAATCGTATTCGAATACAAACAAATGGTGAAAGAGGTGCAGAGGGTTATATAAAATATTATATAAAAAATTTAAGAGGGTTATTTATAATAAGCTAAGATAGATTCTGTATTAGAAAATTACTCTCAAAAACATTTCACGTCTAAATTGAAGAAGAGATTGGATAAAATGTCGTATATTGGGTACATATCGTATTCTTACACCTAGGATGCTCGTGTAGGGGGATACGGAGACACATTTTATTACATTACCATCTTCCACCCTGTAGGTGGATTGTAATATCTAAAATGATTTATAGTTTAGTATATTAGTTTCAAAGAGAGATCGAATTTAAATATAGTATATGATATGTATCCAATCCAATCATATGTATTTCCGAATATATATATTCATTATTTAATATATGTATAATGTCCTAAAATAACGTGATATCAAATTACATTTACACAAACGATTAAGTCAAGCCCAATTAAGGTCCTTACACGCTTTTTTGGGGAGTCAAGAAATAAAAATGGATGAATGGTATATTAATAAACAGAAAGTTTGTTACAAATGCAATACAAAGTTCATATCTTAAAATATAATTAAAAATAATGGAGATAAAAAATCTTCATATTTTAAGAATTTATTAATGCTTATTTGGAGTGTGAATAAAAATTATTATTTTTATCAGTCATTAGGGATATATAAAAGTTAGAATAAATGTTTATATATTAAATGTTTCAAATTAGATGTCTGATAGTTTTCATAGTTCTGATAGTTCTTAAAATATTATATATTAAAGTTTTATTTTTGTTGAGACAATAACCAATTGAATTCGTATCCCTGGCCTACAATATTAATTTTATTAAACTATATTTATCTATACATAGTTGCCGTATATAATCTACATTAACCTATTTAATAGCTTAAGTAAATAAAACCAAACTCCACACACACACTTAAGTTGCCAACATTTTGTAATTAATGAGGTAGACCTCGCATCACGCGTTTCATTGCTAACAATACGTTGTTTAGGCAATTTTCAGGTAAACAGTGTTACTGGTTTTCTATTTATTCTGCTAAAACGGATAAACATTTTATGATACTGTAAAATTATGCAGTAAATAAAGATTGCAGTTGTAAGGTTTTATAAATGTAGTTACTAATAGTAATACAAGATTATTTTTAAGGTATAACATACATTATAATCGTAATTACTGTTTGAAAATATCTATAAACATGTATAGCCATGTTAAGCTTATTTAAATTTAAATAAATATAGAATGAAAAATAAACCGATACGGCAGGGATTCCAACCCGCGAAGTCTGGAAAACCGTCCCGTTTTCCAGACGTATCGGTTTATTTTTCATTCTATATTTATTTAAATTTATAATCGTAATATTAAAAAAAAGATAGAACTTAGAAGTTTTTATAGTTTAGACTTGTAATATAGACATTTCGCACGAGTTTCTTAAAATTCTAATAAAATTCTTGCATAGTAATAAAATTATAATATGTTGTTTAATAACATTAAAAAAATATAATCTCAGATATTCCAAAAATTGTTTTAATTATGTTTTGCATTTCGAAACCCTATTTAACCCGATTATGTATATGACTTCGGCAAGACGAGACTTGACGAGGCGAGACAGCTGAATGACGACTGGTCTGCGAGATGCGCGGCTGAAAATAAAGCAGGAAGCATTAAATGACTGTAAATGGTCCGTAAAAGTAGGCGTTAATATTGTATGATATTAGCTTTATGTGGTTACTTACAATTAAAATGTAACCTCTTAAAAATTGTTTAATTCATCAACACTATAGATGTATGACAAATGTATTAGTAATGAAAATATTCGGTTAGAACAATATTATATAAATTTTAAGACAACTACATAAGTCTCGAAAATGAAGATTAAAGAACGGTAGCATGAGTAGGAAAAGAATGGAGGTCACTATTAAGCACCTTTCTATTTTTGGAACTGTTACTTGTTACTAACTATTACTTGTTCTAAATTGAGGTATTGTTGTTAAGAATGTACTTAAAAGTAAAAATAATTAGTCAAAATTCTTGCAAGACGAAATTCTCCATTTATATTTATGTAAATACAGGTATAAAATATTAAGGATAATAAACAAAACAAATATGACTTTCAGTTTCATAAAAAGTATCCATAAAAATATGTTCCAAAAAGATTCATCACTCCGCCAATACTCCTTGGGTTTTGCAAACAATTCTGAATTTCAATGATACCTTATACTAAAGTGAAGTTCAGTGACAAACAAAACTTTTTTCTGTAATTTGATAAAAGACAAAGTAGTAATATTATAGTAGAAGAGGCAGCTAAAATTAATTGTATTGACAAATGTCTTGAGAAGTTATACGTTATACTATTTGAAATTGTTAAACGAAGAAGTCGCTCAGATAATGAGAACCCCAGAAGCCGGAGAGAGCTATAATGAAGGAAAGGAAACTATTCGATTACTTGAGATAAACTACTCTACTTATCCAAATGAACATTATCAACCAACTTTTTCAATAATTTTAAGTTATTGTAGTATTATTCTGATCTTCGTAATAATTAATTCTTAACAAGGACAATAACGTCCAGGCGTATTTAAAAAAAGCCCGTTTATTATAATTGAAGAGTCCGGGCAGTTCATATTCGAGATGTTGTTTTCATGTGTTTTATTCATGTCTTAAAATTGTTATCTCATGTTTAAATTTTGTTTGTTTTTTTTTATACAATCTAGGTCAATGTTTGAATACATTCCACCTGATGGTAAGTGGAAAGGAATTATTTTATTTAATGTTGTTGTCAGATAATCCCAGAGAAATTGTGATTTATATACGTTGTATTTCATACTATATGTTCGAATGTATTATCGTTATCTTTCAATAGCAACGTGACTTCGTGTTTAAGATCAATAATATATTTTTAGAGACATCTATAACCTTTGCCCTTGCTTTGAAATAGGCTTCATCTCTTCTTTTCATAAGCAATCTATTAATAAACGGTATTTCAGGATGATTATAATGATTTTTATTGTTATTTGTTATGTATAAAAATTAAATTATGCTGTGAAGACCTTCTGATTTGTAAAGCAATAAATTTTTATTTTTTTTAATTCTCTATAAGGATACTTATAATTGCAGTTTATTTAAATTCGAAATAAACATAAAATAAAATATTTATATTTTCTTTAAGTCTTAGGTTTTCTATTGCATTTATATATCTTTTTGAGTGTCGTTAATTTTGTTTACCTTAAATAATTGTAATTAGTTTTAAATAAATTTACTTCTGAATTACATTCAGATTATAAAGGCTGTTTTTAACATCGAGAAGGGTGGTGAAGATATTTTGTTTAAAGAATTAAATGGAATTATTTAAAACAGACTAAGATGGGTTATATTTTAAACTAACTGGATAAAATATCCTTGGATTCATATTAAATACTTACAACTGCAGTGTGCTTGTAGCGGGTGATAGACACTTTATATTAAATTGGCATCTTCCACCTTCTATATGATTTATAATATCTAAAATGATTTATAAAATAAAAAAATAATGTTTACAATTATGAGAAAAGTAACTGAAGCTGTATGCAAATATTTTCATCCACACAGAATTAAATTTATGTATATTTATAATAATGGAATTCTATGAAACTGTCTCTTACAGCGCTGATAGCGCTTTACTGGCGTTTATCAAAAACAATGTTGTGTTAATAAAATACTTTAAAAATTTCGCTGTAGCTTGTGTTTTTAAACTTTCTCCCAACGCCAAACTATGCACAGCACAAGGCAAATAGACGAGTATTAAACTTGTTGGTAAACACATACTTAACATTTTTGTTACGTGTAATTTTAAACTATAAGTATTTAATAATGCGTAATATGTCACTAACAATATATTATTTGATAATGATACTAAAACTAGTGATAAATAAACAGTTCTTTAATTATTTTTTAGATGAAGACGTTTTTTGCAATTAATGGCAATTTTATATCTTGCTGTCCACTAACAAACATTAATTTAAAAAATGAATGTTCGTTAGTGGACAGTTAGTGTTCATTTAAAAAAGGAATGTGCGTTACTACAGTAGGCATTACTTGTTGTTGTATATTTCTGTTAACTTCTAATCTAGTGGAGAACTCAGAGCTTAATTAAGAAGAATAAACTAAAATATTTATGACATTAAATTGGAATTGTGTTTTTTATATCTAGCTGTGACGTGCAGGTATTTTTATATCACCTTGACAATGATAATTTTCTTTATGTACAAAACTATATAAAAAGAAAATTGGCATTAAAAAATAAGTTATTTTTTTATGATGGTTACTAATATCTATAAAATAAATTTGAAAAATATATATTTAAGGATAATAATGTAGATAACATACATTGCTTTTAATTAAACGATTATAACTTTGGAAAATGTCAAACAAATTGGCTTAACCTTGAATATATTTCAAATCGTTTTTAGATAATAGGTTACAGAAATTAAAAGTTAAGAATATTAATGTCATTCCCTGGTATTCCTTTTAATTTATTTGTACTTAAAATGATAATAATACTGAAAGTATATGAAAAAATAATTTAAAATGAAAAATTCAATGACAATTTTCTTAGAGGTCGTAGGTACTAGTCTTGACCATGTCGATGTACTTAATATTTGATAAATTTAAAGCGAAAGTTTAATACCATTAATATAAAAAAAACCGATGATTTATTTCGGGAGGATGAAAATATTCAAAGATTTTACTACTCAAAATGTTCTGATCATAATGGTTTCTTTACAAACTGTACGAATGTTATATAAAGTGCAAACACCTCGTGACTAACGAGGTATTGTACAACGCGTTTCATTGATAACTAAGCGTCGTTTCGGCAATTTTCAGGAAAACAATGTTACCGAATTTCTATTTATCATATTCATATTGATGTAAAGTTTATATAATCGTAAACTCAAGTAGCAAAGCTTTCGCACATTATTAACCATGTTATTTAATTCCAGAACTGTTTTATTTTATTGCTTTATACATTGATTGAAAAAATACTAATGTTTTGTACGTTAATTGTAGTTGGACCTTTCTTTTATTCTCCTACAAATATCTTTTTTGCATCGCTACATATATCGCTGTTATAAAAAAACAAATATGTATTGTCATTAATATAATTAACATATTATACCTTAACTTTCTGAATATATCACTAAATAATAAACAAGAAAACACCTTAACTCTATGATCTCATATCGTCATATCATAATAATTATTGTCTTGACATTATAAATATTATGTGTAAAAAAATATCTACATAGTATTTATCTGCGAAGATCTGTCTATATTGAAAAAAACATCCGAATCCTTAATTGGACCTCTGCGTTGGTTGAAAAAAAGAAACCACAAGAGATGGCGCTTGTTTACCACTGGTCGTACGTGTATTTTAAAACTAAAATTCACTGAATCAAAAGTAAATAGATTATTTATAAGCCGTGCTGTGCAATGGAGACGAGAATAGGACGATGTATTTTTTTATCACTCGATACTGAAAAAAAAACATATGCCCATAGCCCAGTATACTGAAAGAAGCATTAAAAACAACAAAAATGTATAAGACTTCAATAGGTCTGACCGAAATTGTAATCTGAAACAGTACTTTAATAATAAATAATTTGAATAAAAACGTATTGTGCGGAAGGTTTAAAATATTTCTAGCATTAGAAAAATATCAAGTTCGTGCCGCAGCGCTATTATAAAATTATAATTCCTTTGGATTTGTTATTACCGGATATTTAACACTCAACTCATTTGGTTAACTCAGTTAGTTTTTTTTATTGTTATATTACTTTATATTTTCTACTTATTGATGTGCAATAAAGAATATTTAACATTATTATTGTTATTACGTAAGTGTATGTACAATTATCTACACCTACAATAGTTTTTTCAACTTTTCATAACTATCTCTTGAATAATGAAAACATGATACACAAACCAACAACCAATCTTACATTCACATACTTAATATTTGGTATGAACGACTTACTATACTCTTCTACAAAAAGCGGAAATATCCTACTAAATAGTTATAATGTGTATAAGTAAGTAAGTTGGTAAGTAACAAAAGTTAGTATGTGTATTAGTAAGTAAGTAACACAAAATACTATGTGTATTAGGTTCTCTTTTATTTCTGAAATTTATTAGGGATGTGTCTTATATAATTAAAAAATGCTTATTATTTTCTTATGACACATGACATTATTATTAAGTTCCAAAACCAGTATTTATTTATGTATATACTTTTACAAACATTTTGATAAGGCAAGAAGAATGCCATAAGCATTATGTATTCAGTAAAATTCTTAAACTTTAGCGATGTATAATAGAAAGCCATTTAAGTTTAGAGCGATAGTAGGTCATGTGATCGTATTCGTGAAGGTCCAAAATGAAACTTATACAGTTTTTCAGGAAACGATGAAGTTTATTTCGATTCAAAACAGTTATGTCACGCTAACACATATCCTCATAGTTTGTTCAAGTCTGTTCCAAAAGTATTTTAGTGTTTGTGGAGAGAATGGTTTTATGCCGGTACTGGGTTTGTACGCCAACTATATTATAACAACTTTGCGTCAAAAGCATTTTTGGGAACTGACACGTTACGCCCTCGCGATAGACTTATTACAACTTATACCTAGGTACTTATTACATATTACATATAAAAACAGTGGTATAATTTGTTTTAAACTCAATTACAAATCCTTTTCCTACTCACCATTAAAATCAAATCGTCAAAAGCAATTTTACGCGGTTTTAACGCCTTACAAAAATGTTTTCCCTTCATGATAGACTCATTATAGCTCATACTTATTACGATTTTGCTCTAAGCTTCAAAGAACTCAATATGAAATACAAAAAACCATAATAATAAACACCAGCGAAAAATACATTCAAATGTGTGTGTATGAAAAGATAAAAGAACCGGTATAATTTGTTCTAAATCAAATTATCAATCCTTTTTCTATTCACCATTAAAATCAAATCGCAAAAAGCAAATGCGAAATTTAGCGTGGTTTTTGTTTATAACCAGCATGAGTCGCAGAATTATAAGGGTTTAATTTTGTAATTTAATAAACCCATTGTGGTCAAATAATATTTTTTTTTATATTCAACTAATTTGGATTATGATTGTGCTTTTAGAATATTTCTTGTAACAAGTCTTGATGTTAATAATTGTTGTTGTTGCCAAAAATGAGCAGTTAATTTTTTGTGTGTTTTCTGATTTTATTGTATGTATTTCTTCATTTAACATACCTTTGGTGAAAATAAATACTTTTCATCAATTTTTAATTTATATAAATATATATAATTAGAAGAGTATATAGTAGGTTAATAATAATTGCTTAAATCTTATTCCTAAGTAATATTCTTGTAACTTAAAAATAAATGTTTATCATATTGAATATTCTGTAAAAAAACAAAAATACTCAAATATCCAGTGCCTTAAATTTCCTGAGGGATTAACAAAAGCGAGCGTATGGTATGATATTTCTAGTGGGATGGTTGGGAAGCTGCTTACCCAGTAGATGAAGCTACATACTTTTAATATCTAAACATAATTTTTACGACATTGATGATTTACTTAGTTTACCAAACAAGTTTGAATAACGTATTGTAAGAAATAAATATTTTTTGTAAGTATTGTATTTTAACTAAGATTTCTTTATGTGATCGTATTTATCGGGACGGTGGTGACATCTCTCAGATATCTATCGAAGATCCTATCCAATGTATTGGTTGGATCAAATGGTAGAGCGACGGGACGGTTTCCCAGAGGTCGTGGTTCAAATCCCTGCCCGTAACGGTTAATTTTTCATTCTATATTTACCAAAAATAGTCTTTTAAGCTTTTCTGTTAGAAATATATTAAACAGTATTGTAGAACTGAGCAATCTTTGAATTTAGTTAGCCTTGAGGGAAAAATTGTTACATATTTGTTCATTATTTTTAGTCTCTTTCATGCTACAATTAAGTTCCTTACTAATAATAATTTTCTATAAGTTAATTAATAAGTTCTAAGTCACATACCAATAACTATATGTGCGGTATTTTTAGGGCTTAGGGCCCATCAATAAATTACGTCACACCAATTACAGGATTTTTTAACCCCCACCCCGCCCTTGTCACAGGTTGTCACATTATCTGAAAGCCCCCCTCCCCCCCCCAGATGTGACGTAACACATTCAATTTTATGCATATATTTAAGAATAATTGAATAGAATCAACTATTTTCATTTTTTTCACATATTCATCAAATAATCTTGTATAAAATTAACATAAAATAAAATAAAGATTGTGTTAAAGTAATAATAAAATAATAAATATCGATCGATTTCGTAAATAGTCAACGTTTTTTACTCGCATATAAATTTCACGTTTGAGTATTTTAAATTTTGACATGTGACGTAACAAAGCTTGTGACCTCCCCTCCCCCCCTAACCCTTGTCAAACAATGACACATTCTGGTGATATCCTCTCCCATTTTTACGGTGTGATTTATGAATGACCCCTTACTGGTTATAAAAGAATGATGATATGAAAGGATATATCAACAAATTTAAACGCTGAAAGTAAGTAAAATCTGCTTCAAGATTTAAAACATCAGGGTGATGCAACATATTACACACACATCAATATCTTATATCTTTGGTCACCAACATCAGTTTACGATGTTTATTATTACAAAATAATCTATAAGAAACATTAATTAATGTAGATTATAGAACAATTAATTATCTATGCTTAACATTATTTAACTCTATAAAAGAAAATATTATTTATCTCTTTCAACGATAAAATCCAATATGTCGGATATATTTCCTCACTTTAAAATTTGATTTCCCCTGAAAGTAGTAGCGCTCTAGGAATGTCTAATGTTGGTAAGAGACGTGCTTTATAAAGATCGGATTACAGTTTGATATAAATACGAGTAGACATGTTGGAAACTTTTGAATGTTATGTAAAATTCTTAAATAACATTGTCTTAAAGGTCAGCATTCAATATTAACTATGACGTTATTTACTATTATTACCCATTTTTACTTTAAGAAAGTAGCTTCGTTAAATGTAATTTTGTAATACCTAGCTTAAGACAGTGCCAAGCCTTAAACAAATAATTATATTTAACCACCTAAAGGTATCCGAGCAAATTAATACAATAAAATGTCTACTTTAAATAATTACGAAAATGTATTCAACCGAATTTCTATACTACTAAGCTTGGCACCGACTTCAAACCTATTAGTAAATAGGACATACATATAAATAATAGGTAGAATATAATAAATATTAAATCTTCATTATTTTTTATTTTTTGTTTTGAAGTCGGTTTTTTTAACGTAGTTATTTTTTTATTATAATAAATAAGAGAGCCATAATCAGTAAGAATTGCTCTCACGTTTAATAGTAATTTGCTTATTACCTTTCTCCTCATCTATATGTTATGGATTCGGCATTACATAAATGACTCTAATAAAAAAAACTTACTTAATTTACTTTTTAGCAACTATTACAACTGACATATGTATATTGAATATAATAATAATGTTGTTGTAGAATAGTGTGTTGTAGCAGTGATTATACAAACTTGTTTGGTAAACTGAGTAAATCATTAATGTCGTAAAAACTATGTTTAGACTTCTAAAGTATGTAGCCACTGCATTAGCACGATCTTGACAAACATCCCACTAGAAACATCATACGCTTGCTTTTGTTTGGTCCCTCAGGAAATTTAATTAAGGCACTGAATATTTGAGTATTTTGCATTTTATTTACAGAACGTTTAATATGATGTTCATTTATTTTTATATTACCAGGTCATAAGAACATTGTTTCAAATAAAATTTATGCAATGATTATTTTTGTTACAATAATTATTGAATATATTTGATATTGATTATAACATGCTAATTTTCACTATAAAAAAATCTAATTATTCTAATTATGTATATTAATACAAATTACAGGTTGATATAAAGTATTTATATTCACTATAACTGTGTTATATGAGGAAGTATTGTATGTTTGTTATAATGGATCAAATTACATGCACTCCTCACTACATACAGCTAATTTGCGTTTGTTCAACATAAAAAACAGATATTGATAATAAACAAATTTTAATAAACAAATAAAAAAAATTCTCATATTTCAATTATAATATATTTGATTTCGAAAACATATATTTTATTATATACATAGGGATAGGAATAAGGAATAGTTTTCAAAATAAGGTTATTAGAGGATATACTTTGAGGATATAGTTTCTTCAATTTAATATGGTGAAGAATTAATCTGCGTCACAATTGGGATAGTGCATTAAACGCAACTATATATATCTTGATATAATGGGAGTTCCCATTCCCCTGTATTCTTTCACCATTATGAGAGTCAACATGTCTGTTGCCATCAACACTATTGTCAAATACACACAACGACTGTGGAGATATTGGATCCAATGTTACTAGTGTATATTATCCTAAATTGTAATCTTTACTGAGATATCTCATTTAGAGTTCAATACTTCTAATATAAAAATCTCTAATCAGCATGTAACCTTCCGGTTGTATGTAATAAGCTCCTAACGTTTTTACACCTTTGTTAAACTTACTTAGGAGTACGAGTATGGTTAAGTGTGTTTTCGTTTTGTAATATACCTACAATATAAAAATTACGTTAAATAAAATAGAAATAATGTAATATTTTCATCGCATATTAACCATCCTGATATTAGATCCTACAAACTATTGTAATAAATTATTGTATCGTATCTACGTATCTTAAAAATTCTAAGATTTTAATCCTAATTAAATAGAAACAAACTCTCATCAAATACGTACTTACTCAATTGAGTGAAAAATATAATTACGTATCTTACTATTGCTATGAGTTTAATTCTTATTAAAAACAAATAAACTCTCATTCAACACATACGTACACACGACGATACATCCAAAAAGTTATTAAGGTTTACGCTCGTAGCTACGCATACATAAGCGCTACACCGTAGCTATGTATTCGTGTACTCGTAGCGAGCTACAGCCACTCGTTCTGCTTTTACAAGCGATGTTCCATTACATTTACAAATCTGCATTCGTGATTTTTACCAGCAAAGCCGATGCCTGAATTAAACAGCTTTGAGAATCTCAAGATCTAGCTAATATTATCAAAGGTTTTCAGCATTTACATACATTTTAATTAAACTATTAAATATCAATCTAATTACATTATTCATTTTTTTATGATGTATTATAATAGGCTGGTAGAAAACTAAAAATACGTATTATGTATATTATATATATATATATATATATATGTACATACCTATTATTGTATGTTAAATAGATAAAATCTGTTTTCATTTTATAGAACAAAACAATGTAATTTCATCAAATTATCAAAATTTGCCGTTGAAAAGTCTTGAAACATCCGTAAGGAGGCAGTAGGGACCGCGAAACACTTATTAGTAGGGTGTAGGGTACTTCTAGCTAGAGAAAGCGGTTAGTCTTTCAGTAGCAAGAGCGCGGAATGGTATAACAGCCACCAAATGATCTGTAGTTTTCGTATAAGTAGGCTCCTCCAAAAAATCAAAACCGAAGCCTTATTCAATTCTAGGTGCGGCCCCTGAATGGACTTTCATGATGGACACGTATGAAAAGCATTACAAAATCCCTGGGATGTTGGTGTTTCGTCATCCAGATCGGACCTGTCCGGACTTATTCCGGTATTCTAAACCTCTAAGGCGCGTGATACTTGTGGAGTTTACTATTCCCTGGGCAACTAACATTCCTAGAGATCACATATTTAAGCTTAATAAGTATTACGAACTGACCAACGAACTGTCCAGGAATAAATTTATAGTTAGTTTTTACACGGTGAAAGTGGGAGCGAGACGTATAACAGTAAAATCTCTCTATAACCTATTGAAAGACCTTGGCCTTTCTAGAACAAGCACCGGTTCATTTCTAGAAAGCTTCGTCTCTTGTCTTAATTGTTTTTCTTTAAAAAAAATCATATTTATCGTTATTTCGATCTCTATATTCTTAGAAATCATTCTCGCTATTAGCTATTAAGTATTTAATAATTCTGGTTAATACTGAAAACATAAAAGATTTATTTAATAAGAACAATTTCTTCATCAGACCAAAAAAATGTAGCAACATACTTTTCTTTGGCAGGGAATATAAACTTTTGAAGGAGAAATATTTATATTGAAGACGATAAAATGGTGATAGAAATGAGAAATTCCATTTGCGTTCGCTTCAAATATATATTCATAGATTTGTATTCGTACATACTTCGAACGTTTCACGAACCCATCTTCTGATGGCATTAGGCATTATATTTTAATTTTTATTCATGTAATTAATTTTTATTTATGTAATGAATACATACCTGGTTATACAACCAGGTATGTATTCTGTGACTACAGCACCTTTCACTGTATTATAGTCTCAATTACCATCATATACATTTTAATGTTACCTTTAGAAAATGAATTATAGCTGAATATTTTTTTCACAATACTTGTTTAAAAATATCTGTTTTCAAGTAGACATGTAAATTGTACAGTAAAAACATAAAAACACATTCGCTTCATCAACATACTGCATTCATTCAAAAGCAGACCATGCGATGAAATACCTCTCGTCGACCACTGGTCGCCTGAGGACGAAAATGTGCGCTGGAAAATGTAGCCTTTGAATGAAATAAAAGACTGCAATAAAAGTTTTGTATACATTTATATAAGACATATTATCAGCATAATGAAATAATGTCAATTAAATTATACTCTATACAAATATTTCATTTGATACAAGCACGTTACAATTAAGATTCATAATAAAATATTTTATTTTAGAAATATTTTTTTTCAATGTATTTTATCAGACAGCTTTACAAGAAAATAACTTTCAAGCTCGTTATTGTATCTCTAAAATAGAAATTTTGTTTCGTTTTTTATGTCGTTAGCTTTGATTACATTACAAGCCTTGGAGATTTTTCTTGTGGCTAGGAATAGTGTTTTAAACTATGATATTACTCCAGACTCCAGTTCTGTTTCTTTCGGGATGCTGTGTTCTGCTGTGCTCCTCTATGCTGAGCGGTGTAGTTCTGTGCACTACTCTGAGATGCTGTGTAATAAATATGTTTGTATTATATTTGTTTCTCTTGAATATAAGTGATTATAGTTCATGTTCAAGAGTTTTGTATTATGTGGTCCATAATCTATGACCACACCGAATATAATGAAAATCAGATAAGTAAATTTTGGGTGAGGCGCAAACACACCAATAGACATTTTTATTTTTTAAGTATTTAGTATACAGACTAGATCTCTACTTTTATAATATCCATAGACGTGTCCAACGTTTTTGTCCAAGTACGACAAATATTAAATTTGTAAAATATAGTTCACATTAAGCAATAGCCTTAATTCTAATACATAATGTTTTTCTCAACCTAATATTGTCGATACTACTCAGCTGTTGCCGGCGAGGTACTATCCGCTTGTTCATCGCAGGCAGCGTTCACGTTTACATGGCGTTTTACTTGTTCAATTGTAACATAGTTTTCTTTTTAACATATATTTTTGTTCTTAAATTTGGTTCGATTTTATTATTTTTATAATGGGTGGATGCTTCAATTTCGACTTCATAAAGTTAACAAATCCTTCATGGGCTTGAGTGTACTCAAATAATAATTATAATAAAGTTTTAAACCTAAAATTAAAGGTATATTATTAAATCAATCTTATAATAACATTTGAGAGTTTTAGGCTGATCGCAATGTGTGGAACTTGGGTCATTGACTCATTTGCAGGGTTGATGTTATAAAGTATAAGTCAAATATGGTTAAATTTCATTTAAAAAAAGCAACTTTTGAGTTCATGGCCAGCTCTTCTCAACAAAGCAGTATTCCGAGCTGGTAGTAGCTTACCTTTAAAGTAATTTATTTTTTACGATAGTTTAAGTATGAAGGACATAAAATATAAATTATATTTTATAAAAAGGACATAAACTATACATACTATCGTATGAAAGTACGTGATACACAGTTGCATTTAAAACAAATCTCTATCTTCGTTAAATAATTAAAAAGCCAATACAGTTCCATTCATATATAGAGATATGTTAACAGAAGTAAGTAAGTATTAAGTAAGTAGTAAGTAAGTAAATATTATAAAGGAACGAAGTTTGTTGTATTGTATATCATTATATTTTCGAAACAATTTGTTTTTGAAGTGAAACAACTGAATGAGGACGCACTGAAATTTAAATTTAAATTAATACAAAAAGTTTGTAAAAGTGATGTTAATAACAGCTTGATAAAACAGATTGTGCCAGACTTGCAAATAAACACATTGGTAAGAATTTTACATCTTTATTTTCAGAAGTTGTTTCGATTTTTAATATGCCTTCCTTTAATATTTTGTTAGTCATCAGTGACTTTTCTTGATTATAAAATAAACATTTTAAGTCATTATATTGAAAGCCACATTATGAATAATAATAAAAATGTAATTAATCAAATTTTCTTATGAGGTTGGAAAAACTCTGAATAACTACTATGTCGATATACATAACTTAACCAACTTCGATGTCGGGTTCGATACGTACCGCCTCGTTCAACTGCCATTTCCCATCCCTATTCACTTTTATTATTTTTATTATGAAAAAGTTAAAAAAAAGGAACAAGTTGATACAGCGGTTGCACTCCTCCTCATATAAAGTGCACCTCACTAATATCAGGGGCTTGCACTCAAATCTTTTAGCTGTCCACCACCACCTGGAGACAGAGCAGCCGCACTTGCTCTTTTTGACGGAGACGTAGATACAATGTCCTTTGAGCGCTGCATACTTGGATTATCCCGGTTACTCGTTAGAGCACAACTTTCGCTCACGGGCCGGAGTCAGTGTGTACGCGTGGAACGACCTCTGTATTCAGCGTCTCCGTCACCTTGAAGATCCCACTTTTTCTTCTCTATGGGTATTAGTGGACACAGGAAAGGAAAAAATCCTGTATTCCTGTGTCTATCGTTCGCACAGCGGTGACCAGGAGACAACTCGTTTATTTGAGTATCTCAGTGAGGCTGCAGATATGGCTCTGTATCAGTACCCTTCGGCGCAGCTCGTCTTTCTGGGGGATTTTAATGCCAGTCATCAGGACTGGCTGTTCCCGTACCAGAAGACAAACCATGCTGGAAGAGAAGCGCGGAACTTTGCGTTGTCCTTGGACCTCTTTCAGCTGGTGAGGCAAGCGACAAGGGTACACAGCCAACAAAAAAGGGTACACAGGTAGGCCATACAGCCAATTGCCTGGACCTTCGTCTGACAACTGATCCGGACAGGTATCGTGTAGAGTCTGCTTCTCTTCTTTGGATCCGTCGAGTTGCGCGGATGCTATAACCGATGTGGTGCACCAGGCAATGGAGTATTTTATTCCTTTTGCTGACGTACCCATCGGTGGCAAAGCTCGCCCATGGTTTAATGCCGAATGTCGTCATGCACATGACCGAAAACATTCGGCATACCTCGTTTGGGCTGATGCTCGAAGCCGCAAAACTCCGGATGTAAGTACAAAGAAGAGAGCCTTTAACCAAGTCCTACAAAAAGGCATTGCGGAAGGCTCGTCTCGATCGAATCGCTAAGAATGGCGAAAAGCTCTCTGTCAGACCAACTGGCAGTCGAGCTTTCTGGTCTCTTGCGAAAGCGATCGAGGCGAATTTCTGCCAACCCTCACTGCCTGCTCTGCTGAAGCCGGATGGATCCCTGGCCCATACAGCAACAGAGAAAGCAAATGTATTTGCTTCTCTGTTTGCTGATAATTCGCATCTAGACACTGGCAATGCTTCTCCATCACATCTTCCTTACTGCGGTATTTCGATGCCTGAAATCCGCATCACTAACAAAGAGGTATGGAGAACATTGTGTCTTTTAGATGTGAATAAAGCCAGTGGTCCTGATGGTATACCAGCCATTCTGCTCAAGACATTCGCAGCTGAGTTGTCTCCTGTACTGACACGTCTGTATCGTCTCTCTTTCATCACTGGAATAGTGCCGAAATCCTGGAAGCTTGCTAATGTGCAACCCGTGCCCAAAAAAGGCAGCCGTGCCGACCCTGTCAATTACAGACCGATTTCAATCACCTCCATACACTGCAAGATTATGGAGCATCTATTGAACTCGCGCCTACTAGCATACCTAGAAGGTAACGATCTCCTCAGTGACCGACAATACGGGTTACACCGTAATAGGTCTACTGGGGACCTCCTAGTGTATGCTACACACATTTTAGGCGAGGCCATCGAGAATAACGGAGAGGCGGTCGCCGTCTCTCTGGACGTCTCGAGGGCATTTGACAGGGTCTGGCATGTGAGCCTTATAAGCAAGCTTTCAGCGTCGGAATAGAGAATCGGATGGGTAACGGACTTTTTGAGCCAGAGATCTCTCCGAGTAGTTGTTGACGGGTGTTCCTCGGAACCCTTGAAAATAAATGCCGGAGTGCCTCAGGGGTCCGTTCTTTCTGCAAATCTTTTTTTGCTGCAAATTAATGATCTGTTGAAGCCCGGTATCTATGGGTATGCAGACGACAGCACAGTTGTAGAAAGATATCTGCCGAGTACTCGGGCTAGTCGAGACCAAGTACAGTCTGAAAGAGAAGCCATGGTGCAACGTTTGAATGACAAACTTCAGGCAGTCTCCGCATGGAGCAATGCCAATCTTGTCAAGTTCAACGCCACCAAAACGCAGACGTGTCTGTTCACCGCTAAAAAGAGCCCTTTCACCTTGGCTCCTACTTTCCAGAATGTATCCTTGGAATACTGTGACCGGCTTCAGTTGTTAGGTTTAGAGATTTCCTCTAATCTCAACTTTGGTCGGTTCATTGAGTCCAGAGCAAGAGCAGCAACAGCAAAGATGGCCGTTCTTGCGAAGGTTCGGCAGTACTTTACACCGGGACAGCTTCTTGTTCTATACAAATCACAGATCCGGTCGTGTGTAGAGTACTGTAGTCACATACTTGCTGGTGCTGCAAAGTCTCATCTTGCGGTTCTGGACTCAGTTGAGAGGCGAGCAAAGAGGCTTATCGGCGATCCCGAATTGGTCGAAGCCGACCTCCAAAGCCTTGAACACAGGCGTAAAATTGCTAGCCTCTCAGTATTCTATAGGATACATTTTGGTGAGTGTGCGCAGGAACTACACGACTTAGTTCCCCCGTCCCCCTTTTATCACCGGACGTCCCGACGCACGGCAGGTATCCATCCTTTTGTTGTGGACATTCCACGTGTCCGAACGAAGGGCTTTGCTTCCTCATTTTTAGTGCGTACAGCGAAGGACTGGAACAATTTGCCTGCGTCGGTATTTCCTGCCAAATATAATGTGGGTGTCTTCAAGAGAACAGTGAATAGGTTGCTAGGACAATGCGCCTTACCATCTAAGACTGCATTCCACTTACCTTCAGGTGGAATATAGTCAAGCATTGCCCTAGATCATATAAAAAAATAAAAAAAAAATAAACACATTGGTAAGAATTTTACATCTTTATTTTCAGAAGTTGTTTCGATTTTTAATATGCCTTCCTTTAATATTTTGTTAGTCATCAGTGACTATTCTTGATTATAATATAAACATTTTAAGTTATTATATCGAATGCCACATTATGAATAATATTAAAAATGTAATTAATCAAATTTTCTTATGAGGTTGGAAAAACTCTGAATAACTACTATGTCGATATACTACTCAGTGGGTATTAAAAGTAACAATGGGCGAGTGATAATAAAACAGTTTTTAAATAGGTTTTTCTGAGAAGAGCTATAAAAAAATGTTCCATTTTAGGAAAGCTAATAAATATCCTACGTGAAGCGAGGCGATAGATCATAGGATCAAAAGAAATGCCTACATTTCTTTTTTTTAGCTCAGTGAATACTCGTCCTTTATACATATATAAACCACAGTATATTGTTTTATTTTACCTATTACACACAATATTAAATTTAAAATGAATAAATATAAAATGTCTATTTAATATCATGCAGTTGTTTCAAGTATTATACACATTTAAATAATTCTAGTAATAACACAACATCTGTTTTGTTTACAGTAAGAAATAATATGATGAAAGTTTGTATTTTATCATATTATTGTTAATTTGTTTAGGCATAAGGTTTCTGAATAAAATTGTCATCATGGTAATAATAATCTCATATACTCATTCCCCTGAGCACTGAGACCTTGCTATTGGCTTATTGAATTTGTACTTGCGACTCGTAGGTATCATAAAAAATGCTATATAAAAATTACTTCTTATATTTTATTTAAAAATATATTAATGTTACTAAAATTTGGATTTGATATATTAAGGGAAAAGGTTTTTTCAATATTTAATACAATAATTAATGTATAAATTTCCAATTTGACTGCACTTTATTTGTTTCTGTGCTAAGATTTATTAAATAGACTAATCTAATAATTTAATTAATAATAGAATGACTATTTTTAATAATAAATTCTACTTTGTTTATGTCATATCATACTAAATTAACCATTAGCCTTTGTCAGTAGGAGTAAATCTTCGAATATTATTTATTTATTCTCGCTTGAACGAAATTTTTCATCTATTTTATTGCGTCCAATATATCTTTGCAAACGCTTCCAATGTTGAAGGTTGTCTTATTGGATTTATATAACGAGACTTATATTTACATATTATGTATTTTTAGGGACTTTTTCATATTTTATATATACCTAGGGATTAACGAGGTCCACTATCGCTATTACTGCTAAGATGATGATGAAATTAGAAAGAATATTTTAAATAAAAAAATATATGAATCGGACCGTAATAAAATTCAAGTATAATTATAAATAATTCTTTTTTTATAATTAAATAAAAACAATTTATTTATTTCTTTAATCAGTACATAACTCAGATTTTTTACTTTTATTTGCCTAAAGGAGAAGTTTTTGTAAAAACAGACCAAAAATACATATTAGTTAATTTTAAAAGTATATAATACTACGTCGATAAAGTGTGACTATCTGCTATATTCAATAATGTACTTTATTGAATATAGCACACTTCCTTTGATTCAGATGATGATGATTCATCTTAAAATTGTTTAGAAAAAAACTATAAATATTCTAACCTTCGCTCAGGAAATGGAATAATACGTATAATATTGTCATAATGAAGACATCTAAAAAGATTTTTATCAGAAAAAATAAATGTTTTTTAATATATAACCTTCGTTAAATAACATTTGTTATATGTGGAGAATTTTCTTTTTTGATAAGTTTATCACAGAAAAACTAGTTAAAAATTGAGTGTAAGTTGGAATTAAAAATACAAAAATAAAATTAAAAAACTTAAATTATTAAATTTTCTGAGGTTCTTGTCCCAATTGTTTTTTTAAACAATGGTTTTGAAAATTGTGTCGATATACTTTCTAGATGGAGCATTATATTTTAAGACACTTCTATTTTTATTGCAGTATATATAATTTATTAATAAAACTAGATAGGACATAGTAGAATGATTTGTTTCTCTAATAACTATAAAATTAAAAAATAAAAATTAAACAAAAATCAAATATAGTTTTCCTTATTCAAGATCCCTGTCTTAAAGTAATAATTCTATTTATAGCTTAATGCTTAATTAAAAATGCTGTCGTTTCATAAAAAGGATCATTAAAGATTCTTGGATACTGACAATTACGTTCAGAATAATAGGTGATTTCAAATGTGTATTTTTTCAAGTTTTAAGGACGTTTATTTATTTCTCTAACAGGTTATAAAATAAACTCATGTACCAGTAGTAGTGTAATTACTGTTTAGGTATACAGAAGTATTGTCAAATTGTACAAACAATACTGTTGTGAATTGTTTAAACTATTACAAACGACTAGAAAAGCGTAACAACAATATTTTCCTTTATCAACAATATAACTTTTATGTTACAAAAAAAACAAATTGAAAAATTATATTTAAAATGGAAATAAATGACAAACTATTATAAATTTACTATTGTTAATTTTAACAAAATATTTCCGTAGATTCTCAGAAAAGAAAAAGAAGGAATTTGAGATTAACAACAAATTTAAAATTATTATCAAGGGCTTAGGCATATCAGAAATTCCAATTTTCATTGAAATAATAATAAGAATGGAAAATAATTAACTTAAGAATACACACCATTTAACTTACTGTATCATATATACAACATGTGTTTTTATGAATTTATTTATTATTTACATTTAGTGCTTATGTAAATAATCTTAATAAATCCGACATTCGACAGAAAAGTACCAGGTATAAATTCGTGTGTGGATGAACATACTACATTCATTTAAACTAGGGTAATGTTGAGGGAATTTTTAATTCTAGACTTTCGCATCCCAGCTCTGGGCGATGTAAAATAACGTAAAAAGACATTAAATTACGACCACAACCGTTAAATTCGATTATACAAGATGAAATAAAATAATAAAAAAAATATCTTAAAAGTAAAAATCCAATAACCTTATTCCATGCAAGTAAAATATGAATATGTCATGTAATAATAACTTGACATTCAAAATATGGGAGGACTTATTTCAGATGCTGCTACTTAAGTGACATTCAGTGGAATACAGAAAAGTTTATTACATAAAGATATAACTCTTTTTTTGAACTTTGGTTACAAATTCTGTTCCTATTTTACAAAACTTATGCTACAATATATCGTGTAGTCTAAGAGTATAAAATGCACTTCATTAATATGTACAGAGACATTTCAATACAGAACTGGTTTAGTTTCACGTATCGAAATCTCATAACATACGTGTCTAAACAAAATGAATTTTATAAAAATTCTATTTGTGTTGTAACTTCAGAACCAATCCTTACTTTATTTAATTATGCATGAATTCATAGTATTCCTTACGAAAAGAAGTAGATTTGTTTTGATAAACGAGTTAATTGTTTATTATTATAGACTTATTATTTAAGTAAGCTATTAACTTTCATACGAACCTCATAGTCACTTAACTGTTAAGTACCTACCGCTGTTGAAATATGATCATACCACTCACGAACTCCACCACTACCATCTGGATCAAAAGTAGGTAGATAGATATCTGTAATTCTAACTTTATCAGTTTGTTTCTGTATAAGTCGTTCACTCATGTTCTGCATCATTTGTCATTCTAACAACATCATTATTATAGGTGTCTGATAAAATTCTTAAATTAAAACAGAAATAAGTAAGCTTACAAAAAATATTATTTTACATATATATTATTTGTGATGTATTTTTTTTAATATTATGGACAAGTTGGGTAGTATACTCATTACAACAATACTTTATAATAAATTAAATATAATAAAGAGGCCATTTTAAAGGCTTTATATAAGATAATAAAGAGCCTATAGCCCCTTTTCAGTGGTCAGGCTCTATTCATATTTTATTGCACACTATGCTATCATATAAAAGCGCCGAAGACTTAATGGATCGTCGGAAAATTCTCGCCAAACTAATTCCGCCTATATTCAATATTAAATTGATGGTCTTTGCGGGTCAACCGGTTATTAGAAGCGGATTTGGCTTTTGTATATATTTAAATAGCATAGATAAATAATTTATTTTAGACAGCTATCATTTTTCGTTGAGTATTTACCTTTTGTAATGTCTGATAATTCATTTTTTGGCTTAGGTATATCGGCTAGGTTTTCCATCACTGATGTAATTCTATTGTAATATAGCTTTTCTGCCCAGGTCTGACCAGACCTTTGGAACCTGTTGTGTATTTCACTAATACTAGACCATAAAACGCACCAGCACGCTTTTTCGGGATCGACTTTCGTTTGAGACATGATTTGAACGATTTTCCAGGTCTCAACCACTGTGATAAGCATTTAAGATTATTACAGGATCCGTTTTTCCACACAAGATACGTTTAAAAATTCCGCGAATTGTTGTGACGGTTGAGATTGAAAGCAGCACTCGATACATGTGGTTGGTGTACATCACTCAATTCACAAGCATAAACACACGTACCTACATTTGAAATCAATTTTAATTCGGAATTCCAAATCCGACGTGGCCATTTCATCGAAATGCTAATTTCGTATGAAGGTAATATTGACACAATTACTTATTATTTCGAATTGAAATGCACTTAATATAAGGTTGTAAAAATTTAAACTAGCTTTAGCTTTGACTTCATGTTATTGAATATTATTTGAAACTTATTTGGTTTGTTAAACGTACGTTATACTAATAAAGCAATAATGGTTAAAATAGTAACGTAGTCAAGTAAATATGCAATATGCATATATATCAAGTATTATGACTTAACAAAATATATATTTTTCTATATTTTTTTAATATAAGTATTCCGTTTGCAGTTGTAAGTACATATAGACAGACATTTTCTTATAATAGTCGATCGAGTTGAAGCCTACTTGACGCTGCTACTCCCTAGTAAAATTTAACAGTAAAACTATATTCTTATTTGAGCCACATACGTTACTCTATGAAACTAATCTTTTAGATCTTTCATAACATTTTTACATGTATTTAAAATAACCATTTAAGTAATACATAACGTAAAATTAGTCGGAAATTTAAGATTTTAATGGGCAGGTTGCAAAACTATCAATAAAAGCTGTGGACACAAATACTAAAAGACTCAAACTATCTATAAATAATAACTATTTATAAATAAAAAACTAATTCGAGGTGCGCAAATTATAAAATATAGGTGGATGTTAAAAATATGAATGCTATATATTTAATAGTTAATCTTTAATTTACAGTTACCTACTACATACAGTAGCTACTTATGCTTTATCCAATGTTATTACAAAATTTTCTTCTCACAAGAATCCAATAAATATAATATACTGCAAACCGATTTAAAATTAAATGTACCTAAATGTTTTCATTTAGTTCCGTTAGTGAAGTTTCCATTCGGCACACATTCAAAAATGTACGGCAAAAACTTTTTTTTTTATTATTTTTTTTTTGTCATGTCTATGCTGTTCGCCAGAGTGGCTGTTACAGGGTCACCGGGGGTGGTGGGCGAGTACTACGACCCGCCCTTCAAAAACCCAGGCCTGAGGGGCCCGGGGGACACGTCTGCCTCAAGGGCGCCTTTAAGAGGCCGGACCTCGGCTTGAGACAGCGTATTAATAGGAAGGAAAGTGGGTTGTCACTAACGCCCCCCGACAGCAGAACGCCGAGGCAGCGTGCGTTTAGGAGTAGCTGTTTCGTCATCTGAGTCGAGTAGAATTGACTTGAGTCTTCTTTTAAAAACTATCGGGGGCCTACTAGGTTGGTAGGTGGTCGCTTCGACCACCAGTGGGTTCGGATGTCTCTCGGCTCTACTTTGATAGAGAGCTATAACTCTTAGAGAGCTCTTTAAACAATTGCGCTATAGAAGGTACACCTAAGTCTCTATGGAGAATTTATTTACGCATGAATTTATTCTGAATCACCTGAAGGGGCTTCAGATTGGAGTGAGCGAAAGCGACACTCGCATAGGACATGATAGTGCGTATGCAAACTTTGTAAATTGTTACCTTATTTATAAGGGACAGTTTACTCTGCTTACACACGAGGGGATAGAGACGGTCTAGAACAAAGGCCCCTCTGTTTCTAACCATTCTAATGTGGGATCTAAAATTGAGTCTTTTATCGAATGTTACACACACACATATTTGGCCTTCGTTTGCCAGTTAATCGGTCTATCAAAGATGGTGACTCTCCTTAGTTCCCCCGTGTCGACTCTGCCCAAACAGAAGAGTACGGCGGTACTCTTCTCCGGGTTTAACTCGATCCTCCACTTCCAGAACCAATCCCTAAGGGAATCGGCCGCGGATTGGAGACGAGCGACGACGACATGAGGGTCTCTACTGGAGGTAAAGACGGCGGTATAATCCGCAAAGAGCGCGAGTTTAGTACGCGGGTTTAAACTGGTTGTATCACACATATAGATCGAGTAGAGGCAGGGAGAGAGGACGGAACCCAGCGGGACTCCCGCCCTGAGGGGGTGCTGGGATGAGAGTGTCCCCTCTACTTTATAGCGGAAGGAACGGTTCGAAAGATAGTCCGTATTAGAAATACGAGTCTGTCCGACACCTCGAGCCGGAGTAACTTGTACACCAGCCCGTTGTGCCAGACCTTGTCAAACCCCTCGCCATATCGTAGAAGAGCGCACCCGTTTTATTGCGTTTGAAACGAGGCCTATTGAAAAGAATGTGCTCCGTTAGGCGTTGCACTAGATGGGTACACGAGTGATTGGCACGAAAGCCGAACTGCTCATTGGGAATAATAGCTAGCCTCTCTATTTTCCTACGAAGCCTAGCGAGAACTATTTTCTCGTATAATTTGCCTAACGTATTAAGTAAACTAATCGGGATTTCGCGGGGTTTACCCTGCTTATGTATCCCTATTACAATGGCCTCCTTCCACTGGTCCGGAAATGAGCATCCGGCCAGCAAAGTATTAAATATTGAAACCAAAAGGTAAAGCAAATAAGGCGGGAGGATTTTAAGAACCCTATTTGAAATACTATCAGACCCTGGGGACTTCTTAGTCTTGAGAGACTTTATTATCGAACTAACTTCCTCGAGATCCATTTCCTCTAATGGAGGCGCCACTGGAGGTTGAGAGCAACGGCTACGGACGTAACTGTCTACGTGCGTGACATGAGCGTCACACGGCTCTGTTCTTAAGGTACATTGCTTCTCTAAGCTATCGGCTAAGCTACGGCTAAAACATATTTTATAAATTTATATACAGTTACATAAAGCTGGAAAATGTAAACAAAAGAACAGTAGCGAGAGCAGGAAAAGAATGGCGATCTTATTATAGAGCACTTTTTTCTTTTTTGGAAGGATACAATAACTGACATGACCATACAATGTTTATTTTTATAAACTGAATTATTCTTGTTCTAGCTTACTTAAAAATTATATATATTTTTTTAAATATAATAAGACAAATTATATCTGGGTACATAAATAAACCTTTTGTTTAATTACAATCTCATACTTGTTAGGAAGAGTAAATATAGCATCTACAAATATTTGTATGAAGTTTGTCTCTCTTTCTGTCAGTGCCATTATTAAAATATATTCGCACAACATGGAATTGCTTTCTTACAAGCCCACTACGATTTTCGACATTTGTTAAAAATACTTCTCGTCTTTTCGTTTGTGTCTCGACACAAGTGAATGTGTAATTTGTGAGCTGAAGAAGACAGACTCCCGAGTCGAACCACGAACCATTTTTCACATGCATTGATCATAATATTATTTTGGATTAATTAATACTCTTATCAAGGTTTATTCAAATTAATTTAATACTTTATCATTGAAACTGCACGATTGTAAACTCTTTTTCACTTCTTTATTCACTTTTGACGTTTACTTTAAATAAACTTTATTAGATAAACATCTGAATTGGAACATAATATTAGGAATATTAGAAATATTCAATAAAATTATTATGACATAATCTGCACTATGCTTACATAAAAATTGTAATTAATGTAAAAAAAGATTTTTGTAAAATTTAAAATGAGTTAGTTCAGGATTAAAAAAGAATTTTTAAATTAAAATACTCTCTAGATCTTATTTACTCTAGAATAAACAAATCACGAGTGTTTATAAAACAGTGACAGTAACAGTTTTAGAAATAGTAAATTGTTTCATCGTCAGCATTCTACTAACGAGCTTCAGAGTTCAGTCACAAATCACTTCATGAACCGAGCGAACCACGCGTCAGAGAGATTTTGATTATTCCCTATGGAATTTGTTTTACTGAATATTTGTTGTAAGTCTAAAACAATTTGGAATGAATTTGTAAGCACCTATATATATATTTTATTATTATTATTTATTCTACTGCTATATTATATATACCTCATTATCTCATGACATAATTTTTTTTTACATATACATGTGTATGTACTATTTACTACTCGTTCTGGCGGGTTGGGTTACAAGAAACTTAGTACTAACTCACGATCTACAAATATTTTGGATTTGCACTTATTTCGATTCGAGGTAATACCTACTGTATGATATATGTATATATATAGAATTAATTTCAAGATTCGTCTTAGATCATTATGGATCATAATAATGTAGCTCGATAGTAACATTTTCAAAGCTAAAACATATCGTTGTTGAAAAAGCTAAATCGTGACTAGAAATCATGAATACGATGGAAAATCGAACGCTACGTAAAGGGGAAAAATTGGTGGCATACGAGTGAGTATACGTTGGAGTGTAAGAGAATATTCAAGGCTAAATCAGACCTCACCGTCATCAGCTATTTGTGTGTTCCAATTGGACACAATTCCCGATTGCAATACAGAAATTTACCATATGGAATAAAGACATTTATTCCCGATTGCAATACAGAAATTTACCATATGGAATAAAGACATTTATTCCCGATTGCAATACAGAAATTTACCATATGGAATAAAGACATTTATTCCCGATTGCAATACAGAAATTTACCATATGTAAGTTAAGACGCCATTACCTTGAAAAACTCTAATACTGTGGTTATATAGATTGGTTGTGTGTGTGTGTGTAATTTTGGTTGTGAGTCTGCGTGTAATTTTATGTTTTGTGTGTGTGTGTTGTGTGTTTTTCAATTCTCAGCATTTGTTTCATATTATTTTATTTTAATTTTAAATTGAATCGTAACCAAAATGATATTGTATATTTTTAAAGCAAGTAAATTACAATATGGAAAATACCTGGCTCTACTTCCCATGCGAGTATATTCATCCTGGGAACAGAGTGATAAGCACCATTATGTACTCCACTAAACATTGGCGGAAAAGAGGTTTTTTGAAATAAAAAGAATTGGATGAGAGAAATTAAATTTATTATCTATTTTTTTATTCATAAAATTATGACACTTTAAGAGCAAGTCAAATCGAAACAAGCGTTTTAGCGAATACATAATCATGAAATGTTTTTATGTTTGAGAATATTTATAAACATGTATAGTCATGTTAAGCTTATAGCTTACATAGAATGCTTAATTCACCAAAACGGACAGTGATACGGTAGCTCAATTGGTAGAGCGACGGGACAGTTTCCAGGAGGTTGCGGGTTCGAGTCCCTGCCCGTATCGTATCCTTACCGTATCCTTTCAGCAAAAACCAAATAATATTAGCTACTATACTACTATACTTAAACTTAAATGTTTTTAGATCCACAGTCTCCTCATTTAATTTAGCAAAGTATTAATAACCGAAACATGTTTCTCTCAAATATTACTATCTATAACACACAAAGATATACTTTAATTTAATTGAATGTTTCGACAAATAAAGACATACTTTAATTGAATGTAGTCAGAATGTTTTTTTTAACCGTTGTAGACATGGAAAATAACTACTGTACCAGCACTAGCCTAACACACAAGTCACTAAAAACACTAAAGCCCCTAAAATAAAAGCAAGCGCACTTTTATTTTTCCACCAGAAAATCGATTTAGGCCCTGAATTTGATTTGACAATTTTGCAGTGTTTCACAAAATGTTCAATATGATGTTTATTAATTTTTATATTATCCAGATCATAAAAATATTAGTATGATTATAAATATATGGTCATTGCAACTTATTTAGTTATCATTTGTTTAACAATAACGTTTGAATATTTATATTATTCCTAACATTAAAGACTATGTATTACATAGTGACAGCCAGTATTTAATTAAACATAAAGATATTACAAGAGCCTATTAAAAATTTGTCCCAGCTAGATCTTTAAAGCTATAGATGGACTACTACTGACTGAATTAAAAACTATAGACAGATATAATAAATTTAAGTGTAAATTATTATACAGTAATAAAGTATAAAAATATTCTGCTACAAAAACTAGTTTCGCGGATTATATTTTTAAATTAATTAAAAGCAGCACTTATTTTAAATCTTTTACTAATAAAATAAAATTAAAAAAAATAATTTTTGTTCTGTAAAAATAAACTTATTATTAACAAACAAACCCAAATCTTTTTTCAGTCTTTAGAAACTGAAATTCAACCCTAGTTGTCAATATACCTATTTGTTTCAATATGAGGCGAAGGTCTTCAAATGATGGTGGTTCAAAATTTTTTATATTAGTATTATTATTATTATTGAGCTGCAAATTTCGACGTTTCACGAGATAACAGTACAATGCATAATATTATCAGATCAAAGTAGTGTTTGAACATAATACAATCATAAAAACCGGGTTGTGTAGACTACCTCTTGACTTTAATAAAAATACTGTAACCGGTTACAACCGGGTCTAATTCAATATGTTCAAATTTAGTCCAGCCGCTAAGAAATCTATGATAAGAAAAAAATACTTATAACAAGGAATTTAGCACATATTAAAATTATTATTTAAAATATAACTGTTATATATATGTTTAATTATTTATGGCTGTCAAAACCTAAGATCATACAAATTATAAGCCATTATCTAACATATTGCATTGCATATCTATCATTTGTGTTGAACGCATACATACATACAATACATACATACACACAGCGTTGTAAATAAAATCAACAGAAGTATTTATAGTAAGTACTAAAACACACTCTTACTTAATTGAATTTTCTTGCTATCTTCTTGATATCACATTAGTAGAAAAAGCAAGGTCGAGCATTCTTTTTATAAACGTCTACACTGTTTTCGAAAAATAGACAAATGGTTTTAAACAAACGGACACAGTAAGACAATAATCAGTCGCTGACTAATTATTGTAAAATATATTATTTTATAACATAATACTATAAAATAAAGACTTAAAAAGGAAGATTCTGTTAAACTTACAACATAAATAAAATATGGTTTATCATTTATATCGTCCAATGTTAAGGATACATTACCACATCACTAATATTCAGCCACAGAAAATATATCTTTTTTTAAAAAAACATAATAAACCTTTTTATAATTTGAACAAACAAAAAACCTATATATATACCATATCATAGCTACCATATTCACGTAGTAGGTACATTGCAATATGTTCTCGTAACGAGCTTCAATCATTCAATATTTTTGCCTCACATTTGATTTTCCATCCCTTTCACAATTTATCAGCCGTGATTTTTGGTAAAAAAGAAACGTTTCGTTCAACAATATTCAGCAACTTACTATTCAAATATAATAATATTGAGTTCTTTCGGTTATTTAATGAAAAGTTTGATGTTAGTATTGTTATATAAATAACGTTCTAATGACGAGGTTGTATTTCAGTTAAGTACAGAGCATTCAACATTATTTATTTAAACAAAAAACTAAGATCTTTGAGGAAGTGTAAAATTGTTAAGTCATATTAAAGACTTCTAAGTTCAATTATCTTATGATAAACGATTAAACTATAACCTTAATAAAAAAATAAAAAGTTAATTACGATTTCATGTACTTTCTTAATATTTAGGAATAATGAACTTACTTTTCTTATATCGACAAACAAAATTAAAACTTACAACTATTAAATATACATAATTGTCGTTCATACTACAATTCGAAATTTCCCATTTTCGTAGAATAGTCTTGTATAGTTCTATTTTCATAATAAGACCTTAGGTCGGACAAAAGCGGTGATTCCTTTCTCCGAAAATAAGATCAGCCGCAGCGATTTAATTTTAAATTCAGCGATAATCAATTAGGGTACCAACCGGAAGTTCTAAAATATATTATAATCTTATTTTGGTTGTGGCATCTTTTATTTTTTTAATACTAAATTCATTTTTAAAAAAATATTTATTTATTATCAACTAGTAAATAAAAATATTAAAGTTTAATAAATGTTATCTAAGAATAATTTAAAATTATGACAAAACGCGACTAAATTGATCTCACCACTCAAAGACAAATAATGTCATATAACGAAATTGAAAAGAAAATGCATCCTTATATTTTGAGAATTTTCTTTTCTGTTTTCTTAACACCGGAAAATCGGTTAAGGCCGGTTTATAGAAATTTCCAGGCGGTTTGTGGAGATTTCAATTTATTTTCAAGACATACCATTATGGTGACCGGGTTCCATTCCTTATCGTGTAAAAATAATCGTATGTTTTTCAGGTTAATCATTTATCACAGCCTGGACGATTAAGTTCTGCACTCTTTAAAAATAGCTTTAAAATGCTCAACAAGTTTTTATTGTATAAAATATAATCTTCAAACCGTAATGTTTCTGAAATATTTACTTGTACTTTGTATTATTTTATAATGACTCCATAATGTAAAATATATAAAGTGAGGTGTTTTATACTTTAATGGCGTACGATGGAACAATTATATTTTTAGTCTGTTACTGGATGGTTTTTGAGATATTCCCAGCAGTGGAGTAAATGTTACCTCTAATAATGTACAAAACATTGCATTTTGGATGAAAGTAAATTTTATAATAATGGTTGACAAAACAATTGTCGAAAACTAGTATTCAACATAAGTAGACAAAAGTTTAAGGGTATAAAGAATACAGCGGACTAGGAAGCAAAAGATTACTAAATTTATTTTTAAAAGAGTGTAGGAATATCTAAAAACGTAGAATACACACACCATGTTATATGTTATACACATACATACTTAGTACAAAGACATGAATGATTTGTACAAAAAATTTAAGAAGACAAACTTTACAACAACATAGATATCAAAAAGCAAGTCAACTACTAAGATATACCATCTAACTTTTTATAAGACCATAGCTTCTCATCTCTGATTACAGTTGAGTTTAACTTTTAAACATAACTTGAATGATGTCCTAACACATTTATACCCTTACTTCGAGAAAACTAAGAAAGTTTTGATGTTAATTGTAAAATATAACTTATTCAGTTATAACTTATGTTATATTTGTCGGTATTAAAATAAGACATGATGTGCATCTTTATTATCTCCTACCAACAATATGAAATAAATTGTGAGATTTTTTTTTACGCTTTCACATTTTAACTATTCAATCGCTCATTTTAAAACTTTAGACACACATTGCCAAGGGTACAGAATGGTACATCCATTTACCCAATTATCCCAAAAAAAATCCGTAAGTTTAAAATTATATCATTTTGAAAGTCTTCCGACATCAAAATGTCTATTACTTATCAGCTAGTATCAATTATATTATTATAATTGCATAGATTGGGATAATTCTAACTAAAATCGTAAAAGTGAATGCAAGTTTGTTTATTTTATGAGAATGAGTTTCTTTAATTTTTATTAGCACATCTTTATACATATTTTTAGAAATTTTGTCTTTTTTATTATAAAAAGTATTTTCGATTCAGTGGTAAATTTCGTTAAAACCGATTACTAATGGTAGATATAAAATACTACCCACGGGATTCGATCCTCTACGGCGTAAATGTCAAAAACATAAAAAATGTTCGTTGTATCCTGCGGCAGTCGCTCCCGCTTTCATATGAGTTATGTACCCAAAATGCCATATTTTCGGAACATGAACATTACATCAACTTATATATATTTTTTCAAGGAACATAATTAAATAAGAGAGATAAAAAACCGAGTACAATACCAAACTTTGCATTGGTCTCCGAAATGTTTCTTTAACATGATACAAATACACTTGTAGTCACCCAGATTTCTTAAACGAACATAAAATAAAAAATATTAAGTTCAACTTGGGTCTTTTTCATGATAAAATACAAATGCTAGTTATTTATTCTTAACATTTAACTGCACACAAAAATATTAAAAAAAAATCGATAAAATAAGATTCCCACTTATACGTATACCTACTTACGTAAATTGTGTATATTTTGTTTACAGTAGAAGTCAAAAGTTTGAATACAAAGTTTAAATAGAAAGCTTAATAATACACATGTATCGAACACTTCACTAATCACTTACTTTTTTCAATCCCTACTGAATAGTGTACAACCCATCATTATGAAAATATGTAAGTATTTTAATACGGAGAATGATTCACTTAATCGATTTTGATTGTTAAAAAAATAAGCACTAGAAAAATCTAATTAGATAAATCATTACTTACAACTTTTTATACAAAACTGCAACTTGGATTCCTTATTATTTATACGTCGCTGCCTCATAGCAGCTGCATTTTTACTTTTTGATGTCATTTATTAATTAATTCTAATTGGTTAAAAAATTATCTCCTGGTCTGATCGGCTGGGTAACGGACTTTCTGAGCCACAGATCTCTCCGAGTAGTTGTCGACGGGTGTTCCTCGGAACCCTTGACAGTAAATGCCGGAGTGCCTCAGGGGTCCGTTCTTTCTGCAACTCTGTTTCTGCTGCACATTAATGATCTGTTGAAGCCCGGTATCTATGGGTATGCAGACGACAGCACAGTTCGGCAGTACTTTACACCGGGACAGCTTCTTGTTTTATACAAAGCACAGATCCGGTCGTGTGTAGAGTACTGTGGACACATATTTGCTGGTGCCGCAAAGTCTCATCTTGCGGTTCTGGACTCAATTGAGAGGCGAGCAAAGAGGCTTATAGGCGATCCCGAATTGGTCGAAGCCGACCGCCAAAGCCTTGAACACAGGCGTAAAATTGCTAGCCTCTCAGTATTCTATAGGATACATTTTGGTGAGTGTGCGCAGGAATTACACGAGTTAATTCCCCCGTCCCCCTTCCATCACCGGACGTCCCGACGCACGGCAGGTATCCATCCTTTTGTTGTGGACATTCCACCTGTCCGAACGAAGCGCTTTGCTTCCTCATTTTTAGTGCGTACAGCAAAGGACTGGAACAATTTGCCTGCGTCGGTATTTCCGGCCAAATATAATGTGGGTGTCTTCAAGAGAAGAGTGAATAGGTTGCTAGGGCAATGCGACTTACCATCTAAGACTACATTCCACTTACCATCAGGTGGAATGTAGTCAAGCATTGCCCTTGATCATATAAAAAAAAAAAAAAAAAAAAAATAATTAACATTTTATTATATCCAACATCATTCATTCCAATTACAAATAAAGCAACAAAAACTCATAAATACAAAATTATATGAAACTCATACAAAAGCTTGTAAAATCTTTTTTATCAGTTACATTCAGTGCTATTCATTGTATCTAGTACAAAGGCTTTGTAGTTTTCAACGGATTAATTCATGTATTTTGATGATCTCATTGTTGTCAAGATAAATATTGTTTTTATATTGATAAATACATTTGTTACTCACCTAAATGAACGTTAATATTAACTTAAGAAACTAAAATATGTGGTTTTCGAAAAAAAATACCTTATAAGCATTTGTACCTAGAAAATCAAATGTATATATTATGTACTTAGTAATATTTTCAAGTTAGTTATATTGTTATATATGTGGTCTCTTCTCTCTTTTTTTTTTGTTTCTTTTATCAACAAAAATTTATTAAAAATTTCGCAATGGGGTTGGCATATCCTAACAAGGAAAAAACCCATAATTTAAAATAAAGATTTAAAAAAAGAAAAAAAAAAAAACTAAAATTAGATTTATTAAGTGTATGGGGATTGTTGTTTTCTGTTCGTTATAGATAAATATTCATATATGAATACATAATTATATTGGTTTCGTTTGTAATTTAAAATCTATATTAATGGTATAATGGAAATTGATTTGTTTTTTAACAACTAAATTAACACTAAAACTACTGAGTCAGTAATAATAATTATTATACAGTAAGAAATCTATAATATCAATATATAGCATAGGTTATGTTTTATTTTTTTTAGATCGTAAAGCATTAACAAACTCCGAACGATTCCAAAATTCTCAAAACACCAAAAATTAACGAACCGATATTCAACGGATATTCATTTGTTATTTCATGGAAAACAATTGAGTTGATGAATACATACTGGTAATTATCATGAGATTACCAGGTAGTAAAATGTGGCCAATATTTTTATAATAATAATAATAATAATAATAATATCAGGACAAATTACACACATTGATCTAACCCCTAAGTAAGCAAATTATTTGCTTGTGTTAAGGGTGTTAGACAACGATACAAATACATAGAAATACACATATAAATACTGAGAATATATTTAATAAACGACCAAACCCAGAAACAGACATCTATGCTCATCACATAAATACCTGTCTCTGCCGGGAATCGAACCCGAGCCTCATTGCGCCGTGACACGTTAGGCGTCTGCGCTTACCACTCGACCAACGGGGTGGTAACTTTTATAAGCTCACCAACAATTATAATATTATTACAATAAAATAATTCATTAGTAGAATGTAAATAGTTCATTTAAATAGACACGGAAACTAATTTAGCCGAGTATAAATATTTTTAGGTATGTATTATAAAATTATCTAGGAGGCTGCCAATGTAATAAAGTATCTCTGTATCCCCCGTTACATCAGTTTGTAAGAGTACGATTCGTATCCAATGCAAGATACTTTAGCCAATACTTTTTTAAATTTAGAAGTAAAATGTTTCTAAAGCTTTATTTAAAATAAAATAAAATTATAATATATAATTCTTTTGAAGCATTGTTTATTTAAAACAGTCTTTTACCACTCTTATAGTTGTAGTTTAAGCTTTTTTCTATTGAGGCAATGAAATTTTTAAAGAATTGTCCAACCAATCTAAACTTTACATTTACCGATTACGTTTGTTATCTGTAGACAAAAGGGTCATATTTCCTAATTCCATATTTTATAACATTTCCATTTTAGAAATATCTGAATAATATATTTTATGCAAGGCAACGAGACATGGGATCTAATAAAGTATCTACATTTCAAGTATATTGAATTGGTCTTTTAATATAACCTAGACTTCGTGATTGAAAATTATATTTTCAATGTGGTCTATCTTTTTAATAACAAGAAACTCTACTTCTGAAACCGTGAACTCATCAAATATTCAACTAATCAACGATTACTAGCTATTGCCAACGACTTTATTGGCGCCCCTTTACCGAAAAAATCAGTTTGGATATTTTCAGTTTTATTATTTTCATAACTTCCTAAATCTGTTATTTGACTACTTAAAAGGACTCATATTTCGATGAATTTCCTTTAATTAAAGCAGAAAAAAAACATTGCATTTGTGCCGCAGTGCATATGACGTCTATCACTATGTTTGTAGGATTGTCGCACACCAATAATCTTACAAACATAGACTAATTATCTCAAAATTCAACCGTATCGCTATCCGTCTCGGTGAATTAAGCATTCTATATATGATCGTCTTTATCGGGACGGTGGTGACATCTATTAGGCATCTGTTTTTCTTCTTTCTTTTTATAGATATTATCAAACAATAAAAAACTATGTAGCTCTTGTATTTCAATCCCTGAAAGAATTGAAATGTATTTTAGTCATAAAAATAACTGTGGTAATGTCAAAACTATCAGTTCTATAGATACGTAGATAAAATGTTCACAGGAATAGAATTGTTACGTGTGTAAACCCTTTGGGACAAGGATAATACAGATCTCTCTTGCTTAGGACCTGGCTTAGATCAAACAATTTGACATACATGCGTATACAAATAAGGAACCAATCTCCAATAATAGAACATATTGCTTAACTATATATTAAATAACTTATTAAATAACTAAGAACATATTGAATAACTTTTATTTAAATAATATTAAACCATGCATTTATAATTTCATACATATTTTTCAATAACTTTCATATAATAAGAAAAAACAGATGTGATATAAATGAAGGTATATATAGTGGCTAGTAATTCTTAAAAAGGACATCCGATTGACGTCATACCACAAGCTACAGTAAATTTAATCGATAATAAAAAAAGTTTTACTTGAAAATAATAAATCAAATATTTATATACTATATAACATTTAAGAGATACCTATAGAACAATTTTATGGAACATCACGTGACAGATGTTGACTTTTTAAATCACCTCTAAAGCCTGAAAGTTATTAAGGCCTGAAGTCTTTACCTTTTCGGTATTTATGTCTTCTATTTTCATATTTAACTTACTTTTAGGTCTAGTAATAATAATCACATCTTTTTTTACTCTAGTATCTGTTAGATACTCCTGGATATGGAATTTATTAATTATCCCACTACTTGTGATTTTATTGTTACTGTTTCTCCATTATTAAATAAGCCTCAAACAGTTGACGGTTGACTATAATCAAAATATGTATAGCAACATGTAGCGTATCTGTAGATATACGGATAATATGCCACAACGAAAATAAAAAAAAAAGATTGCACATGCACAAATGGTTGCATTTTTCAAAAGAAAATTAAAATTTTATTTGTTTGATGATATTTTAGACAGATGTCGAACGCTGCCGAATGCAGAGGCCGATTGTGCCTCCTTGTCGGTCGTTCCGCGCTCTCGATTGCACTTCAAGCCTTAAATGGAACGCCTCAGAACGAGGTAACGCCGCATACGTTTTTTGGTGCGTGTAGGCGGCTCCATCGAATTATATAACGTTGTCACGTCAAAAGATATCAAATGTTACATCTAGCGATGGAGTGTGGAGTAGGTAATTTATTTTTTGAATATATAAATATGTTAACAAAGCTTTTCAGTAATTGTAGAAACGCTTTCAGCGCTCTAAAAAGGTATTAGATCGTCAGAGGTACACTTGACTTATTTTTAAATTACGATATATTAATTAAGAATTATATTACGATATAATATATTTTTTAAAGCTTTTCTGGAACTAAGATCTACTTCATAATTATATATTATTTATGAATTTTAAATAATACATCTGCATACATATTTTTAAAGACACACTTGTGTTTATAACAAGAATTGTAATAATAAGTTTAAAACACTATTACTGTCTGAGGGTTACACACATTAAATTTCCCGTTTGTAACTCGTTCTCTGTAAAATAATTAAATCGTCCTATTCAAATTAATAACCGCATATTATACGAACAAATAGTTTAAATTTAAATATAACCAACTCTTGCTAATCTAACAAACTAATGAGGTGTATCGGGACTTAAGTAAATGACGTAAATTAAAAATATATTTGTAATAATTAGAATCTGGTAAATTATTTTTATTTCATTGTTATTATATAAGGGGTAAAATATGCTGAGATAAAAAAAATGTTTAACAGGCATGACCATATTCTGTGAAATAGTTCACTGTTTTATATCATTAAATACATTAAATTAATATTCACAATAAAAAAGATATAAAATTACAATTCAGAATCATCAAAAACATCAGACATCGTTTATGTACCGATGCGAAAAATAACATGTTCCGTATTCAAAGAACGAATGATTTAATCGTTAATGTATGTTTGAGTGAATGAACGGCGTTCGATAGAGCGTTAAATATTTTTTAAACAAACGCGGTATTGGGAGAAGCTAAGTATATTCCGTAAATTTACAAGGTCATATTGGATGAATGAATATTAACTTAAATATTGATGAGATTTTTTAATTCTCAATTAAAAAATAACACATGTTTAGATGTTCGTTTGAAATAAATTATCATATTCTTTGCTTTACTTCACAACAACTTCCGGTGAATCTGATTTCATAATTTGTATTACAAACAAAGACCTCTTACAACCCGATTTTCCTTGAGCAAAACAGAATTAATATTATCTTCAAGCGTTGTGTTCTAAGTTTTTTTAGTAAGTTAGTGTTTAGTAAAAAAATCTTTTAAATAAAATAAAAAATATAATATATGCATCGATAAACTGGAAAACGATACTAAAAATATCGAAATATTTATATAACAAAAGTACAATCTTCTTAAATTATATAGTAGTTGTTGAATTCTAGCTCTGTTTTATTTATCTTTTTATTGACAATATGATATTGCTTAAGGTACCCACTTACTGAAGTAGATTATGTAATTTTTGAAAGCTCAAAGAATAAAAGCAATTCATATATTTTCCTACTAGGTACAATATCTTTGAACTATTTTGATAAAAAACATAGTTTACAGTGTCCATAAACTGTTCATTTTAAAAATATTTTAAAGCGCGTTTCGCAAAAGTTTTAAAAAAGGCCGTGGACACAAATACTAAGAAGCCCTCAACTACTTTATCCATTCCAAACGATTTTTTGTAACACTTGTTACTGAATAGAAAACTATAAAAACTAAAGATAATAAAGAAGCTTAATATTGACTATGTATGTTCATGCTTAAAGGCAAATTTTAAAAAAGTGAATTTAAAAAAAACTATATGTTATCATAGGGAACATAATCAACCCCTTCCTAAATCCGCCCGTCCGTTATTGTTGTAATATTGTAATCAATTTATATAAGAATATATATATATAGAACAAGTCCTAAATATACCTTTTTCAAAATGTTAATTCCTACTCATACAGTATGTATAGTGTACTAATATCACATGGTAATCTATCTATATATAACATTATTAGCCTTTATGAAAACCCGACTCTTAAATATATATTTATACATATATATATAACATATCATTTTTCCATTTGCACGTCTATACCCACTTGTGTTTTTTGTTTTTGTTTTACAATCGTTAACAAAAGTTCACGTATTTTCAGTTGCATTGCGGCGCAAATGAATGTTTCGTTTGTGGGATGAAATAGACACTGACTCCAGAATGCTGGCCAGCCCTTTGTACCTGTTATTAAAAGTTTTGTGAACAACACTCGACTTTTTTCACATTCGTTGGTCATGTTATTCATTATAATAAACGAATATGGCTAGTAAGTTTATTTGAAGTTATTTGATATACTACATCATTAGTTAAAATGTATTTAATCAACAAATATATTGAAAACGTTTTAGATGTGATCGCTTACATAAAATATAAGTAAATTGCAACGGTTTAATATCTTTAATCTATTCTGTAAGATTTGATAACCTAGTTGCAATTGTTTCATTACAATGGCGTATTCTCTGAATAATATGTTAGATAACATCAAGGGTAATGAAAGATTATTATACGAAATTACAAAGAACTAAATAAAACTGCATTAAAATAATTTGATGGATTGTTTTTTTTTAATATGCAATACGTTAAAAGCCTTTTTTTTATTGAGGTAAATTCAAAGAAGACAATTTTATAATATACTTTTTTTATAAACAGAAGTTTCATAATATAAATAGACTTTTCGAAATCAGAATGGATAAATCATAATCACGGTCGTTTATGAAACGTTAACAGTAACAGTTTTAGAAATAGGAAATTGCTTCGTCAGCATTCAACTAACGAGCTTAAGGAACAAATCACTTCATGAACCGAGCGAACCACACGTTCAGGAATTTGTTTTACATTTGATTGGCTGTGGATTCAACCTGATAACTTTTTCATCCTACAAACAAATCTAGTTTACAAATATATGTTTTTATATGTGTTTTATTATTAGATATGTCCTAAGCTTGTGTATGATTAAAAACACAATTATTACCAATAAGTTTAGAGGTAATTTTTAAAAATCTGAGTAATAAATATATATTTCTATTATTCACAAATATGTATAAATTTATCTAAATCAAACTAAATGTATTGTCCCTTACGTCAAAGGAACGTTACGTTTTCTAATGAACTTTATTAAATCATTCATACTTCTTGTCATCTACCCAAAGGTTACCTGGAAGAAATTGCTCTTTAGCTATAATCCCTCCTATTGTACCTATACTTTTCTTTTTCTTTTTTTTTGTTTACTTTTTTATATTTGTACAATAAAGAATATCGTATATCGTACTTTGTGCTTAAACAGGTACCTACTTGCTAGATTATTACCAAAAACACACATTATTAGATATTCGTTTTGACACTTTCAATTTAAGATAGAAATAAAAAAAAACATTAACTCATGATTCGAACCCGCAGCCTCCGGTAAAAACATCTTGTTGCTCTAGCAATTGAGCTACCGTATCACTATCGTTTCGATGTGCTTTTTTGTTGATCAGCTTTTTTGTATCAGTTTTTAAAAGTTTTGTGAATGGCGCAAGATTTTTTTTGCACAAGTGTTGATGCTAGTATAGACCACGTCCGGTTGTATTGTTTCACGAATTTTACAATTAACACTTCACTTTTATTTACTTGTATTTAAACCTTCTTTAGTACTATACAATGTCTCTCTCGAATATCGTCCTATAATCAGTTCATATACCTGGGTAGGTATATGAATGAACTCAATTTCTTAATGAACTCCCTCTTCACATAGACATAAACCACTCGTAAATAAACAATTCTAAGTATCTTATGACGTCTTAATTGTTCTCACTTTTCTTGCCTATTCAAGTATATACTAATCAAGCAGATGTCCTCCTTGACATAACAATTCTAAATATTACTACGTAAGTTTATCAAACAATGATTTGAATAATTAGACCTTATTGGTTCTTCTTATTTAAGTTACATCAAAAATTCATTAATGTATATGGATCACTATAGTGACTATCAAAATATTGAAAGGAATCAAAACATTACGAATTATTATAAAATAGTCGTTTAACAATAATGTAACCTAATATTGATTAATAAACAAGGATAATAAGTTTACTAATTTGATTTTTGTAACTGATTTGTTTGTAAATGTAATTAGTATATGAAATAATATACCTTAAAGAAAGTTAAGAAAAGAAACATTTTATACGATTAAAAGTTAAATGTAGACAGCGGAACGGCAGTAAATATAAATACTCAGTTATATTTATTTAAATGGGTTTGTTTAGACTTATTAAATATATTTCAAAATGTATATTATTCACTGAATTAAATAAAAACTTGTTAAATACAAGATAATAAACATACATTATAACGGGATAACTTTGCACTGAACACACTTTTATTACACTCTAGGAAATCCGATCATAGAAATTGAAATGTTCAATTACTAGTGTCAATGTGTGTGCATTTGAAATAAAAACTTTTAATTCAGTAGTATTGTTTATTTAAGTTTATTTAAATGTATTGTTTATTTTATAAAAAAGGTACAAATTATTTTAAATAAATACTAAAGCAACAGCCTTGCATTTCTTCCCGAACGATTGCTTCCAAGCTTAAAAGTTCAAGTTAGTAATAAAATGTAATCAAATACAATTATAATTAAATCTTATTGTTTGACAGACTGAAGTCCGTTAAATTACATTATTAATAAATAATTTAATTATAACCTTATAAAATGCTCTCGCAACATCAGAAAATTTAAAGTTAGAACGCTATTTCAAAACCTATTTCATAATTAAAATAAATTAAAAAAAAAAAACTTTTCGGTCTCGTTCCGAACACATTCCATCATAACATGATAGGGATTTTCTATTAAACTACACTATGTGTTTATTCAGAACATATGTCATGGATACACAGATGAGGTAGGACCCTTTTAAATGAGATGAGGTAGGACCCTTGTTAGTAGTTATGCAGTTTACACTTACTAAACATTAAAATCAACTATGAACTCTGTGAGGTTTAAATACTTAAAAACATGAATAGGTAAAAATCATGAAAGTAATCCTAAGAACACATAGAACTACTGGTATAATTTATTTATCCCTAAGATAATATTTACCATAAAATAGAGTTATGAAAATGATCTTTATAGCAATTTAATTGTTCACACTCAAAGTGAATGCATTTAAAAATATTATTTGAATACCGTAGTGCTAAAAATCTCGCAGAGAAACGGTAATTTAAGCCTTAATAAGTCAGGCTTAAGGAGTGCGGTAAAAAGTAATCAGTTCTCACGTGGCCTGCCATAAAACTATTATTATAAGTTTATAACATGGATCCAGTTAAGCTGAAGCGTGTTATTTTTTAAAAATAAATTAAAATATTATAGTATAGAGTTTAGGAATACATATCTTTATTTATATAGAGCTTTTCAATAAACATGTGCTTGTATGACGGCAACTTTATTTTCCTTATAAGAAAAATAAAAATATAAATAGATCCTCTATTTATATTTTTTGAATAATACTTATTACAATGATCTTTGAATTAAAATAATTATAAATTTGTTAATATAAAAATATATTTATTGAATATGTTTGTGTGACCAAGTTACATTGTTTTTTTTTTTTTTATTTATTTTTTTTTTTTATTTTTTTTTATACAAAACTAGGTTAATGCTTGACTACATTCCACCTGATGGAAAGTGAAATGTAGTCATAGGTGGTAAAGCGCATTAACCTAGCAGCCTATTCACTCTCCTCTTGAAGACACCTACATTATATTTTGCCGGAAATACCGACGCAGGCAGATTGTTCCAGTCCTTCGCCGTACGCACTAAAAAAGATGAAGCATAACGCTTCGTTCGGACAGGTGGAGTGTCCACAACGTAGGGATGGATACCCGCCGTGCGTCGGGACGTCCGGCAAAGGAACGGGGATGGGGGAATTAGGTCGTGCAATTCCTGCGCACACTCACCAAAATGTATCCTATAGAATACTGAGAGGCTAGCAATTTTACGCCTGTGTTCAAGGCTGTGGAGTTTGGCGTCAACCAATTTAGGGAATTTACCAACATTGTTAATATTGTTCGATGTAAGTCGGGTCGTAAGTAAAGGTTATCTGTGGGTTTATTACTACACTCTACACATTTTACTTATTTACGGTACAACTATAATATAAATAAATTAAGTCAGGCCGACAAGCAGGACTAAAAAACCAAGGTTACGAAACTTACTCGTTCTCACACGTCACTTGCGAAGTCAGCATTGCTTCATTGTTACCAGGCTGATGCAATCCTCGTTGTTAAATATACGTATTGTACTGTACTTAATCTGCATATTCTATGTAAGATGTGTACTTAGCAAACATAATTAATTTTATATATAAAATACATAAATGTATGAAGAAAATATTGAGATGATTATAATACATATGTTTGTAAAATGCTCAGCAAAATCTTTGGAAGTTTCGTCGACCACTGATAGTTTTTTTTTATCGTTCTGTGTACAATATTATCCTATCAAAATGTGAAATAAGAGCAAAGTTCAATTTAATAATAAATGCCTTGGTTCATTTTAATTTAATAATATATGTTGTATGCCAAGTTCAGTTTAATAATATATGCCTTGATTATTGACTTCAACGACAAAAGAAATGAGATCTAAATGGATGCCAAGTTTAATGGTCAGCCCTGAAATTTATTTATAACAATGTCAAATATTTTATAACTACTTAAATATTATTTCTTCCTGTAACTTAGGATAATATATTGAAGCCTATGGTCTGACTTATCCAGTTCTTATTTAAGAATTATTAATAAGTACTTATTAAAATGTTCAATAGTTTCTGCCAGCACTCTAATTTTTCGGTAGAATAAAATAATAACTTACAGGTTTAGAATTTGCGAAGTCTAGAACATAATTCAAATCAAATAGTTTTTGAGTTATGGAGGAGTTAAATGTAGATCAAAATGGTTCGTGTATTACACAAATATTACACTTGCAAGTTCGGTTAAATTGAACTTAACTGAACACGCTACCGTTTGTCCAGATCAGATGCAATGTATTATTACAGGTTTAAATAACAAGAGATTCTTAAAAATAAATATCCTTTTCAAGTAATATCTACCGATTGACAATAAAGTTCTGATAAATAATATCTATAGTGTAAGTAAAAAAAATAAAAATACAACTGTTCTAATTTATTTAGTTCGACTGTGAGGACCTACAGTAGAATAACATAATACAGAATGAAAACATCATATCCCAATATCTCGTAGGTAACTATACCCTGCAGGTCATTCAATAGACCCTATATGATTTATATCTTATAGAATATATCGATTTAAATCTTTGTTGTTTGTGCAAAGATCAATCCTATCTATGGTAGTTAAAGAACACCATATAAGACTTATAAAAACTATATATTTTTATCTGTTTCCCAGTAATCAGTTATAACTTCATCAGACTATTTTACAAAAATCAGAAATATCAAATTGAAGAATTATTATCTTTATTCCAAAAGCTTAAGTTATGTACGTTTCTCATTTGCAATGAAAATTTAGCCGATATATTTTTTGACGGCTGCACGCACCAAAAAACATGACGTATGCGGCTTTACCTCGTTCTGAGGCGTTCTATTTAAGGCTTGAAGTGCAAGCGAGAGCGCGGAACGAGCGACAAAGAAACACAATCGGCCTCCGCGATCGGCAGCGTTCGACATCTGTCTGAATTTTCTATCAAAATATATATCAAAGAAATAAAATTTAAATTCTCTTTTGAAAAATGCAACATCAGTATTTTATGACGTTATGACGTTGCCACGTTCAACTATCGTCAGTTAACCGACTTTACAGACAACGGATTTTTTAATGTTAATTATTTGCAAATGACAGTAAAATAATTAATAAATGCTAAATTAAATACATAGAATCGTTTTTTTTTATCATTCCATAAGGTTTTAGTCCAATTATATACTCTTATTATTCTAAATTTAAAAACCCCTCCTTCTCTTTTATTATTTTCTTTTCAATTGAACTCTTTGATTTTTATTTAAGCAACTAAATGCTAACCTTAACTAAAAAATTGTCACATCGTTAGACCTCTCATTATAAAAATATTTGCAGCAACCTCTTCACGTGATATTCATGACGTAGCCGAAATAGGCTCTAGCTCAGTTTATTTAGCCAAATACGTATTAAACGAAACGTTACCTTTTTGTCCAAAAATGTAGTCTGAAAATATATAAAAGGGATAAAAATCAATGCGAGACAAAGTGGAACGAGTGGTTGCAGCTGTATACGAGTGCATGTTGCATCGTGTAAGTGAGTATGAATAAAGAACTAGTGATGATATTTTTTGATGTGTTAGAATATTTGGAAATCCATCTTTAAATCTTTAATTAAAAAGTGGAATATGCTTTGTGCAATTTTCGATATGGATTGTATCTTTTAATATTTCATTTTTTTTCCAAAGTATTAATTCCATTAATTATATTCCATAGTTTGTTAAAAGTGTGTCAATTGGTTCTAAAAAATACTGAGCAATTGTACAAGTCTCAAAGAGTAGTTTTAAACTGTACATATTATTATTACTGAAACCCGAATGGATTCAACACTTCTCCGGTAAATTCCGAAATAATGCACGGAAAAAGGCGGCAAATATTTACGAGAAAATTTATGTTTTTAAAATTAGTTTAAAATGAAGATATTCTCATACTTTTTTAAATCGCGATGATAAGATATTAGAAGCTATAATGTATTTATCTTATATAAATGATTATATTATATTTGGTATACATATGAAGACTGCAAAATGATACCATTAAAAAAACGTACCAGGAATGCACACCTGTTTTTAATGTTCTATATTTTTTGGTATCCATGAAATTTTCTACGATCTGTTTGTATCAGAACCAGGAAACCTTTTATGCATAACCCAATATTTATTGAGAATAGTTAAACAAAATCATTTCCGTCAAATTTACACCAATTCATAGATCCTGATCATCACAGAGTAGTAATAAAAATAATAAATATTCTTTATTGCACTCCAATGAAAACAGAAAACATAAAATAATGATAACAAAATAAAAGTACTTCAATTTAAATTTATTGCGTATTTATTACAAATGTTAACGTACACTAACCCCCGTTGAAATTATTCATCCGCTTAATTCACAATAAAAGCTGAATTCCAGCGGGACTATAATATACCCTTTCAGCATGCAAGAAATATTTTGTATGAAATATAGTGAAATAGGAACAAATATTGTTGAAAAAAACAATATGTGTGTGTGTATTAGTGTACACATGAAAGAAGTGAAACTTCTTTATGACATAGTTTTTTGAAAAATGATTCACTAATTACAACTTTACAGGAATGGCTAATTAAGCTAAATTAGATAAAGTTTAAGCAAAAATAAAGATGGTGCGTAACAGAAAAACGTTACAATTTTTTGACATTACTATAAAATTTCTCCTATCCGTCGATAAAAAAGTTTCACTTCAAATATGGCGCGTAACGGAAAAATGTGACTTAGAAATAAAGATGGCGCGTAACAGAAAAACGTCATAATTTTTTGACATTGCTATAAAATTTTATCCCATCTGTTGATAAAGAAGTTTCACTTCAAAAAGATGGCGCGTAACGGAAAAATGTGCCGCGTAACGAAAAAATGTTACACAATTTTTTTTTTCCAACCGCGATAAAGAAGTTTCACTTCAACAAAAATACTTTAAAGCTAAATAATATACGTACATAAATCAAACATAATTACAGAGTATTGTAATATGTTATTTAGATTAATCAGTGCCACATATTATTTAAGAAATCTATTAAAATTCCTGTCTACCGAAATGTTTGTTTTGCCTATATTTGGAGAAAATAAAAGCAACATTTTTCAGGTTTTTAACCGTCATTGGAATTAGTAAGAAGCAATACATATATATTCCGATTTTTTTGATTCAATATTTTTAATTGAAGATGTTATTAACATTTATGTTGGATGGATTTTGTGTAAATGTAGGGATACTGTAATTCCAGCATACCAACCAGTTTAAAACGGATTACATAATAATTCAAATTATATTATAAATTAATTAATTGAAGGATAATCATAAAAATAAATAAAAAATATATTGACAACAAATGTAATATATTCTTTATTTGTGAGCGTGTAAGATTGTTTGATCTCAATCGGGTCCTAAGCAAAGGCAATCTGTGTGTTTCAAGTCCCGGGAGACGTGTTCATGTCCCGGGAGACGTGTTCATGTCCCGGGTCTGCACACGTACCAACCTTATTACTCAACAGATTTAATCTACGTATTTACATAGCAGTTATTAAGAACACTATTCATTTTAATACTGAAATATACTTCAAGCAGCAAATTCATATTTGAAGCAAGGATACAAGAGTTCAAATGTTCTTACTTTTGGTTTTAAAAAAATAAACGAATCTTTAACAGGTTAATTACGAAAAAAATCCATAAATGTACAATTTCGTGAATTCATTCCGTATTTTTGCTACAGTTAGTTAGTTACTTTCTTATTTTTAGTAATTGTATCATAAAATGAAATGTATAACTATGAATGCATTCTTATTTTATACAGGTTAATGTTTGAAAATATCTATAAACATGTATAGCCATATATATGTATATATATATGTCGGAGATAGGAGGTATATTCGTGGCTTGTTCGGTATTGATGGAGTCTTCTTGTACAGGATCCGAGGCGTAGGGTCTCAGGCAATTAAACCACACAATCACAATATAACAATTACTTGTATTAAATGTAGGTAATCACAAATTACTTAGTAGGTATACAATTATCAAAGTTGCGTGAACCACCGGTCCCGTTTGGGGGGTCCGGACTGTAAGGCTCACACTAATCAATAATCTCTCGTCTCGATGCTCTCGGATATTTAAAATGATTCCGGTGCCCCACCAAACGATTCCGGTCACTTGACTCAATACGTCACGGCGTTCACGCCCCACTATTACAATGATATCAATTGAGTTACTAATTATCGTTAAATTATCGTGATCTGCGACACGGCCATACTGACAAGTCACACGTCCTCGTGTGCATATTTATCTGAAATCCAAACAATATACAACTGTAGATGTCACTTCGCTCGGCCTTTCTGACCACATAAAAAAAATCATAAATCTTTCTAAAATCGATAGTTATGATAACTGGAGCTGTTACATAGAACATAACTCATCTAAGTCATTCCATGAGATTGGACTAATTGGAGTCAAGATAGACAACCATCATAGGCGTCAAGTCAAGATAGACAACCCGCATTGGCGTCTAGTCAAGATAGACAACCATCATTGGCGTCAAGTCAAGATAGACAACCCGCATTGGCGTCAAGTCAAGGTAGACAACCCGCATTGGCGTCAAGTCAAGATAGACAACCTGCATTGGCGTCAAATCAAGCTAGACAACCCGCATTGGCGTCAAGTCAAGATAGACAACCATCATTGGCGTCAAGTCAAGATAGACAACCCGCATAGGCGTCAAGTCAAGATAGAGATAGACAACCATCATTGGCGTCAAGTCAAGATAGACAACCATCATAGGCGTCAAGTCAAGATAGACAACCCGCATTGGCGTCAAGTCAAGATAGACAACCATCATTGGCGTCAAGTCAAGATAGACAACCCGCATAGGCGTCAAGTCAAGATAGAGATAGACAACCATCATTGGCGTCAAGTCAAGATAGACAACCATCATAGGCGTCAAGTCAAGATAGACAACCCGCATTGGCGTCAAGTCAAGATAGACAACCATCATTGGCGTCAAGTCTCTCCTAGATCCCGTGGTTCCTACTTAATTTAACCTGTGGTACGGTTAGAATTTAATTATCTTAAAGTATAACGATATTCCTTGAAAAGTTCCTTTATATTTTGGATCTAACTTAGTCTGTTTATATTTCTCATATACGTTTACGTTTGTAATAATAAATGGTAAAAATAGAATTAAAAAGCGCCTATCAATATTCTTAACAGCCTGACTTGAATCTAAACAACCACTATAATAAAGTTGATTATCACAATCAGAATTCTGTATCAAAATAAATGACCACTAAAATAAATAAAGCGCCACTTTTCATTACATTTTAAACCAAAAATGTATTTTAAAAACATAATAAAACACAAAAGCATGAATCTTATTCGTCACATATGGCTTTTCACTAAGCCCTACCAACAAATCTCCCGTTTGTTTCATGGCATTGATTTTAATTCCGAGTCCCACGGACTCATAATAGAACTAAGATTCACTACTATCACTTTTACTAAATCGCTTTTACTACAAGCTCTACTTCAAGTGGTAATTAACCCTCTGGCATCGCTATATATCAAAAACAAAGGTTTTTTAACTTTACCTATCAAAACTCTAAAAGTGAAACTTTTGCAACCCTGGTCATTGTACAATTTATCGTAAGTTGAACTTTATCTATGGCATCTTGCCCCGATCGAATATTGCCAGTCTCTGATGCGGAAAACATTTACAAGACATAATAAGTTCTTACTTTTGCTAAATTAACTAACCGCTTTATTTTACAGCATTTACGGGCCTTGATCGGCAATAATACGCATTTACAATATACGATTAATTAATAATTGTAAGTTCGCCCGTGATTACTACACATGTAGGTAGACAGGAAATAAAATATTCCGAAAATTGAATTACAATTATTTTTTTAAAGTTTTGGCTGGTTTTAACCGGTTGAATCTTTAGAGCTATTGCGTTACCATTGTTTACCGAATTTAAAACAAAGTTATTTAAAACAAAAGCTTAAAACATTGTTTTCCGAGTTTAAAACAAACACTCACGTTTACGAAAATCCAGGAAATATAATTTAAAAATTTAATAAAATAATTTCGCGCCTTATCATAATACGTAACAAAATACGTCAAGTTAAAGTGAAATAATTATCAGTAAAAATTAAAAAAACAAGATCGTGAGGGTTGATCGCTAATCTCAATACTAGTTATCTCAATAACAATAATGAAGTGCTTACCACTATATTTAATCACTTAATTTTCTTTAACTAGCGAGTATTTAGCGCAAAAATTGGATGTAAATCGAAACGAATCACCTTTATGCTGTGACGTGATCGATGATGGATAAATTGCGCACACATCAACGTGTTACTCGCCACGTGCCATGCCAGCACCGCTGCCATAGCTGCCATCGTCACGAACACCGTCACCATCATCAGCACCATCAGCGCCATCCGCGCCATCAGCACCATCAGCGCCATCCGCGCCATCAGCGCCATCAGCACCATCAGCACCATCAGCGCCGTCCACGCTACGCCGTCATCGCCATCCGAGCCGCGCCATTATCGCCATTCGCGCCGCATTGTCAGCGCCATAATTTTTCATTTCTTTCTTTCTTCATTAGCAACGATTTCTTCTTCAAAAAAAGCTTCAATAAACTTATCTCGCGGGTAGTTGGTGGTTTTTATGCCCGGGTGAATCCCTTATCCCACTTCTGATGTCGGAGATAGGAGGTATATTCGTGGCTTGTTCGGTATTGATGGAGTCTTCTTGTACAGGATCCGAGGCGTAGGGTCTCAGGCAATTAAACCACACAATCACAATATAACAATTACTTGTATTAAATGTAGGTAATCACAAATTACTTAGTAGGTATACAATTATCAAAGTTGCGTGAACCACCGGTCCCGTTTGGGGGGTCCGGACTGTAAGGCTCACACTAATCAATAATCTCTCGTCTCGATGCTCTCGGATATTTAAAATGATTCCGGTGCCCCACCAAACGATTCCGGTCACTTGACTCAATACGTCACGGCGTTCACGCCCCACTATTACAATGATATCAATTGAGTTACTAATTATCGTTAAATTATCGTGATCTGCGACATATATATATATATATATATATATATATATATATATATATATATATATATATATATATATATATATATATATATATGTTATATGAGAGCTTATTTAAATTTATGTAAATATAGAATGCAAAATAAATCGACACGGGTAGGGAATCGAACTCGCGACCTCTTCGTGAACGGAGCGGTTTCTCAGAGGTCGCGGGTTTGAATCCCTGCCCGAGTCGGTTTATTTTTCATTCTATATTTATATAAATTTATAAAAGTTTTTTTATTCCATAAGCTTATGAAAATCAAATAAAGATTATAATAAAAACTAAAGGCAAAAAACAAATAATGTTATCTGCTAAATAAATTGTATTCAAATTCAAAATATCTTTATTCAAGGTGGGATTTACACGCACTTTTGAATCGCTAATTACATTAAATTGGTCTATGAGTAAACTACCACCAACTCGGAATGCTGTTCTACTGAGAAGAGATGGCCAGAAACTCAACAGTTTTGTAATAAACATAATTGTAATATTTTAGAAAACTTTTCATAAATTGAAATATATATTATAAAAGAGTATGTATTATGTTGCATTTCCTGTTTTCGGTGAGTGAGCTTGAAACATAAGCCCTTCCACCTTTCCTACCTGTTCCTCAAGAATGCTGATACAAGGTGTCACCTGTCAGCTTAAATTGTATTAATACAATAACATTAAAATAGCCACATATTTCACTTTGTTTTATAAACATTATTAATAGTGGTTAATTAACTGGTTTATGGTAATTTAATTTAATTTAATTTAATTTAGTTTAGTTTAGTTCAGTTCAGTTCAGTTCAGTTCAGTTCAGTTCAGTTTAGTTTAGTTTAGTTTAATTTAATTTAATTAATCAACATTTATTAAATTATTAAAAAAAAAATGTAAAAAACATATTATTTTTAGATTTTATGGAATGATCTTAAATAACTATAAATAACGATAAATACATTTTTTTTATCAATGTCTTTTGATATTATTATAATATTCATCACACTTTTCAAGTTGTTATTGGGAACACCAAAACGGGTTTGTCTCTCAAAATATATTTGACATCAGATGACAGAGACACAACTCTCAACTAATTCGATTTTTAATAACAATTATATCAACATTATTTGGTGGTTAAATAAACATTAATAATAACAAAACAGAATAAATATAAATAAAACTAAAGCCATGATCTTGCTATCTTTACGAACACATTGTTAAGGAAGAACACAGTATTACGAAAAATTATTCAATTATATTTGTTATACAACCATCAATCTTACGCCAATACTTCAAAAAGGTATTAAAAATTTTATTAAAATTTGTGTAATTTCCTTGCTGCTTTGTTTTTTCGTCACAATTTTTAGGATTAAAAAACAGACGGAAAAAAAAATAAAAAAAGATTGATACCTTATAAAATATTATCTACACCCCTTTCTGCCATAGTTTATTTCGAAATACTTGCATTTCACTTTAGCCAAATATAATGATAAAGATTATAACTTCACAATAACAATGTTAATTATTGATAAATATAACAAAAACAGTAACATAAGTAAATTGATACTGATAGAAATAAACAAGCTCAATAACATATAGATATAGTCGCTTTGCAGCATATACATTACTCTATACACACATTTAATGTTTTCATTGATTTTATCAACATTCATGAGCATATTCGCTTTTATTAATACGATGAATATGTATGGTTCTGACTATGTTGTTAAGGCATCTTTTAATATTGATATTTTTTTATCAGTAATCATTAGCATATTAGCTTATATTAAAAATTTTATAACATAAAAATTAAAAATGTATCGTTCCTTACATGGAAATATAAGTCTTTACTTAAATTACAAATAATAAATATTTTAGGTTTTAATTAATTATTTTCATTATTATTTTTTGTATTATGTTAAATTGCTTAGTAGTTCTTTATTATTTATTTCATATTGGAGTTTGTTCCCTTAGAATCAATTTACAAATAAGACAGTTTAAATGAAAAAAAAAAACGTGCGACACTTGTTGTCTGCCGCGGTAAAGCTATTGCATAGCATTTTTATCAACTATTGCAATTATAATTATTTATGTAGTATTTTTTTTTATTGATGTTAATTCAAGTTTTTAAGCTATTGCATAGCTTCTATCGCGGGCCTTGAGTATGGAGACCGAATCCAGAAATTCCATAACGAAAATAACCTAACACACCAGTATTGTGTACTTATAATTTAAAAATAGCATAAGCGCCAAGTTGATAATATGTATTATGATCTTTATTGAATAATAATTAATGTTTATTTTAAAATAAATGTTTTACTGGTACAAATGAATTTCTTTCAAAAAGCCTTTTCATTTTAATGACTTTCTGTTATGGTTTTACAAAAGTCCAGAGTACAAGAATTTAACAATCGTAATTGAACTTTATTTAACTTATTTAACTGATTATATTTTAAATAGGAATAGAATAATTTCATAATATATAATCATGTCATAATAGGAATAGGTCTATAAAATATCGATGTATCGATATATCAATATTATTACTTAGAAATATCGATATTTATTACAAATTCATTATCATCATCATTTCTCTTATCGTAGCGGTAAAAGCTAATTCATTCACACTAAATCATTCAATATCTAGTTTTATAGAAATAGTACATTGCCAAAATATATATTCTTTAATCATTTTTACCATTTTATGGTAGGTATGTATTTTAAAAAAGTTGATACAAGAAGTGTTTCATCGAATTTATGCGGGAAAAATATAAAAGAAAAAATATAAAAGCAGCGGTAATACAACTAATTTAGCAACTCACTTAAAAAATAAATACCATCTTGCATGTCTAACATGACTAGCAATAATTATTTTAAATAAAGCCAATATGTCGAAATAACGATAATATTTTGAAATTCCAAACCCCAATATTTTCTGTTATTAAAAAAAATACTATTTGAAGTTGTCATTCCTATGTACTGTCATAAAAAGGTTAAGATTATCATTAGCTAAAAATATTTTCAACCTTAAATCTCACGAATAAGTTTAATTACGTTTGTTAAACTATTAAGCAATAAAGTATATAATACAAGTATCAACAAGGCGCTTAAGCTATTTTTAAATGATATGTACGCAATACTCGGCCGAGCTACATAGTAGGCGGAGTGGGGTTTTAGGTTTTTTTGTTACGAAATTTCTTGATTCGGTCGCTGCACTCCAATCCCACGATATAAGCTATGCAATAACTTAAAAATATTTGAAATAAATATCGACCACGATACCTGAATTTCAATATCAAAGTATCGATATATCGTACAAAAATGTATTAGTAATAAATATCGATATTTCTTAGTAATAATATCGATATTTCCATACATATTTTATCAACAGTCCTATTTAAAATGAGAAGTTTAACTGCTTTGTAATATCATAAAAAGGTTCATAATATCGGCTAAAACTATTTTCAATCTTATTTCTGTGAATAAAGAACAATTACGATTGTTAAGTACTTGTACTTAGGGTCTTTTGTAACACAATAACAGCAAGTTATTAAAATTAAAGGCCTTGATGAAAAAAGTATATTTGTACAAGTATTATGCAGGATTACGCATGCGCAGTAACGCTGATACAACCTATGCCCCCTAGAGGCGAGTTGGTGAACTAAAGAGACAAGCGTGATATTTCAAATCATTAAAAGTTCTGCTATTCATCGATAGATGGCAAAACTAGTTGCGCACGATAGGTTGCGCACCAAAAACGTAACGAGGTCATCGTTCAGTGGATTTTACTCCTCATATTTTTCTCATACCGGGCGCCTTATATACAAAAATCGATTCTTAAGGAGTAAACTCCAAAAAAATAAAATTTGGGTACGAAAATGCTACGTCAGTAAATCAAGAGTTGATGCTTGTTAAATGCTTAACCAGTTATGCAAAAATTTTATAGACTACCGAGGGTAGAAAGTAGAGAATGGGATGAAAAAATATTGTTTTTTTTCTGGTTACTACATGAGATTCGTAACATCATAAGCTCTTTTTAAAAAGTACGAAATCAAACAAAAATCGAATAAATTGTTTAATAAAGTAAGTTTAATAAATACAATAAGACCAACATAAATAAAATCAATTAGCAATATATTTAGATAATTTGTTTACAAAGCCAATACTTATTTTCTTAAAACCTCAATTTTATTATTAAAAAGTTAGTCCAAAAGAATACACATTCACGATGTATTGTCATGTGTGTGTGAACAGTTATTGTGTGGTGGTATGTAAAGGTGGTGTACCTATGAATATAAATAGTATTTCATTTGTATATTAGGATTATTTTTGAATATTTGCTATCGAAATAACTAAATATTTCATTGTATTCGTACATCTTTTATATATATCGAAATAAGTGAGAAATATATCAAGAGCTGCAATAATTATTGACAAATAATACATTATATGAATGGCATATTGTATTCTATGATGGTGCAATATTTATGACATGTTTATCCTAAGCAACATTAATTTATTAAAAAAGAAAATTGAGTATGGGTGATAAGAATTAAAACCGTGTATAGATAAAAACATAAGATGGCTAACGAGTTTTTGGAGTATTAAAAACCAACAAATATTAAATGTTTATTTTTAAATAGCAAAATAGTTTTTTAGTTTCTTTACTCAAATGATGTAATGCTGAATTTTAAGCACCACAAATGTTATTCAAACTGCCAACTCCTCGTAACTAACGAGGTATGGCATTACTTGTTTCATTGCTAACAATGCGTCGTTTAGGCAATTTTTAGGTAAACTGTGTTACTGGTTTTCTATTTATTTTGCTCATACCGCTGTGAATTTTGTAAATTTTGTAACTGTTAAGTCAATAGGTAAATCAAGCATTTTATTTATTAGATATTTATTTTTTTGGTTGTACTTACATTGTTAGTAAAATAAAACTATTTAAATACATACCTTTTTAATATTCAATTTAACAGTATTTTTTCATTGTTCTTTTTTTATGTGATAGAAGGAAACGAGCAAACGGGTCTCCAGCTGGTAAGAGACTTTCGTCGCCCATGATGGTCTGCAACTCAAGAATTACAAGAAGGTTTGAATTTCGTATCGTTCCCGAAAAACCTTGGGTGACAATTTGTTCCACAGATTGGCTGTGCGAGGTAAGAAGTTTCTAAAGAAGCTCACAATGGGGAAGCGACAGCTATTGATGGAGTTGGTGGTTCCGTCGAGATGCACGATGGCAAAAATGTGTTGATGATATTAATCCAAACAACTATTCAGAGTACTCCCCATGGTATAAGCGATAAAGGATGCAGAGGGAAACTACATCTCTATGCAGCGTCAAGGGATTGAACTGATCAGAAAGGTCTTGACAGACGATGATTCTGCATATAGGGACAGTATTCCACCTGCGGCCGAACCTGCGGCCGAACCTGCGCCTTATATAGCTACATGCGATGGTCCGGAGTGAAATACCGTCCTGACCTGTTCAGTACACCGAGCTTCTTTGAGGCCGATTTGATCTTGCCCTCAATATGAACGCGTTACTGTACCTCGTACAATATATGAACGCCAAGGATTCTAATATGGCTAATACTCCATCGGTTCCTCACGAAATGTGAATGTCCAGGGAAGAACGTGTGTTCATAGAACCGGACTTCCGTCATGGAGCTCTCGCACTGCGGTATGGCCAGCGGTGCGTTTTTCTGGTCGTCCATTGTCGAGTTGGAAGCAAAGAGTTTTCTCAGGCTTTTTCTTTAGCGTCATGGGCCAATGAATGGTTATCGTTGCGGAGAGTGGTAAGGGATGGCTTACAAAAATTTTCTTTGACAGCTCTGGCGAAAGACTTTGTCTGTATACAAAGGAGACTATATTATTGTTACGTGTAGACGTTTGAAGCTAACATTTCATGTGACTTTTTTAAATAGAATACATGTCTTGCACATACTTAAATTTATGTCCATTCTGATATCTTTCTTAGAAATAATATACTTCGAAATGTTATTAGTAATGCTATTTATATAGAACAAATTCCATTTTTTTTATATTTATTGTATTTTTTTTTCCATAAAGTTGATATTGTGCTGATGTGAAAAAAAAAGGTTATCGATTCAGTTCAGCAATTTCAACTTCCAGAGTAGGTATCTATAGTAATCATAAACAAACAAGTGAATCTTTCTTTTATAGAACATTAAAATAAATGTTCAATTTATCCAAATATATAACTTGCAAAACCATACCTCACAGCCTTCATTAAAGCTCTGCGTTGATTTAAAAAAAAAGAGTCGTAATGAAACGCTTTTAATCACTACCGCTCGTATATGTACGATTAAATTGGCATGTTTAGTTTGTTTAACGATAAGTATAGTCAAACAACTAACATTTTGAGAGTCAATACATTATCATGTACTAATATTATATAAAATATGATTATACATTTCCGATGATACATACGAATTCATAGTATTTCATAAATATCTCTATATATTTCATGAGTTTATGAAATTATTATTAATTAGTTATGAATTAGCTATTGATAATTATAAGTACCTACCTCTCTACTTAAATATATAGAATCGCACTAAATATAACCTATAAAAAATATATATTACAGTCTTTTTGTATTCGATAATAAGATTATATAATTTGATTTACAACTGGAAGGACAGATTTTATAAACCAATTGCAAGTAATTAACAAACGCTTTACTTAAAACGTAAGTATAAATATAGCTACGAGATATCCTTAATCCAAACAAAAATCCTTATTACAAAATCAGTGACAGTTGAATACAAGAAGTGAAAGTTGAAGTTATATTTAAGAGCTTATACTAAGTGTACCTCAATAATATAAATACATTGTACATTATATAGAATTCTATATAATGTACACATTTCTTACATATCTCCGGCACCGCCAAGGTTGTCTACTTGTATAGCACTGATTTTAACTAAAATATCGAAGACATTGTATTAGTTAAGAGAATTTAATATTGTTACAGGAAAATATTACAATTATAAAATTAAGTTTGTTTATATAATGAATTGCTTTGTTTATTATGAAGAAATTACAATGTAAATTTGTTTCAAAGTGTAAGGTCTAAAAAGTAAGACCCACGTATTTCTAAAAGTAATACCAAAGTACTGGATAGAAACAAATAAATGTATATATCATTTGATCCTGTGAGAATTACATACGGTATTTATTGGACTCAAAATAGACCCCTTTTTTTACATTCTCGTAGAGATTTATTTGTTGATGGAAAACTGTTAATACTTCATTTGAATAAAAAAAAATATAGAGTTATAAATTAATTTGTATGTTGTTAATCTTTCCTGATCTTAATAACTAATTAAATTAACAGAAATAGTAAAACGGTTTGTTCATAATGAAATCAATTTGTATTAGAAGAAATAAGAAACAACACTAAAGTTTATTTACGTTTAGAAACTTGTGCTTACATAATATAGTAAATTTTAAAACTTTTAATTTTATGATTGTGTTGTATTTGCTGTTGATCTAATCCATAAAAAATATCTGTCGGTAAGTTTCAATATATAGAATATGTATTATAATGTCTAAATAATATAGACGTTTAGGAGATAAAATGAGATTTACCTACGAGATAAAATATACAAATTATTTCTCGTTAGTATTAATTTTACGAAATTACCAGCCATGTATTATTGAATGAGAGAAAATTAAATATGATTTTTCTGAAAATGTTTGCTGATAAAAACCTGTAATATATATGAAGAGGTGTGTAATAATGAGGTGTTAAACAAAGACGGGATAGAAGTGATATTTATTTTCGTTTCCTAAATCACCCCCCTTGTCTGTAGTATATGTATGTAACCACAATATATTAACATAAAAATTAGTTAAAAACTAATAGTCAATATTTGAGATATTTATTTTAAAAACATTTTAATAAGCATCAAAACAATTGAAAAATTACGTTAACAAAGCTACAATACAATTGAAATTGATTAAAATAAAGTCTTGAGAAAAAATATTCAGTTAGAACCTCATTAATATGAACAGCCAAACCAAACCAATCTCTTTTTTAGGGTAAGCAGTACGTCTTCGTCCGCTTTACGTCTGAGCCAAATAGAATAGTACGGTAGAATAAATAAAACTAAAATAATTACACAGGCGAAAAAAAGATAGTCAATTTTTTTTTTTTTTTGGTAAATAGAAAATTAACAACATAATTTATGTTTTATTACTAATAGGAAGTGAAAATATGTTTGTATTTTAATTCCTCCTGTTGATTTTATTTATTAAGCTGTATGTGTTCTATGTTTTTATATTTTTTTTCTTCTATATATCATTATAAACTCCTAAACGGCTGGACTAAATTTGTTATTTCTTTAAAGTGTTTAAGTTAGTTTAGCTGCATATTGGATGAAACCCAGTTATGGAATCTGTAAAACTTTTTCTTTTTTTTTAAAGTTTTTTTTTTTTTTTTTTAAAGTTTTTCTTTTTTATTTCAAATCAGAACACAGTCACCATAGCCGCTTTTTGGATTTAATATTTTTATAATATGCTCTCACACAAATAAATTAACCACATATTATTTGTGATTGTAATGTTCTTCCATGGAACTGAAATTGGTGGTAAATAAAATTATTACTTATTTATGTATAGAATATTACTTATTTAAAAATATTTTACTTTCCACCGTATTCATTTGAAGACCGCGCCGCCCAAGCAATAGTAAGGAACATTAACTGAATGGTGTTCGACTTCTCGGTGCTCTTTACGACTACACCGTGTTCAACGAAATTACAAAGAAAATAAATATTACACTATGTTGACACAAAAAGTTATCTTCGAAAATGTGGCTGGATTTTTTTTTCCAACGAAAAAAGAAGGTTTGGGTAACAAGAACAATACTCTAATTAATTATTTAATACAATTTAATAGTTTATAAATTTATGTTATAGTAAATTATTTTTATTGTTCCTTTATTAATAGAGGGAAAATGTACTTTAGGCATATCATTTAACCTGATAGTATTGCCAAACGTAGTCAAAATTGGGCCCCGCGCTAACCTAGACATGCCATAAAGATCATTCCTTAAAAAAAAACTGATGCGCAGAACTAAGTGCAATTTTATACAAAGGTTTCACTTGTCTTATCTACATTAGTTTGTTATTATTTTTAATTTTATTTGTAATACTTGTAACGCGATAAGTTATAATATCCCAGCGGTTTTAATAGTTACCTACTAAATAAGCTTTTTGAATGTTTTATTTTATATTTATTATATCGTGACATCTGTTAGACGGAAGTGCACATAACAAACTGAACTTCAACAGCAATGTTATTGTTTTATTCAGTAGTTTTTGTGGACACTAAAATGTTTTATATATTTTTAACGGCAGTAAATCCACAAGGGATCTGGCTGTACGTGACACAGAAATGTACTCAATCTATTATTGCACTAAAAAGTTCTTCAATATGTCCAATAAAGGCCTTTTTTTCACGAACTGTTAAATTAATATTGGTTAGATACTGATTTATTAACTTGCATATTCATTTATTTTTGTTATATTTCAAAAAAATATATATTAAATAAGATGCCTTATTTTTTTACTATAATATAGATCATATGTGGGTAACAACTGGCCCGTGGGCCGGTTCCGGCCCGCTGTATGATTTGATCCAACCCGCAAGACATTTTGTAAAACCTAATTAAAAAAAATAATATTACACTACTTACTCATACTCACGGAATCAAGTGAGCGAGCAAACCGAGTGGCGGCGATCATCAAAGAGTGAGGCGGCAAACATAAAAGCCTTTGATGTTTGCCGCCTCACTGGCGGCGCAACAAAAGATTATTTCTTCTCAACTGTTCTACACTAGACGATTCTAGATCATTCCTTCATTTTGCCTATATAAGCGGGTGGATGGCCCGAACTTAAGTTCAGTTCTATTTGAGCTACCGAGATGATAACTTCGACAAGCGATATCCTAGCGAACTGCTAGTGCAGTGCCGTCAATTTGCTTTGTGGCTTTGTGTGCATCTTGAGTGCCTACTAATTATATTTTGTATACGAAAATAATGTCTGGTGGAAAGAAACGAAAAGTAGATGCAGAGGGTCGCCAAATTCAAGAAAAATGGACTGAAGAATTCTTTTTTATCTTGCACAATGGTAAGCCTATTTGTTTGCTGTGTAATGAATCCATTTCAGTGATGAAAGAATTCAATATAAAGACGCATTACTTAACTAAGCATCCTACGCTGCACTCTCTGACAGGACAAATAAGAAAAGACAAAATACAGAAGCTTACTGCAAATTTGGGAAAGCAGCAGCAAATGTTTGATAAACAAAGAATACAACTTGATAATGTTGTGAAAGCTAGTTTTATAGTTAGTTCAAAATTGGCAAAGTCATTAAAACCATTTGCCGAAGGAGAATTTATCAAGGAGTGTATGTTAGAAGTTTGCAATGTTTTGTGTCCTAAAAGAAAAATGAATTTGAAAAAAATAGTTTGTCAAGACGAACTGTTGTCCGACGTAAAAGAAATGATGGCTAATGATATCAAAACAATATTGACTGACCGTATGGCTGGTTTTGATTCATTTTCCATAGCATTAGACGAGAGCACCGATTTGTCGGACACAGCTCAACTCGCTATATTTATTAGAGGTGTTGATAAAGAGTTCACTGTTACTGAGGAATTGCTTGCTTTACAGCCGCTAAAAGGTACCACTACAGGAGAGAACATTTTTAATGAAGTTCAAAAGGTATTCACAAGTTTTGGCTTGCCATGGTCAAAATTAGTTGGAGTATGCACAGATGGTGCACCTTCTATGGTAAAGGTTTCATCGGAATTTTGAATGAAAAAGCAACTGAACTAAATGTGCAAAAAGATGATTTGATAGTCCTTCATTGCATTATCCACCAACAGAACTTGTGTTCTAAGTCCATTCGACTCCAGAATGTTATGAATGTGGTAGTAAAACCCATCAATTTTATTCGATCCCGAGAGCTTAATCATCGTCAGTTCAAGGCGTTTTTGGATGAAATATCAGCCGAATATAACGACGTACCATATTATTGTGAAGTCAGATGGCTAAGCAAAAGGAAAATGCTGAAACGGTTTTACGAGCTTATAAATGAGATAAAAGACTTTATGCAAATAAAAGATAAACCACTATCTGAATTGAGTGACCCAAAATGGATATGTGACTTAGCATTTCTGGTCGACCTTACTGGCTATTTGAATGATTTAAATTTGAAACTTCAAAAGCAAGGACAGTTAGTTAATGATTTGTACAGCCATTTGAAAGCGTTTCAAAATAAAATCCGCTTGTGGGAGGCACAGATGCTGTCTGGTAACAGTTACCAATTCCCCATGCTCTCTGCGTATGAGAATATTGCTCATGCTCAATATGCTGAAGAACTCAAGGTACTGTCGGAGCACTTTTCGAACAGATTTAGCGATTTCAAAAACCTGGATGACTGTTTCAACTTATTTGCTACTCCAACAAAAAGTAATGTACAAAATGCTCCAATACACTTGCAAATGGAGTTGATCGAGATTCAAGAAAACTCACTCCTAAAATCTAAATTTGAAGACGTGGAGTTGTGCGATTTCTACAAAAAATACCTCGAAGAAAACCATTTTCCGCAACTTAGAAAATTCGCAAGAAGATTGATTTGTGCGTTTGGCAGTACTTATAAATGCGAACAGTTCCTGTCAATGATGAAAGTTAATAAATCAAAACATCGTACAAGGCTGACTGACGATAATTTGGAAAATTCTTTACGACTTTGTATCAGTGGAATTAATCCAAACATCGATGGATTAGTTTCCCAAATTCAAGCTCAAGTGTCTCATTGATTTCGGTGTTGCTATTTAAATTTCGTAGTTTGTAACAATTCCAAATTTAACGATTTAATTATATTATAGTACCAATTTTTTTCATTTCATTTTGTTATTTTAATAAATTGATATTATAATAATATTGTCGTATTATTTCATGTCTGATGTATAGATATTTGCACTACTTTAAAATGAACTACTCTTAAACGCGGCCCACGAATGTATTTTCACACTAAAGTTTGGCCCACAACTTGTCAAAGGTTGCCCATACATGATATAGATAAAAAAGAAATTTATTTGGATCTTTAATCATCGAAAATATTGTATACAATTTTAATTCCACAAGAGTAAAACCCTAGAAAACACTATAGTCACTTTTATATCAGGATATGGAATGTTGTATTTTACGTAAGAATTTATTATAACTACTCACATCAGGGTGAAATAGCTAGTTAATATAACTTTCTTTCGTATTGTGAACGAGAGAGCCGAATGCCGAAACCCACCAGTTAATCACCTAATGTCCTAGGCTCCTGTATTCTGACCATTCGTCATCGGTTGAAAGAAAATACAATTTCTATATAGGCCTTACTTATAAAATATGTAATATTTTTTTTATAATTTTAAAAGCCTTTCGGCCAAACATCTTATCTAATGAAAAACATAATATACTCAATTTAAATTGAAATAAGTATTTTGGAATATATATGTCAGAGAGAAGATCTCCGTTAATGTTTTTAAAAGGTGTGATGTCAGCATTAACTGCAGTAACAGTATCCCTATAGAGATCCGCACAGTCCGACGACTTGAGCAAGACTCATTCTCGGCCTGTAGACCGCTCGTATTTATATTAAAATGAAGACCGACATAAAGAAGTCTAGTAATATCATAATTGTTGTTTTACCAATATTTATAAATTACTTCTTATTATAAATTGATTCTGTTATAAGTAATAACCAGTTAATCTAATAAATTATAATCAAATATTCTTATTTCGGCGATCATGATGTTGTTTTATAAAGCCTTCGCGCCGATATATAAATTATTTATTGTGATGTTATACTAGCAGCATATTTTTTAATAATTTATTTACTATATAAGTCATACTTATATTTAGTCAGTAATAGTCTATCTACAGTTATAAAAGCAGCAGTTAAAAGCAGTTAAAAGACCAAGAGACTCTTTAAGAAACAAATTTAAAGAATTTAAAATTATGACTGTTTATAATCAATATATTTATGAAAACTTAATTTACGTTCATAAAAATATTTCAAAGTTCAAGAAAAATTGTGATTTACTTAATTAATACAAGAAATAAAAATAAACTCGCTATGCCCGGCACTAGGCTCCATAAAATAGGTAAATCCTTTAAGGGTAATTGTATACGTTTTTATAATAAGCTCCCAAATGAAGCCTTAAGCCTCTCATTAAATAAATTTAAATTATATGTTAAAAATAATTTAATAAAAAAATCCTACTATAGTGTAAAGGATTACATCGACGACGGTATGGCCTGGGAATGAATCTGTATTGTATTGCGAATAGCTAGTAATCTCCGCAATTTGTTTTTTGTTATAAATTAATTTTGCTTTATCGACCTTCTGCATCACACCGATTCCTTAGAAGTCACTACTTGCGGTAGCATCGGGAGTCGGGTTGCCTCCCTCCCTCAAATATGTGCGAAGGGGGCGATGGCTGGCTCTTGTGTTATGCTCGTGAACGGGTGCTGCTTGCGGTGACTGGTTGTGTGGCAGGCCGAAGATTTATATATATATATTTTTTCTGTTATTATTATTTAATTTTCATTGCCTGAAATCATTAGGCTTCTTTTCAGATTGATTGCGAAGGTTCTAGTTGTTCCCAAATTGCTCTTAAGTTTGACGTTTGTGAAACAGTGATCACAATAACAAAAAATATATCCGGCTGAGTTTGTTGTGTGGTTCTTCTCAGACCAGGACGCGTTTGGAACCCTCATAGCTTTAACATTAAGATGGAAAGTGCTTTTTCAGAAGGGCTTATTACGATAAATCTAGTATCGTAATAGGCCCTCCTGACATTTCCATGTTGACGTACACAAGTGATCACTGATTATGATTCTAAGTGGAAAAGATATAAATAAATAAAAAATAAATAAATAAATAAAGATTCTCTGTAGGCCCAAGTAAATTTTTTATGTTCAATTAAACATTTACCGCTTAATGCCTGGCATGGCAGCGAACGAACTGTTAAGTGCTGCATAAATTGCCTAAATGACCTCTTCTTATAAAACGGAAGTACCGAAACAGATTATGTTGTATTTTCTTTATTCAAAAATATAAATAGGCCCAAGGTAGTGTTGAGTGCCAGAGTGGTATAGTAGGTGCTTACAATATAAAGTTTTAAAACGTATCATGGCCAAAAAATAAGCAACTATTTAAGCATCCCGCTACCTAGTCATTCATAAAGCTAGTAAATAAAGTTATATTCCAAGCTACTTTGTTATTTAGATATAATGACGTAATACTTAAACTTATAGACATTTAGTCTTAATATTATATTCATTTTTTTACTATTTAGAATTGTTTTTTTCTCTTGGATAAGCGCAACTATTTACAATGTAGTGGGGGGTGTGGCCGAGTGTATCATTCATTATAGATATTTTCAAACATTAATTTCGGTAGTGGCATCTTTTCAATATTTATCTATACTGCAAAGTTAGAAACATTGCTTAGGATTTTCGAAAGAAGGCTAATAGATGTCACCACCGTCCCGATAAAGACGATCACATATAGAATGCTTAATTCACCGAGACGGACAGCGATACGGTAGCTCAATTGTTAGAGCGACGGTTGTGTGTGGGGCTTGTGCCAATGAAATAGATGAATCTACTCTCAATATCTATTTTTTTTTCTTGCTCATTTTGAACAATATTTCAATTCTCATTTCGCTAGATATCTTTTGGCAATATTTTCCAATAAAATGCATTTTACATACAGACCGTTTTAGTGTAATGTATAAAGTATTATTTCAGTTAAAGATATTTTTTAAATAATATTTTTAAAAATATCTAAAGCTTTGTAAGTATAAATCTAAAGTTTTGTAAGTATAAATCGATCTTATTTTTGTTATATAAAAAGCAAACCCCTGTTATTACAATATATTATTAATAAAAAAATATATAAACTGAAACTGAAAAAATCCAAAAGAAATTGAAAATGCAAAATGGAAAAACAAACTTAAAAGGTTACATCACGACTAGGTGATATACTTACAGATAACTTACGCACTACAACATTCACTCGTAGCTACGCGCTACAACATGCACTCGTAGCTACGCGCTACAACATGCAATCGTAGCGAGCTACAACCACTCGTACAACTTTGACTTGCTTTCGCATTCACGTATTTCGAATTGCAATTTCGGTTTGTGAAGAGACGTAACGACAAAAGTGTTTTACTTTGTAAAACAAATCATTGTATGCTTACTTCTTAAAAACAGATGTTACGTCTATAAAAAATATCTATATTATAAACGTTTATTAAAGACCGTTTATTTAATTCAATATTGTGAAACGCATTTTAATATGTTGCTATTTAAAATTTGCACAATTTTAAGCACCGAAATGGACGACCTTGTTAACATTTTCAAGTTAAAAAAAAGTTTTATTTGTAATGTTCCTTAAATAAGGTAAAAAAAGACAATAAAGCTATTGATTAAACTGATAATTCTTAATTCTTATAACGGAAAAAAAAGATAGCTTTAAAGTTAAAATATATAGTGTATGTATCTATTATAGTGAAATATAGTTCTGTAATCTGAATCTACTTCATGCTACAAGCAAACATTCATTTGTGTTACGAGGCGTGTTAAATATTTGTTATGTAGAAAAACATATACGAAGGTATCTGTTAATAATCACTACGTAACAATAACAAAAAAACATACAATCATTAGGTTATAATATTTACTTAAATATTCAAAGCTGTAGACTAGCTGGTGGAGTACAAAATATGCTAATAGGAGATGATTTACTTTTTCATTTTATTCTACAACTATTTCACATTTCAGGTGCATATTTATTTTTAGAACATATATAGATATACCCTAGTTAAGAGAATAATTTTATTTGAATTTTCAAGTTAGGTATTGATAAGATACAGAGTGATATACTATATAAATTCCTTTTGTACAACATTTTGTTTTTAATATTTTAATAAAATAATAACAGAATTTTATTATGAAGGACTAAAAGTACATATATTTTAATTAAATCCTAAAACTAGACACATGATAATAAGATATATTTCTTGCCCATTAAAATAACTGCGGAACTATTAATCCTATGCTCTTATTACAGACTGTCTTATGTCCCTCCAAAATTTAGCTAATAACAACCATCTTTAGAATTCCTATCTATTAGAGTATCAATACAACGTAAATTATTAGGTAAGTGTGAATTAGTTTTGGTCAAATCATAATTCACAAGTGATCGTTTATCACTAGGCCGATAAGACGTGAAACGTATATTTAATATAACTGTTCCAAAAAGAGCCTTATTAATATTTTATATAGCGTTTCTATATACTGGGAGATCAATCAAAGCCGACTGACAAAAACTTTTGACGAGTCAGGCAACTGAGATTATATTTTAAAATCAGACAAACCAATGTATTTTTAAACCAGACAAATAAGGATTTATTTACAGAAAATCTAAACTATTTGCTATTAGTGTACTACATTTTTTTTTAATATATAGGTTCTGTTAAACTTAAGATGAAGGTGTGATAGAAAATCATTAACTTGTGTGATAGAAAATCATTAACTTGCCTCTGGAAAAAAAAATCTTATTGATTGATTAATTTTTTATATCATGTTCAATACAAATAAGAATTGGTGGATCTGTATGTCACGTAAAAACTGTAGGTATGATTATTTGCATTTTTAACCTTATAGTTCTATTACAAATATAATTTAATTAAATACAAATGAAAATGTCAAAAAACAGTGTACGCAATCGTAGCAGACTACACATGAAAGCACCAGTCTTGCCATTCTCATTTATGAGACCGACAAGAAACTTCTTGTATACTAATTGAAATACTGTTTATCGTATATGAGCTGACAAATGATAGGAGTGAGTGTAAGATGACAACACGAAGAAATACGAAAAAAGAATACGAACTGGAGAATGATGATGTGAAGGATTATAAAAACTAATTAAACGCGTTACGCATGTAGTCCCACCATAGCCACATTTTTTTTTAAATTTTGGATAACCCAAAAGATTATAGAAAATTATACATTTATTCGAGTACTACAATGTTAAATATGTATATATTTCTTTGTCCACGAGTTTTTTAGTGAGAAATAACAAATTATTCACTATTTTGTATGTATCAATTGAAATTCTAAAACTGTATTGATTCTCGTAAAATAAGCCAATTAAAATAAGATTACTCAATTTAGTTTAAATTCTTAACATCTAATTTCAAAATAAATACTTAACAGATATTCTTGCAGATGTTTTTAGTCAGCATAAAGTAAACCACAGACGTTCGGTATTATTAAAGATGATTGTTAAAAATCAAACACAACATTTTTATGATATATTGATGGCATGAGATAGCATTAATACTCTCATAGATAGATTAATACTCTCGATTGTGCTGTCACATCTAATTTAAGTTATTCTAACTGAAATTGACAATTATTAAATACTATCAAACACGATTTCAATATCACTATCCTAGAAAACTTATTTCATCTCAAACTACATTCATTTCTTAAGCCTCTAAAACCAGTAAAGAACATTTTTTCATGAATTATGTTCGACTACTCCCTGCTTCTTATGACAACATCGAGTTCATACCGGATAAACAAGAGATAGATTCCAGATTATAATATACAACACTTACATAAAGAAAAAAATACCCACTAAACAATATCCTTCACATAAATAATGTCCATACTACTCAGCTGTGTGCGGCGAGGTAATATCCGCTTGTTAGATTACACTGCGCCAGTAGCCTTCATGTTTACATCCACATGGCGTTCCAGCTCTTATTAAATTGTAACTTAGTATTATTTTTAAAATGTATTTTTGTATATAAATTTAATATTAGTCTTTATGAGAAGTAATTGTTAAATTGATTTTTATTTGCATATTTTGTGATCTTATGCAATGATTTATTTTCAAAAAGCGTTTCAGGATCTACCACCTCAATACTCGTAAATGTTGCAATCCTGTAAATTAGTGAACCCGTTGAAGGAATATTCAACGGCATACTCGTAGCATAAATAATTTTTATTTCTATTCAATGGTTACCGGAATACTATAAAAGACGTCAAATTATTATTAACAAAACATTTTTTCCGCAGGTTTTTCTAAAATAAATTTTTATACGAATTTGTAGAAAATATGTTATATTTTAGAAGGGCTAATAAATTCCGTAAAATCTGAGGCGGCGAATGACGGGATCAAACGAAATGCCTACCTTTCTTTGTTTCAGCTCAGTGAGTAGGTATTCTCAATTTGTATGTGGTTAGGTATAGAGCTTCATATTAGATATGTTTAAATACTAAGAAAACCTAAATTCAAATTTATAAAATATAGAATAAAAAATAAACCGATACGGGCAGGGATTTGAACCCACGACCTCTGGGAAACCGTGCCGTCGCTCTACCAAATGAGCTACCGTATTGCTGTCCGCCTCGGTGAATTAAGCTTTCTATATGTGATCGTCTTTATATAAATGATATTTATTTAAATTTAAATATACATGTTTATAGATATTTTCAAACATAAACCTAAATTCAATAATGCAAATGTATAACAAGTGTATAACAATGCAAGTGGTAACAAATAATAATAATTAAACTTAAAAACATTTCTATCTATCATCTTTTATCATCCATTGCTTTATACAAATAACCTTCATTGACTGAATGAAGGTTATTTGTGTAAAGCAATGGACTTCCTGAAAAAGATTGTCATTGTAGTAATAATAATCTCATAGCCTCATTCCCCGGGCGACGACGCACAGTGTGTCGTCTAGAACAAGCTAGCTGGACAAAAACAACTTTAAGATTTCCTAGAAACATTAGTGGGGGTAATTAGGGAATTAGTTGGTAATTACACCAACAACAATTGTTTTGGCATAAGTCATACATAACATCGTTAATGAGGGTAGTATATAAGACAATTGGGTTAAATGCATAATATTATTCGCATTTTTGCTACTGACACGATTGCATCTCCCAAGGTTATTTTAGTAGTTGTGGTAAATTTTAGTGATGGATTCTATTACTAAGGGTATGTACATTTTTTTTATGTAGTTACAATAAAATTATATTCATACTAAATTAGAATCTGAGCGCCGCAAGTTGCGTTTTCCTTTTAGTCGTAGAAAATTCAAATTCAAAAGACTATTACTAAAAATCCCCACGTATCCTCGGTCTGTATTTTTTTCAGTTGATAGACACATTCTTCTTAATTATAATAAAACCAATTTTTTTTGCAGCTTTTTTGCTTAAAAGCCGTTATTAATTTTTTTTCAGGGAACAGTTTTACAGTCTCAAAAATGCATATTTTCGAAGAATGGGTGAAACATACAAAAAGTGACCGAAATAAGGCGTTTTTCATGTTTGTTTTACAAGAACATGACCTCAGTGGCGTAACTGAAGCATCTGTGAAGGACATCAAGACTTTAATTTCCCGTTTTTCTTCGAAACTTTCGGAGAAATAGGAGAATTCTAGCCGAATACGGGATCGTTTCTTAGCTTGTAATGCTAAGTGGCTAGAAAGTGAAAACTTACAGTTTAATGTGTCTTATGACCTTCCAGAAGCATCAAAGTCATCACATTCACTGCCTGGTCCCGGGAGACCGCCAGTGGACCTGGCAAACGCAAGTGTCAAAACCAAACGGCGACGTGTCGATGATTTGGTTCAATTACGAAGCTCTGAGGAGCTTTTGGTTGCTCAATCAGGCAAACGCAACGTCGCAAAACTAATTCGAGAAGTTAGTGAGAATCCTGAAAAGTTCAGTGAACGAAAGTCGAGTGACCTCAAGCAGCAAAGGTGCCTTACAAGTGATGAGGCACTTGCGTATTATATAGACTCTAAGTCTACTAGTCACGCCTACAAACAGACGCGAAAATGGAGTATGCTGGCTGGACATCAGGAATTTCCATCATTTCATAGTCTTCGTAAGGCCAAGAGAGCTTGTTTGCCACCGGATGAACATGTGACGGTAACTGAGACGCGTGCTGAAATTAAGCTACAAGCTGTTTTAGATAAAACAGTTCAGCGTTTAATTTCTGCGCAGCGAGAAGTCATTACGGCTTGTTCTTCTGGTGGTAATAGTGGCACATCATTTACTTTAGTTAGCAAGTGGGGTTGTGATGGAAGTTCTGGTCACAGCACTTTCAAACAACAATTCACCAATAGTGGCGATACAGATGAATTTCTGTTTGTTTTTTCTTTTGTGCCGCTTCAACTACATGATGAAAGTGGTAATATCGTTTGGCAGAACCCTCGCCCATCCTCCACTATGTATTGTCGACCGATAAAGTTTATTTTCTTCAAAGAAAGTACGGAATTGACCGTTTCTGAAACCAATAAGGTATTGGAAGAGATAAATGAGTTATTGCCGACTATATATAGTGTAGATAATGGGCCTGAGGTATCTGTCAAGCATGTACTACTTTTAACGATGGTTGATGGCAAAGTTTGTAATGCTTTGACCGAAACTTCTTCAGCACAAAAATGCTACATCTGTGGCGCAACCCCTAAACTTTATTCGTACTAATTAATTTTTAATTAAAGTTGTAAATATTAATTAGTTTTATTTATTCTTATAATATTAGTTTAATCGTTAGATAATGTATTTAGCTTTAAATACCTATTAGTTTAATTGATGGTTTTTGGTTGCTGCTAAAATAGCGTCTCGTCAATCAGGCAAACGCAACGTCGCAAAACTATTTTGCCAATCGGGCAGCTTTCTGAGGAAGCTCAAGAAGCTCGCAATAAAGATTGCAGAAGATTCCGAAGGGATCATACCCGGAAACGGTCTCGTATTGCCACGAATACAGATTTGCTTAACATGTTGATCATCACATCTGATCCAGTAATTAACAGTCTCAGAGATATCCCCAGAAAAAAATCAGGTAGCCTCCCTTCGGCAGTCTTAGATCTTGTAAGCCCACCTGTAAATATTGTAAAGAATGTGAATGTAATGAATGTAATGAATGAATAAATATTAATAATGTGTACTATGTACCATACCTTTTGTGAACCATGATGATTATTAAATATATATATTTACTCGGCTATAATCATATAATTTTAATCGGAATTTGCCTGACTAGTTTTGAACCCATTCGGGGTTTTTATTCATGAGCTCGAAGCATGGCGAAAAATTTGTTTGTTGCGGAAATAAAAACTAAATACACTGTCAAAATAAAATATAAAAAAAGTTCCTAATTAAAGCAAGATCGAATTAAAATGCAGGAATATCATTAACATTATTATAGACAATTTCTATTTATACCTTTTTAGTTTTAAGTTATTCTATTCTGCAAATTTGACGTCCCGATAAAGATGTATCCTATGTATGTCTTATTTAAAAAAATAGTCAGTAAAATCTTATTGCTGAGTGCGAGTGAAAAAGCCAATTTTTGTTTAAGTTAAATATTGTTAAAAAAGGTAGGGAGGAAAATTACGACTGGGTGCTAAATTAATATGCAGAAAACTTTTTTAAACTTTTTAAACTTTTTTAAATAAGAGAATTATAACAATAAAGCCTTTGAACTCATGTTAACGCATTTTTTTATTGTTTATTATTTTCCTTATTTAAAGTATAAACTAATGTTTCTCACACTCAAAGTCCGCAAATTCTGTTTAAACTGCTAACAATTCGTTATTAATATTATATGTTTGTATTACTGGCTAACTTCTTAACGATAAACCACTTCAACGCACTTCAAGGTTTATTTTTGTATATTCAAATTCAAATTCAAATTCAAAAAACTTTATTTATGCTAGACACTGCTTAGGTACATGGTAAAAAAAAAAGAAACAAAATAATAATAATAATGAAACAATATAAAAAAAAACATAAAATACAATACACAATTTATAACAATAACATTTTTCACAGCAGTGTACCAACACAAAAAAAGCCTATGTTGAAACCGAAGGACGCTTAGCGTCCACCGAGATCCAACGCTGATTTTCTGTGACCGCCTAAGAGAGTATATCAGCAACAGTGCAGCTACAATTGAAAAGTCAGTTGACAAAGTGTAATAATAGAGTATATAATAGGTAATATGTAACATAATATGTCGTCGCGTAGTCTTGACGAAAAACGTAAATTTATATTAGAAATATAAGTTATGTATATAAGTATATAAGTTATGTTTTGGCATTAGATTATAAATCAGTTTCATTAATTAGCATCAATTCAATTTTTTTTTTTATTTTAAATGGAAACTGAAAGGTGCATAGTGAACGTCCATTGAAATCCAACAGCACTGGGATTTTTTAATAGTACCCACTAATTTTAATAATTTTACATTTTAAAAAATAATTCAGTAATATTTTTAAATTAAATTATCACATTAAACAAATAAATAAATGCGTAAGCTAGTTTATTCTGCTTATTGTCTACATATCAAAGTATGTATAATAAAATAAAAGAAGTTGGTACGTATGCTGTTTACACATTTTGTTTCTGCTTTGTGAAAAGAATTTGCTTATACTTTGCTTTAAAATTATTAATTGATTTTAGGTTCTTCAGCGGCGGTGGAATGTCGTTCCAGACTTTGGCGGCTGCGTATTTAAAACATCCACGGAACCCAGCGGAATGATGACTCGGTACCTCTTCTTTTTGACGGAGACGCAGATACAATGTCCTTTGAGCGCTGCGCACCTGCATTATCCCGGATACACGTTAGAGCACAATTTTCGCTCACGTGCCGGAGTCTGCGTGTACGCGCGGAACGACCTCTGTATCCAGCGTCTCCGTCACCTTGAAGACCCCACTTTTTCTTCTATATGGGTTTTAGTAGACACAGGAAACGAAAAAATCCTGTATTCCTGTGTCTACCGTTCGCACAGCGGTGACCAGGAGACAACTAGATTATTTGAGTATCTCGGTGAGGCTGCTGATATGGCTTTGCATCAGTACCCTTCAGCGCAGCTTGTTTTTCTGGGGGACTTTAATGCTTGTCATCAAGACTGGCTGTTCCCGTACCAGAAAACCGACCATGCTGGAAGAGAAGCGCGGAAATTTGCGTTGTCCTTGGACCTCTTTCAGCTGGTGAGGCAAGCGACAAGGGTACCAGATGTGGTAGGCCATACAGCCAATTGCCTGGACCTTCTGCTGACAACTGATCCGGACAGGTATCGTGTTGAGGTCACCTCCCCCTTGGGAACCTCCGATCACTGTCTGGTGAAATCTGTGTTTACATATTCCCCAACAGCTCTCGAACCACATGGTGTTAGGCGAGTATGGAAATACAAGTCAGCAGATTGGGATGAGATGCGGCACTTCTTTGCATCTTATCCTTGGCGGCAGGTCTGCTTCTCTTCTTTGGATCCGTCGAGTTGCGCGGATGCTATAACCGATGTGGTGCATCAGGCAATGGAGTATTTTATTCCTTTTGCTGAAGTTCCCGTCGGTGGCAAAGCTCGCCCATGGTTTAATGCTGAATGTGGTCATGCTCAAGACCGAAAACATTCGGCATACCTCATTTGGGCTGATGCTCGAAGCCGCAAAACTATGTAAAACGGATGTAAGTACAAAGAAGAGAGCCTTTAACCTAGCTGCCAAGTCCTACAAAAAGGCATTGCGGAAGGCTCGTCTCGATCGAATCGCTAAGAATGGCGAAAAGCTCTCTGTCAAACCAACTGGCAGTCGAGCTTTCTGGTCTCTTGCGAAAGCGATCGAGTCGAATTTCTGCCAACCCTCACTGCCTGCTCTGCTGAAGCCGGATGGATCCCTGGCCCACACAGCAACAGAGAAAGCGAATGTATTTGCTTCTCTGTTTGCTGATAATTCGCATCTAGATACTGGCAATGCTTCTCCAGCACATCTTCCTCACTGCGGTATTTCGATGCCTGAAATCCGCATCACTAACAAAGAGGTATGGAGAACATTGTGTCGTTTAGATGTGAATAAAGCCAGTGGTCCTGATGGTATACCAGCCATTCTGCTCAAGACATGTGCAGCTGAGTTGTCTCCTGTACTGACACGTCTGTATCGCCTCTCTTTCAAGACTGGAATAGTGCCGAAATCCTGGAAGCTTGCCAACGTGCAACCCGTGCCCAAAAAAGGCAGCCGTGCTGATCCTGTCAACTACAGACCGATTTCAATCACCTCCATACTCTGCAAGATTATGGAGCGTGTATTGAACTCGCGCCTTCTAGCATACCTAGAAGGTAACGATCTCCTCAGTGACCGACAGTACGGGTTTCGCCGTAATAGGTCTACTGGGGACCTCCTAGTGTATGCTACACACATTCTAGGCGAGGCCATCGAGAAGAACGGAGAAGCGGTCGCCGTCTCTCTGGACGTCTCGAGGGCATTTGACAGGGTCTGGCATGCGAGCCTTATAAGGAAGCTTTCAGCGTACGGTATATCTCCTGGTCTGATCGGCTGGGTAACGGACTTTCTGAGCCAGAGATCTCTCCGAGTAGTTGTCGATGGGTGTTCCTCGGAATCCTTGACAATAAATGCCGGAGTGCCTCAGGGGTCCGTTCTTTCTGCAACTCTTTTTCTGCTGCACATTAACGATCTGTTGAAGCCCGGTATCTATGGGTACGCAGACGACAGCACAGTTGTAGAAAGATATCTGCCGAGTACTCGGGCTAGTCGAGATCAAGTACAGTCTGAAAGAGAAGCCATGGTGCAGCGTTTGAATGACAAACTTCAGGCAGTCTCCGCATGGAGCAATGCCAATCTTATCAAATTCAACGCCACCAAAACGCAGACGTGTCTGTTCACCGCCAAAAAGAGCCCTTTCACCTTGGCTCCTACTTTCCAGAATGTATCCCTGGAATACAGTGACCGGCTTCAGTTGTTAGGCTTAGAGATTTCCTCGAACCTCAACTTTGGTCGGTTCATTGAGTCCAGAGCAAGAGCAGCAGCAGCAAAGCTTGCCGTTCTTGCGAAGGTTCGGCAGTACTTTACACCGGGACAGCTTCTTGTTTTATACAAAGCACAGATCCGGTCGTGTGTAGAGTACTGTGGCCACATATTTGCTGGTGCCGCAAAGTCTCATCTTGCGGTTCTGGACTCAATTGAGAGGCGAGCAATGAGGCTCATAGGAGATCCCGAGTTGGTCGAAGCCGACCTCCAAAGCCTTGAACACAGGCGTAGAATTGCTAGCCTCTCAGTATTCTATAGGATACATTTTGGTGAGTCGGACTTTCCGACGCACGGCAGGAATCCATCCTTTTGTTGTGGACATTCCACCTGTCCGAACGAAGCGCTTTGCTTCGTCTTTTTTACTTCGTACAGCAAAGGATTGGAACAGCTTGCCTGCGTCGGTATTTCCGAAAGAATACAATGTGGTTAAATTCAAGAGAAGAGTGAATAGGCTGCTAGGGTAATGCGCCTTACCACCTTAGACTACATTCCACTTACCATCAGGTGGAATGTAGTCAAGCATTGCCCTAGATTATATAAAAAAAAAAAAAAAAAAAAAAAACATCAAGTAAGATGAGGCCCTTGTTGAATATGACCTGTTGCAATCACTCGACCAACTCAGTTTAGAAAATAAATAATTAGGTACTTTATTTTTTATAATTCTAAACACAAATGTAGCGAAGTGCAGTTGCCTTCGATATTCCATTTTCATCATCCCGGCATTGTTGAGGTAGGGCGTAACATGCGTGCGAGGAGGAATATCAAAACAGTAACGCGCGCAGGCGTTTTGGACACGTTGTATTATATTTTGTGTACGAACCAAAAGCCTAGGACCTATTACTGTATCCGCGTAATTTAATTTCGATAAAAACAAAAATATAGAAAAAGAAATCAAACATACAATAATAACAATAACTGAACTTAATAAATATAGTTAAAGTATATTTTTTAAATAGTTTATAATGCTCCTTAAAGTTAAGCAGATGTATAATACGTGGAGCATTCATTGTTATAACATTCAAACTATAACAGTTCCAAAAACCTTACTCACGTCAAAAAGAGAACGTATACGGTGGATTTCTGTGCCATCGTTTTTACGTACGTAAATCCGTCCATCTTTTGTCCACACGTATTTCCAATCAGCGCGACGACCTTCCTCCCGTGTTTTATAAAATAATTTCTTATTTGTAGGCGTTAGGTGCTCATTTATGTAAATGACCTTGGGTTCCCCCACCGTGATTCCTGTTGAATCTATGCCACGCCGCACTCGCGCTGCTCGCAGAATTCCATCGCGGACGGAGCGCCGCGTCAGACGGACCACTATGGGCCGGGGGCGCAGTGGCGCCGCGTTGGCTGCATTAAGGCGTCTAGGGCCTCCACGTTCGGCACTAACCACGTCTCGCTCCTCTAATTCATGACCCAGTTTCTTGGCGACCAGAAGTACGATTTGAATCGGGTTTTCAGCATTTCTTTCTTCTAAACCGGCTATCTCGATGTCATTTAACAGCCCGTCCTGTTCACGGTCGTTGAATTCCGAACGCAAGTCTGTCACGAGGTCGACAATATGATGATTATCCTGTTCCGTAGTTCGTTCGCGACTAGCTGCTTCTAATGTATTGAGTCGTTCTTCTATTTTCTCAAACTTATTAGTAATATTCATTTGTGAATTTGATTGTACGTTATTTAAGAAATAATATTTTAATGGGTATAGTAAAATCGTTCTATAGTATGTATTAAAAAAATGAAATGATTGTTTTCTTTTTACATTATTTGTTCCTGGTTGCACATGCCATATTGGAAAGCAACATCAATTAATTAAAATAAATGATTTTCAGATATCATAATATTATTTAAATCAATTATAAACATGCACATTAATCAAGTTGACTTTAATTTTCGTGGGCTTTTAACTTCATGTACTTTTGATGTTTTGTACCTATGTATGTTATTATGTAAAAAAAATAAAAAGACATTTTTAAAATATTAAACTAATTTATGGAAGTATGTTCTGAGTGTAGTATCAATGTACAGCCATAACTAAAGAGGTATGACAATTTGAATTTTTTATTTATTTCTAACAATGTAAGCAATGTCTTATATGCTTTATTTATATAATTCTGCGAGCAGCGCGAGTGCGGCGTGGCATAGATTCAACAGGAATCACGGTGGGGGAACCCAAGGTCATTTACATAAATGAGCACCTAACGCCTACAAATAAGAAATTATTTTATAAAACACGGGAGGAAGGTCGTCGCGCTGATTACACATATACATTAAAAATAATTCAGTAATATTTTTAAATTAAATTATCCTATTGCAGTCGGTTAATTATTCTTAAAAATCATCATCCCCAATTTCAGGTTTTCAGGTAAAGATTTTAGGGAAAAAAAAATCTTATATTTATATACCGGATAATTATCAACTATATTTATGCCAAAATTCTTTACAATCGGATAATTTTCTTATAACAAATTTTCATCACCTATATCTGATCTTATGTTAGACCGTCCAAGATGGACGGTTCACCTGAGGTCGCGTATTCGAATCCCTGCCCATATCGGTTTATTTTCATTCTATATTTAGATAAATTTAAATAAACTTAACATGGCTATACATGTTTATAGATATTTTCAAACATAGGCTATGTTAGACTTTGCGTCATCAAAAGTGGTTTCAAGTGGTTTAGAATTTTCATACAAAGTTTGTGCCCCTATTTCTAGCCTTAAGGGGCTGATATATAAAAGAAAAAGTAGCCTATGTTGGGCCCTAGGTCTGTAACTATTTCATTCCGAATTACATACCAAATATATTTCTTATGTTAAATCAAGGAAAATTAAGAATTTATATCTGTAAATATTTAGTTCAATAGAATGAATTAAATTAATTGTCATCCATACCATCCATTGTAGTTTAATGTGACTATAGTGTTCTTAAATTACTGACGTAACTTTCTTTATATAATTTACAAGTAATATTACTATATTCCATAAAATTAGACTTTTTTTTTTATTTATGGTTATATTTCTTGATAATGTAATTAATATTGATTAATTACATATTTCTACACATAAAACGAAGTTAGGAACAAACTATGTAAATAAATGATGTTTTTTATAAAACAAACAATCCTCCGTTTATAAAATAGATAAAAAATATGATAAATTATTTTTTTCTCAATATAGATACTAGCCAGCTGTATCTACAGGATGATGTAATTTCCTCTTGTTCGACGGCTCCGCCGGCAGCGTCTGTATTTAGATATTCACTTTCCTTTAAGCCACTTATTAAATTTGAACCACTTTATTATTTTTATCCAATATATTATTTAGGAAAAATTTACACTTAAAGCGATATTAGCTTTCACAGAAAAATTATGTAAATATATTAGCAGTGGTTCACGACTGCACCAGACTACACAATACTGTATATAACTGCACGTTCAGAACTGAATGTTTCCTAAAATTTTCTTAATCCAAGATCATTAAAAAGAAAATATTACTAAAATTATTTGCGAGCCCATAGACATAAAAAATCTAAAAATTCAAAGGATAAGATATTATTGGATCGCATTTATCACATGTAAATTTATTCTAATGTATAAAATTTTATTCTAATATAAAATGTGTAATATGTGTTCATAAATATTAATTTATTAACTTATTTGTTTTTATTATTTATTTATCATATTATACCTATGTATTATATTAAAATAATGTTTTCCGTCGGTTTTTATCATAACAATACCTTTGTAGCGCCCGTTTTATATTTTGGACCGTTTCTTCATTGAGTCGTTATTTCTCTCTAAAAACATTGTGGCAATCGTATAGTTTTGTTTTTGTTATCTGTGACTTTGTCTAAGGTTCCAAACAAATTTTACAGATTTTCTGATCAGATTGTGTATATTAAAATACAGACACATTCAAAAGGATTTGGCAAAAGGCTTCTACTACCGTTACTGCCTAATGTCAACACTCCGCGTGTAGGTGGAATTTCCGAAGAAGTGGTAAAAGTTGTTGTCCAATAACACTTTTCGGCCTATTACCCCTTACCGTCATTACGACACCCACATAATAATAAGGGGTAGTCTTTGTTTAAAACCATCTCACTATAATAGATAATTGGTTTAAAAATAATAAACATATACAATGCTCTATGAATGATGAATCTAGCAATCTACATTTAAACAGGTACTCTAAAATAGGTGGGTAATAATAATAAAAGATTTAAACGATTCATCATATGTCATTTGTCACTACAATTTATGTGTATAATATTATGATTTTTTAAATAGTATTTTATATTATGGAAACAATAATATGATAGTTACCTACCTAAACATTTAAAGTTTTCAATACTTATATAAAATGACTAGTTGTGCCTGCAACTTCGTACGCATGGATTCGGATTTCAATAAAACGTAGCCGTTTCAAGTTTCATAAAAATCCGGCATAGTTTTTGCGTGTAAGAGTATTTTTAGTTTATTTTTTTTAATGCGTAGGTAGATCAATTATATACTTTTTTATTGGAAAGTTTATTATTATTCTCTGACGGGAAGACTATCAAAATATACTATCAATATGTAAAATCAATATATACTATCAAAATATACTATCAATATGTACTATCTTTATATACTATTAATATATACCATCAATATGTACTATGAATATATGCTATCATCCACATATATTAAATAAAATACATTACAAATTAATATCCTACTTATGAAGCTATACCTAAAATATATTACACCCTCATGAAGTATAAAACTACTTATTATGAAAACTGTTGAAAAAAAAATCTAAAGTGAAGCTCATGACAATATATTCCTCCCAACCCGGTTAGATTTGTTTCTTAGATTAGTGTGCACGAAAATACAGACTTACAAATATACCGACTAAGAGACAAAATGAAAAAACATTGTTTTGAGTTCTCTTGCTGTATACGCAATTGCAAAATGATTTTTTGAAAAATCCATGTACAGACATCGATTACTTACAGTTTTATTATATATAAAAATACAGTTCTTGAATACTTTAAGTACATATATCTTTTTATAGAGTGAAGAGTTCAATGAAAGTTAAAAACGAAATGCTACTCACTGATTGACGCTCAATCTCTATGTATAAAAGTCATTTACATAAGCCATATATTTTTTGTCGTGTTGCGTACACTACTAAAAGAAAAACAGATAAACAGACAAAAATTTCTGGATCAAAAATGGATTCTGTTAGTTATCCCTTTACATACTGGCTATATATTTTTTAATATTTTTAATGTACAGAGAGTACTCCTCTACAGATTTATTATTAGCGTACACAAACATACAGACATACAAACATACAGATATATAGACATACAGATCTACAGACCTAAAGACATACAGACAAAATGAAAAACCATTGTTTTGGGTTCTCTTGCTCTAGCAAAAGCCCCCCATTATGTTTTTTTTATTATTTTTCATGTACCGAAATAGATCAGTGACAATTTTATTATATAAATAGGTGACAGTTTTGTTAAAAACGTTTTCAATCAAAATTTAATGGACCAACCCTAAATATTTATATTTATATGTAAGTAACCATAATCATCCCTCTGTCCGCATGTGTATCCTATACATACAATTTGAACAGAATTTCAATCACGAACCTTTTTTATCCCTTTTCTAATTTGAGATCCTAAAAGGGTCGGTGAGTATGATGAAATAAATAACAATGTACGTCCATGATAAATCAATTCTAAAATGTATTTTATTTGTATAAGGGATTATAATACTTACTTTACTTACTAATTTGAGTCAAAAAATCTGAACTGACTATATTCTTTTTCGGAATTTGGATTATGACCTTTACAGTCAAGACTAGTTTAATCTAGTATTCATCTTTCAAAAAATTACACTATGAGTAGGTGCGTGTAATAAATAATAAGTCGAACTGTCCAAGTAAAACATTTAAAGTATTTTTAGAATTGTTTCTATTTATTTATTTTATTTTTTATTTGCCGGTTTGAGTTTTGATTATTCGGACACTTGCTAGATATACTTATTCGGAGCAGTCAAAGGATATTTTTTTTTTATTTTATTCTGGACGTAATACTATTTTCAATAAATACAGAATTTTCATTGATTTCCGTTTCGGTTTCGTTTCGGTTTACATATGAAGTGACAAATATTACCGATAAAATGACGAGGTAATATTTTTTTTTTATAACAGGATAAAATATAAATAAATTAAATAAATGCTCCTAACATCAAATGTTACGTTGACCGTGAAAAGTTGATGATAACGGTCCATTTACTTGGTCAAGCTCAATGGTTGGTTGACTTGTAACTTCTTATACTTTAATTATTAATATAATATAAACGTGTCAAGTTGGCATCAAATCATGGTCAATAGACTCCTCGAAGAATATTAGGTATTCTTATGTACAGAAAAAGATTAGTATTTCTGTACGTGGGAAGATGTAGTGCGATTATTGGAACAAACAGTTTAATTAAAACAATTACCTAATATGTATTTTTATATATATTTTTTGTGAAGGAGATAAAAGTAGAGAAAAGAATTTCAACATTTCAATTTCTATTCAAAAAACAAAAATGCGTCGTATCACTTCTTCTTTCATTTATTTTTTCTTAGACTAATATATATCTAGTGAATTAATATACCTATAATTATTAATTATATTTTTATTTCTTTTTAAATTTTTCTAATAAAATTAATAAGAAGTTTGTAATGAACTTGATCTCGGGGTTTTTAGAAGTGTCTTCATAGAGTAATTATACATAGAGAAAGGTATCCACCCCAAAATGTAACCATCAGAAAAAATTGAAAAGAAATGAGGCTACCTATCTTTCTCTCTTTCTTGCATGTATCATTAGACAAAGATAAGTATCGGTCTCTCATCTTGAAGCATAACTGCACACTAAGCTAATATAAAAATTATTGTCATTACATAAAACAGTCATATACATTATATGGAGCCAAATTCTGAACTGGTATTTAATTGAAAAACACTTCATGTTAAGTGTTGCTTATATATCATAAGTATATTTATTATCTATAATAATAAAATCACTGGGCAAATTACACAATTTGATATAACCCCTAAGTTAGCAAATTATTTGTTTATTTTAAGACAACCCTACAAATACATAGAAATACAAATTATAAATACTGAGAACATATTTAATAAACAACCAAATACAGAAATACAGGCATCTATGCTAATCACATATATGCCTGTCCCTGTCGGGAATCGAACCTTCGCCCCACGCATCACTATCGCATCACTATACGTTAGGCGTCTGCGCTAACCACTCGACCAACGAGGCGATTATAACATGTCCATATTAATCTTAAGTCTTGTCTGTGTTGATTAATTTTATTTACTCAATTCTTTTTTACATAAAAATATGGATACCTAGGTAGGTACACATATTTTTTTAAAGTTAGTATTATATAGATAAGCTATAGTTCAAAATCGAAGAGCAAAATTTTAGTTTTAAGATCTCTTACAATAAACCAAAACTTTAAGTTTTGTGATTCTATCCAATAAAATACACCTTCCTTTAGTTCTACGACCAGTTTTATATGGGAGTACGAGATTAAATTTTTGTCGTCGAGACTGGAACTAAAGTCTCGAAGTATTTATTGGTAGTAATTTAACTTTTAAGCGCATTATTCGTTTTCCTTACTAAAGTTAAGTGCGCTTACGTATATAGTTTCTGATTTTAATTTATAGTTACTCTTGACGTCAGGTATATATTGTAATATAATATATTCTGTTTGTTTTTTGATAAAAATATATAGTGTAGAATATATTATAAATTCGGGTCAGTCAGTCAGGTAGGTATAGTTCACTACCTCTATTATTATTAAAACAATATCATAACTTTTTAGACATATATTTTTTTGGTTTGATTGATGGATAATTTAAATATAATTCATGCATAACAAGGCAATTGGGTCAAAATTATAACAGGGGGAAAGTCGAAGAAGTGATTAACATTATTAATACACTTAATTATATTGATTACAAGCAGACTCATTTAAGTGTTTATTTTTGGATACAACAAACACCAAACAATTTTAAAATGTAGAACAAAAAAAACCAACACGGGCAGGGTTTTGAACCCGCAACTACTGGTAAACTGTGCCGTCGCTGTACCAAGTGAGCTACCTTGTCAATTTTAATTTTACAGCCTTTTTATTAATGAACATCAGATTTCAAATTCGTATTTAGAAGTATATTCTAAAGATAATTGTATTCAAAAATACAATATCTGTCACTTTATTCAGTAACAACGGGCCCCTATAGAATGGGAAAGGAGATGTGTTCAGAGCTGAGATTATTAAGATGGATTAAGATTTACGTTACGTTTGCCAGCTCTAATTAAATAGTACCAATTACTATTTGTGGGTAGTATATACATATTACTGCGTACATACATATTAGTTTGTAAATAGATAAACGTTATCTATGATGTCTGCCCTTGTTTGTACTGCAAGAATAAGACAGTAGTAATAATTTTACATTCTGATCATTGTATTGTCTTGCTCATTAAAAGTGCTCTATGTTTTTTTCTTATAATCTTTTCCATGTATAAAAAAGATCATATATAATTTTATTACATATACACAGATAAATATATATATATTCCGTGTACATAGATAAATTTACATAACTGTTTTATTTCTTAACCGATTTAAATGAAATATTAACTATTAAGTACAGACTATTACAATATATTCCGGAGAACTGCATTCAAAATTTGTTACGCCGTTTCTGAGACTAATGTGCACAAACATACAGACAAACAGACAAAATGAAAACCATAGTTTTGGGTCCTCTTGCATAAATACTTATAAATACTTATACTCTCTTAAAGGGCTCTCTTCTCTCATAAAGGGCCCCCAATATTTTTTTTTTATATTTTCCATGTATCAAATTGATCAGTGACAATGTTATTATATGTATAGATTCAATCTACTGCATTATCATCAGCAGGTGATAGCAGCTAGACTGACTAAAATTAACACTCTCCCCCCACCCCGCCCAAGGTACCTACCTACTTTGGTAATCTATTGCTTTCGACGTGTTTATTATTCTTGTAAATAAAGGTGACTGATTATGAAAAAAAAAAACTGAAAGGGCCATGATCCATTCGAATCTAAATATAAACTGAACTTTTAATGGGTCTTTTATAACTTTTAATGGGTAACATTTATTTTGAAAATCATGTATTAAATATTTTATTATGAAACACCATTTCTTTATTTATGTCACTTTTGAAACCATCCAATCATAGTTGATGTTTTAAAACTACAATTGCCAATACAGAATATTTGAAGATAAATTTACTTTGATTTTTCAATACTGAAATAAAAATTACGCTTTTTTTATAAAATAAATATTCAAATATAAAATTTATTCCCTATTAAATTTTTAAGTGAAAAACATTTTTTGATGTCATAGTATGAATAATAATCAATATATTAAACAAAATCCTTTTCTAATCAGAGATTGAACTGACCAGAAATTGTATATTGAAAATACTTATAGTTGGATGGTGGAGGTTTTTCCCGGCGATCCATTCAACTCCTGGGTTTAAATAATGGAGTAGTGGAAAATAAAATATGAGCACTGCCTGATCGCTGAATATTGCCAATATCATCCAATTATAAATTATTATAGCAGCTACTACTTTTACTATTTCTTGACTTGTTTTTAATAGAACAAACAATGGTTACTGCTCACGAAGTTCGTTTTTATAAAATAAATTTATATTTAAATTAAATATATTGCGATTCAAAGTCAGATGGGATTAAAGCTCGTTAAACTTAGCACCTTAACCGACTAAAATAACGGGGAAAGATCTCAATTAGACTATATTTTTATTTTTTTGCCCTCACAACTTTCAACTGGGTAAACTGATTTTGATTTTTGTATTTTATACCTGGTGGCTCTCGTATAGTCATTTTTTTATTTAAGTGAAGATTTAATCATAAGTTTCGGAAAAAGACAACGGAATTTTTCAAAAAACTACAGCAGACGGACGTCTCACGATTGCGGCAATCGCTTGTGTTTTATTTTTTTTTGATATTTTTTTAAAATTTTCTTACCCTTGTATATCACATTTAATCAATCAGCACATACAGGAAAGTAACTTCACTGACCAATAATGTCGTAATCTTTTATAATCTTCCCTTTGATATAAATAACCTTAGCGTCCATTCCGGGTAAGTACTTCCCAATATTCAAAATAAATTGATTAATAAACAACACTAAAATGGTTCTCGATAGAATTTAATGTATATGTAATTACTTGATTATAACATTGTAATTAGTTTTTAATCTGTACAAAGCAAAATCACTGAAAACCTTTATTTAACAAATAATTTAAAATGATTACGCCTTATTGGTTTTAATTATATCAGTTAAATCAGTAATAAATTAATTAATAATAATTAAAACAATAACCAAATACAACTAACGTAATTAATAATATATTGCCACTCTCAAAAAAAAATAAAATTAATAATAATAATAATAACTCCTTGGTAACTGCCACGAGTTGTCACGCTTCTAAATGTCAATTTTTGGTAAAAATATTTAATAACAAAAATCAAGTTTTACAATATTAAAATTAATTAATTCAGTAATGCAATATGAAAAATAAAACGAAAAACCAAACCAAACAAAACTGTTACCAAAACTAATAACCAAAAATATGTAACTAATAAGAGAACTGTGACAATTGGCACTCGATGATCCGATGATCACCAGGAGTAAAAACGTCAACGCACGCCAACCACCGCAGCCCGTCGCACCGAGCAGCTCCACGTCATCAGAGGAGGAGTACGCAACCCCTCCTGAGGATGTCGTGTCGAGCTGTGACGACGAGCTGCCGCCTCCAGCGCCGCACCGAGCACCAGCGCCGCGCCGAGGGAGGCCACCACTGCCGCGCTTGGGGCCTACTGGGGCATCCGCTCCGCATTTGGCCCCCGCCGTCGGTGGTGCAGTGCGCCGCATGAAATGGACGCAAAATATAAACGAAAATGTCATGCGAGCGTACTATAGGGCGACAGAGGGTGGAACTAACCTCACTGCGTGGCGAACCTGTTTGCTGTCTTTGTTTCAGGTCCTTGAACCAGAGTTGACCGTTTCGGCCCAACGACTATCGGATCAGGTGCGGTTTATTCAACGTAATCGTGCCTTGGATGACTCCGCACTTGACCGGCTTCGCTCCGAGGTGACAGTCTCTGCATCCACCACCGAAAGCATCCATTTGCGAGCCCAGTTATCGTCCGCTCCTTCGGTGGCAGGGTTAATGGATGGAAATGCTGATGTGGGGGGCGTTGAGATTACAACCGTAAGTACCCAAGATAATGAGCAATTAAGGAGGACTTTGGAGGATGCGATTTTGGAATTTAAAGACATACCAGCCCGCGACAGGCCACGGTTGCCCCGTTTTCCCACGCATAGACGTAATATGTCGCTTGTTATGGCTCTAGAATGCATGCTACACTCTTATCTTCGATCTAGCAATAGTCTCACTGATACCCATTCAATTCTTTATTGTACAGCTGTTGCAACGTGCCGCTCCGCCCGTGTCAGATTCCCTGAGCCTGCGGTGCGGTGGTGCGGTCCACTGAGGACACACCCGCATGGCAGATGAGGATTGAACGGCGTATCAGCGCAGCTAGGGTTATTGGTAAGTTAATCTGCTTCAGATCGGGAAACATCCGGCCGAGAGTCATGCGTTATGTTACACAGGCCTTTGCCGGTACTGGCATTAGACCTTAGGATTACATGGCCTATGTAACAGAACGTATAGACTACCTGAAGCAGAAAGTTTGTGCGTGGGCAAATAGTATCCGTCGTTATAAACAACGTGTAAATAGGTATAAACAGAATCGCATATTCCAAAGTGACCAAAGAAAGGTTTATAGAAGCTGGGAGGAATCTGCTACGAGTGTGATTGATGGGCAGTTACCAAATGTGGCAGAAATCTTCACATTTTGGAAAAATATTTGGTCGGTGCCTATTAATCACAACGATGGTGGCTGGATGCGTGTTGTTGAGCGCGCGTGTGAACACCTGCCGCCAATGGAGGCTATATTTATAAGCCCAGATAATGTCAGGGATGCGGTTCGTTTGACCCATATTTGGAAAAGTCCTGGGCCGGACGGACTACATAACTTTTGGCTCAAGTGGCTGCGGTATTCACACGAACGTTTGGCTGGGCAATTCCAAGATGCCATCGTGTCCGGATCCCTACCATCTTTTATGACAACAGGAATCACCTTTCTGCTTCACAAGTCTGGTAGTATCACGGATCCAAAGAACTTTCGACCTATCACGTGCTTACCAACAATTTATAAGCTTCTTACATCTATTTTGACTTCAAAACTAAACACACATTTGTATGCAAATAGCATTTTAGATCCCGCTCAAAATGGATGTAAGATTGGGTCTCGTGGTACTAAGGAGCTCCTCCTTATTGACATGGCCATTAATGAAAAGGTTCGCCGAGGTAAGAAGGATCTCTCCGCCGCACATTGTGTCGTCTAGAACAAGCTAGCTGGACAAAATTATTTTTTAATGGATATAGGTTGCAAAGCCTCTATTAGAAAGAAAGAAAGAAAAGAAAGAAAACATATTTATTCGTAGTCTCTACACAACATTTACATACAGAAAAGCTATAAAAAGTTAAAACATAATAATAAAATTATCTAAGTGTTATGTACCCAAATGTTATGTTGAGCCGAAAAGGACTCAGCTCAGCTTACGCTACGATATATAAAATATATAATATAATAAAAATATCGCAACACTGATTTTCAGTTGAGCCTTTATACTTTATAATCTACAATTGAGCACGCGACAGTGTCAGCAGTCACACATTTTATACAAACATAACCTATTAAAGATTGCACTAAATTTTAACATTATAAACAACAGACAAAAAAAAATATAATAATAAAAATAAAATAAAAAAAGGCACAATTTAACATGAGAACATATAAAGAACATATAAAGACTAGGCATAAAGGTCTTAACCAAGCCATAACCAATAATCAAGTCTTAACCTAAAAAACAGGAGAAACAAACTTAAATAAACGAAAGATTTATTATACAAGATCTATTGAGGCTTTTAATCATTAATCGTAAAACTAATTATCAGTGTAAGTTTGTATATATATAGCTCATGAGTTAGTTGTAAAAAGATGTTATGTGATGTCAATTAAAAGTGCGAATTGTTGGGAGTGAACACTAAGACAGCAATGCAATACTGCTCTAAGTGACTTAGTGTATGTTGCACGACAAACAAACCGCCTCTGTGCTTGTTGGACAAAAACTTCAAGGTAAGTAACCAATAATTTTAAGTATTTTTTTGTATTTCTAAAAAATATTTCTTTAAAATAGTTTTAATATTTTTTATTTTCAGGTTCCGCATTGGAGGAGGGAGGTTGTTCCAGCATTTGGAAGCTGCATACCTGAAACTGCCCCGAAATGCCGCTGTCTTGTGAGGAGGAGTTAAAATCATATGCAAAGATGCCCTAGTGTGATATGTAACATTACTCTGTGATGCCCATTTAATTTTACTGAATAAGTACTCTGGCTTCTGAGAAGATACAACTCCAGAGAGCAGTGTGATAAAATGTAATTGTCTACGAGCTGCCATCTTTAATAAGTTAGATTTATTGAGAAATGGTGTAACATGTGCACGAGAGGGAATTGAGAAGCAAAATCGAGCACATGCATTCTGAAGTCTCTGAATAAGCCTTTCAGTGCGAGAAAGCAAACATGGACCATATACAACATCAGCATAATTAATTTTAGATAAAATTAATTGTTCACATAATCTAATCCTAAGTTCTACTGAGATGTATGGTCTAATATTATATAATAACTTAAGCCTATAAAAGCTATTTTTGATGGCATCCAGTACATGTCTTTCAAAACGTAGATTACTGTCCACAATCACACCTAGGTTACGGGTTTCTTGTGCATAACTGATGGTTTCACCTAGCATTGATATTATTGGAGATTTTGTAGTAATTTTCTGTATCTGTTTTTTTGATCCAAGGATCATATACTTAGATTTACTGGCATTTATGACAAAACAGTTCATTTTAGACCATATTGCTATTCTATCTAAATCTTCATTCATGAGTTTAACAGAATTAATAGTGTCACAGGGTGAAGAGTGTACATAGATTTGAACATCATCAGCATATAGTTGATATTGGCAATGTTTTATGCAATCAATTAAATCTGCACTGTAGAGAATAAATAGTAACGGTCCTAGGATCGAACCTTGTGGGACACCACGTAAATTGTGATATCGGGGAGAACTTACTTTTATTCCTGAAGCATTTTGCAACTGTACAATCTGTGTTCTATTTTCAAGGTAGCTGTAGAACCATTTGACTGTCTTTGAACTGAAGCCATAAAAAGCCAACTTAGATAGCAGAAGTGATATATTTATGGCATCAAAAGCCCTAGAAAAATCAAGTAGAGTTAAGATTGTTCCCTTTCCTACATCTTGAGCTGCAAGGATGTTGTCCACAATGTCTATGAGAGCAGTTGCGGTGCCTCTGTTTTTGCGGAACCCAGATTGATGGTCTGGTAACAAATGTTCTGTCTCTAGGTATTTTCTTGTTTGTATGCTTACAACCTTTTCTAGAATTTTTGAGAGGCAAGGTAAGATGCTGATTGGTCTCACATCACTTAAGCCTGTCACATTTGTCTTTTTAGGTATTGGAGTAATGAGGGCTACTTTCCAGAGATCGGGGAATGAAGAAGTTAAAATAGATTTATTAATGATATGGGTTATGACAGGAAGAGTATTTGGTAACGTTTCTACAAGCATGGTAAGTGTTATCTGATCGATACCCTCAGCATTGGATGTTAGAGACCTAATTATACTAGCTATACTCTCCTGACTTACAGTTTCTAAGCAAAAGGTACTAGTAGTTGACCGATGAAACTCATAGTAAGTTAGCTGTGAGATGCTGACATGATCTTCTCCAGGGACATCTAAAAAATGCTTATTTAGTAGATCTGGGTCAGCAAGAGATGGAGGTAGTTCATTTTTTGGTCTATTGTTCTTGAGAATTGTAGTTTTTAGGTTTTTCCAGAGAAGTTTAGGATTATTTAAATTACAATTAATATTTTTGTTGTAATAGGCTGCCTTTTCCTGATGCCTAGCAGCTATGACTAAACTTTTCATCTCCTTATAGAGTTTTTTTGAAGCTTCACACCTTGTGTTTCGGTATTGATTATGGTAGTTATCTCTGAGCCGCATCATCTTTCTCAAAGTATCTGTATGCCACGGTATTGGTTTTGTTCTTTGTAAGACAGTTTTTTTTGGTGCATGTAATTCAAAAAGCCACAAAATACATGTATTAAAGTAATTGACCATATAATTGACATTTGTCATCTTAAATATAGGATTCCAATCGAGCTGTTCCAGATCATAGTTAAAAATATCAGGTAAAATATCCTTAAAAGGTCTAAATGTAACATAGAAAGGTTCTGGTTTTTCAATTTTTATAATAAACTCGGCTGATACCATTGCGTGACTGCCAAGGTCCGGTGAGTGGAATATGTTGATTTTATTAGTGGCTATATCAGTGCATATTAAATCTATAAGACTTTGACTATTCTCTGTAAAGTGTGTTGGAGATTCAATTAACTGGGTTAACTTTGTGTAATTAAGAAATTCATTCAGTAATTTAGTTTTATTCTCCAATGTATGTAAATAATTTATATTGAAGTCTCCTAGTAAAATTAATTTGTCATAATTTGAGAAGGTAGATAAAGTTTCTGTCAAATTATCCAAAAATATATTTACATCAAGCCATGGAGGCCTGTACGCCGTGCCTATCAGGATATGTTTAGAGTTAACTGTGATGCTGATCCACATCTGTTCCACATCTGAGTCAAAAGAAAGAGGGCAAGTTTTTATAGCTAAGCCACGCCTGATGTACAATCCAACACCACCCCCTCTGCCTCCTCGCACCGAAGTAGGGCGTGGGATGTGTAGCAGCTTGTATCCCGGCACCGTAGGTGCACGACCGGCCTCTCCTGCCCTAATCCATGTTTCATTTATGGCCATGATGTCTACTGATACGTTTATCATAGCTGAGATGAATTCATCATGCCTAGTACCTAGTGATCCAGCATTGAAGATACCAACAGTCAAGCTTTTAGTTTTAACCATTTTGTTTTATTAATGTAACACTAATTGAGATATACATATCTGAATGAAATTTAATACTCTGTAGTTTAACGTTTAATTTAAATATAGCCAAAGTGTGTGTAAATAACGTATGTAATATAATGTAAAATAATGTGTAGAATTGTATAAAATGTATAATATGTATTTGATTATGTAATATATATTTTTGTATTAGACACGATTTGTAATTAAGTGCAAGCTTTGCTATTAGGCAGTATAATTGAATATAAAACTTAAAGATGAGAAAAATGTAACAATTCAGGCCTTTAACATAGTTTGGAAATAAATTACATATAACTATTTTTGTAACAAACATATACATTGAGCAACGATGAGTCAATAGTATTTGAAGCCGAATAAAATAGGTAAATTTACTTATTATTACTGCAGTCCGATTTATCAAACCTGTGCATCTCCAAAAAACTGGGTCAAGTCCGATTCAGTGCGCACCCGGAAGGATGCCTTTCCAACGTCCCTTCGAATAAATATCCGACCGCCTTTGGTCCATGCATACTTCCATCCAAATCGACGAGCCTCCTGACGCACCAACAGAAATAGATGTCTGTTGTAGTTCGTCAGCCGTTCATTCACATAAAATTTGGAGGTGGGGATGTTAGGTGCGAAACCTTCGGTTGATGCACCTCGGCGTACTCGAGCTGCGCGCAGCAGGTCATCGTGCAGCTGACGACGTACCAGCCTTACCACGAGAGGGCGCGGTCGTGCAGCACCGTCCTCACCCGGCTGCCGTTGGCGACCCACTCGCTCCACACTTACTATATCGTGTGCTTCGAGGGGTACACCGAGCTTGTTGCCCACTAGACACGTCAGGTGTACTCCGAGCTCTCCTGTCACCTCCGGGATACCAGATATTTCGACATCATTTAGGAGTGCTTGTTGGTCCCGATCATTTAAATCCGCTTTCAGCTTTTCAATTGTGTTGACCACGTCGCTGTTTGACTCATTCGATATTTGCTCGCTTTTTGTCTCAAGTTTAGTGATTCTGTTCTCAATACCATCTAACCTCGTGTTAAATACCTCAACAGTGCTTTTCAAGTCGCCTATTTCCACACTCAAGGTCCCTAACTGCGATTTAAAAAATTTCAATTCTTCCCTAAGCAGAAGTTTGAACTTTGAAATCAAAACATCATTGCAGTCGCCATTATCCTGTGTGCATTCTGTGGACATTGTATGGAGAGTGTCGGCAGCTAAGACCTGGGTTACCTTTCCCTGAACTGGGCTTTCAGTGTTGTTCTTGCGAGGCGTGCTAGCCTTACATCCATGGCAAAGCCAAACAGAGGTAACTTTTGCGTCAGCTGGGATATTAACGCATGCTCGGTGGTGAAATGCAGAGCATTTGGTACACTTTACGCCATCTATGTTCGAGGAGAAGCGACCACACGCTGCACACTTCGGCATTATATCGATATCTAATTAAATCTAATTAGTTCCGCTACGCGGTACTAGATGGCAGAGTTAATAATAAAAGGGCCAATTTTAGATGTAATATAATATGTTTTAAAACAAAATAAATTTTAATATATATATATTACGAGGGTAATTGTTTCTATTTTCACTGAGCAAAACAACTTCTTTTAATATAGTTAAAACAACACTGCACAAAACGATACGTTACAACAACACAATTAGGAATTTTAAACTGCGGTTATGATAATATTTCACAGATACACTTGGAGAAAGTTAAAATATCAAAAACACACATAAAAAACTCAAGAGCGTATTCACTGTGCGTGCGTGCGTCTACCGTGCGTACAATCGTTTTGTAAAACCGAAAACAATTAGATACTAATATAAATGATTGTATTAATAAAAATACTTGGAAACCCATAAAAGATGCAAAACCCAAAAATAATATGCATTCATTAAAAATATTGGTGTTTATTGCACGATTCGTAAGAAATATCAATTAAACTAATAGGTATTTAAAGCTAAATACATTTTCTAACGATTAAACTAATATTATAAGAATAAATAAAACTAATTAATATTTACAACTTTAATTAAAAATTAATTAGTACACAATAAACCTATTAAATAATGACTAAATTATAACTTACTACTAAAAAAAGAATATTCATTGGATTATAATGAGGACAAAAACTTGGGAATTATTCAACATCACTAAGTTCATCCTCAGAAGAATCCTCTATACAATAATCTTCAGTATTAATATTTACAGTATTTACATTTTTTACGCGTCTCAGTTACCGTCACATGTTCATCTGGTGGCAAACAAGCTCTCTTGGCCTTACGAAGACTATGAAATGATGGAAATACCTGATGTCCAGCCAGCATACTCCACTTCCGCATCTGTTTATAGGCGTGACTAGTAGACTTAGAGTCTATATAATACGCAAGTGCCTCATCACTTGTAAGGCACCTTTGCTGCTTGAGGTCACTCGACTTTCGTTCACTGAACTTTTCAGGATTCTCACTAACTTCTCGAATTAGTTTTGCGACGTTGCGTTTGCCTGATTGACGAGACGCTATTTCAGCAGCAACCAAAAGCTCCTCAGAGCTTCGTAACTGAACCAAATCATCGACACGTCGCCGTTTGGTTTTGGCACTTGCGTTTGCCAGGTCCACTGGCGGTCTCCCGGGACCAGGCAGTGAATGTGATGACGTTGATGCTTCTGCAAGATCATAAGACACATTAAACTGTAAGTTTTCACTTTCTAGCCACTTAGCATTACAAGCTAAGAAACGATCCCGTATTCGGCAAGAATTCGCCCATTTCTCCGAAAGTTTCGAAGAAAAACGGGAAATTATAGTCTTGATGTCCTTCACAGATGCTTCAGGTATGCCACTGAGGTCATGTTCTTGTAAAACAAACATGAAAAGCGCCTTATTTCGGTCACTTTTTGTATGTTTCACCCATTCTTCGAAAATATGGATTTCTTGAGACTGTAAAACTGCTACCTGAAAAAAAATTAATAACTGCTTTTGAGCAAAAAAGTAGCAAAAAAAAAGTTTTATTATAATTTAGAATAAGGTGTCTATCAACTGAAAAAAATACAGACCGGGGATACGAGGGGATTTTTAGTAATAGTCTTTTAAATTTGAATTTCCGACGACTAAAAGGAAAACGCAACTTGCGGCGCTCAGATTCTAATTTAGTATGAATATAATTTTATTGTAACTACATAAAAAAAATGTACATACCCTTAGTAATAGAATCCATCACTAAAATTTACCACAACTACTAAAATGACCTTGGGAGATGCAATCGTGTAAGTAGCAAAAATGCGAATAATATTATGCATTTAACTTAATTGTCTTATATACTACCCTCATTGACGATGTTATGTATGACTTATGCCAAAACAATTGTTGTTGGTGTAATTACCAACTAATACCCTAATTACCCCCACTAATGTTTCTAAAAAATCTTAAAGTTGTTTTTGTCCAGCTAGCTTGTTCTAGACGACACACTGTGCGCCGCCTGGATTGATTATAAAAAGGCCTATGATTCGGTGCCTCACACATGGTTGAGACGAGTGCTAGAAGTGTATAAGATTGACCCAGATTTATGCGCTTTTCTTGATTCATGTATGAGGCAGTGGACAACGGTCCTTTGTCTTCCAAGGGGCGGAGGAAGTCTTCTTACTTCCGAACCTGTAAGGATTGAGCGAGGTATTTTCCAGGGTGACAGTTTGAGTCCTTTGTGGTTTTGCCTAGCTTTGAACCCTTTAAGCACGTTGCTTAGGGACTCAAAACTGGGATTTCGCTTTCGCAGAGGGGGTGAGATCATTTCTCATCTTTTGTATATGGACGATCTTAAATTATTTGCACCAAATAAAGCAGATCTGGTATCGTTACTAAATGTTACGCAAACGTTTAGTAATGATATTAGGATAGAGTTTGGTGTAGATAAATGCGGGGTTGCACATGTGCAGAGTGGCCGAGTTGTAAATAGCGAATATTTACAACTCTCGGAGATAATGTCCCTCAGATCCCTCTCCGAAACCGAGTCCTACAAATACCTTGGTATGTCGGAAGTGTGGGGGTCGCGGCTTCCTTAATGCCAAAAACTTACACAACCTTGACGTATGCAATCTTGGGGGAATATTTCCTTCATGCTGAGTATGGAATGCATTGGATTGCGTCTGCGCTAACCACTCGACCAACGGGGCGGTTTAATGATAATGTTATTTTACCATGTAATGTTTTAACTGCCCCGTTGGTCGAGTGGTTAGCGCAGACGCCTAACGTGTCACGGCGCAATGGGGCTCGGATTCGATTGCCGGCAGACGCAGGCATTTATGTGATGAGCATTGATGTCTGTGTTTCTGGATTTGGTCGTTTATTAAATATATTCTCAGTATTTATATGTGTATTTCTATGTATTTGTATCGTTGTCAAACACAAGCAAATAATTTGCTTACTTAGGGGTTAGCTCAATGTGTGTAATTTGTCCTGATATTATTATTAATGTTAAGATAAGCTTCTACCTAATATATTCATTCATCTATCTAATATAAGGTATTCCTGATACGTTCTTGAAGTTCCATCAGATTCTTATTTATAAACTATACGTTATGGCATTACAATCAACTACATGTTTGCTTTGTACTGTAATACCACTTAATTAATAAATAACAAATAATTTACACGCATGTAGACAACGTTTAAAATGTTAGTAAATCAATAACAATCATTTAATCATTAATAAAATCAAATCTAAGTATTTACTTCAATAGCATTAGGAAATATTATCAAATAAAATAAATATTGGTTCAATTATTACTGCGCAAATAGAATTTTACAAATTTCATTTCGATTAGTCACGTATGTTATGAGATTGTTACTTGGAACTTTACCGTCTCGTCGTCGGACTGCGACGTCTCTCTGTATATTAATGGCGTGTACCTACTATACAATATACATCCTATTTTTCCATTAGTTTTTTAAAAATAGGATCACAAAGGTCAAAAAGGGTATTACATATTTATGTGTCTGTACGTATGTTTTTAACTAGTACCGTTGAGGGCGCTGAAATCGTTATAATCTTTCTAGATTTTAATTTTTAGACTATGATAATTTTTACTAATTATTTTCTTTCTCTACCACTATAAAAATGTTTGATACAAAGTTCCAATACATTAAATTATAACTATAATATTCATTTTATTAATTGCTGCTATTCACTATTATCTCTAAAAAGGCATGTGTTAATTAGAAAGCTTTATTTTGGGGAGGAATTACCTTCAAATTGATACCCTTATACCCTATTACGTGTTTTCATTCATTTTTATTTTCAATTATTATTAAAGAGACTAATGTCATTTCTCTTATATCATTGATGTTATGACATATTTTGTAAGTTATGAAAGCTTTTTTTGTATCTTGACATTAAATGGCTAAGTTATATTGATATTTTGAGAGAACATACTACCAACTTTTTAATTCTACTATTCCATTGTATTGGTACAAAGAAAACCAATATTTTAACAAAGGAATGGCTCTTGCAGAGTCACCTATATTGCACTTGGAATTTTGCATTCTTGACCATTTGAAAAAAGTTAGTATTTAAAAAATAATAATAAGAGAATAATTACAAGTAATTAAAAATTAAAATAAAATTACACTAAGAAAAGACCTGCGCTGCAATCAGGTTAATGGTTTTTCTTGACAGTTGTATTCACAGCTTCTTTTTGGATATAATAAAAATTTGAAAAACGTATTTTTCAGGTCAAGATGGCAAAAAAAAACCTATTCACATCTCGTAATATGTTTATGAAAAGTGTCTAAAATATAATTATATTATTTTATCATTCCCAGTTATACTTTTTTGGGTTCCCGGATAATAAAATGTATGATTATTTTGTGAAGATAGCATATATGTCATCATGTGAAAATGTTCAAGCTTCAATGAGTATATTTTATATTAAGTTATGTATATTATATATTACTATAAACTATTAAGTAGAGTGAAAGCGATAAAATACTCTGTAATTACTTATGATTTTAGTTTCATATTTCTTCAGGAATTTCATGACTCATCAGTTAAACGTTCGACTGACCGTCATTATGGGGTATATATATCACCCTATAACACCATTCAAGCTATAAATAAAAAAGATAACTAAATGTATTTTTAACACATTCTTTTTTCAATGCACTTCTTTTTCTAGAAGATACTACAGATTACATTCAGTGGTAAATGTTCAACAAAGTAACTATAATCTTATATAGAGCTCTGAGACAGAACCATTAGTTTATCAAATTTGTATGAATTCATTCGTATCTCTATAAAAATATGGCATCCTGAAAGAAAGTATGAAAATAGCTTTATGCCTTTAAGACGTATTGGGAAATTCCCATGGGGGCTTCAGACCCCTAACGCCCGGCATGTCGAAGTGTCCCCCCTCGTCCACCCTCCCAGTTCCCCAGTCAAAGACCCTAGATCTAACTGCATACACTATTTTATACAATCCTTAACATGAAGGTAACGTTTAATTGTGATTAAACTGCATATCAGGTTCAGTTTACTTGTTGTATTGATAAGAATGTTACTCCTTTTAATACTTTAATACAACTAACAAATTGTCATCTTGATGAAGTTTAAAATTCATTTATTTGATAGAGAAGTATGAATTTATTAATCTGTTTATTATTTACTACAATATCATCAAGTGAAGATTTTTGACATGGTTTTACCCTCCTTTCGCTTGACCTGTAATAATGTATTGAAATTATTAAAAAGTTAACAACTACAATATTAGTTACCAAAGTGTGTTTTCTAAGGTTTTCACGAGTACTACACATTGAAATAAAACTATTTTTATGGATTTAACTAGCGTATATTGAATTAAATTTTAAATTTACATTTTAAATTTAACCCGATGTTTCGAATGCTTTTCAGCAATTGTGTTCACGGTAAGACGAGATGGAGATGTCTGTAAATTAAAATATAAGCTTAAATAAAACTTTCACAAGACTAACTTTTACTTTTATTACTTAAAATAGGAACGTATACTGCAAATATGTGTTTTACATTGTGACATCTTTTTTTAACTTTGTTGCGTCTTTGTGAGTAATTTTGTGAGAAAAAAAACTGTAACAAGAAGACGAGGAAACTAGTGCTACTTTATTTGATGAAATAGAGACGAGAATATCAGTTCAGCATTTACATTTCTTTGCTTACCTTTTGTCAAAATTCAAATTTAATTGTCAGAGTGATATTGTATTATTTTTGCATTTTTGCTCTTTCTTAAATTGATGTTTAAAAAACGCTTTAATTATAGATTTATTTAATTAAAATTAAATCCACAGTAAACATAAATATTTCTCTATAACACAACTTATTTCAAAAGACACCTGATATTTTCATGTCATCTGTTGGACGTCATATGCGAGTGCTGGGCCCTTATTCTGTATGATACACGAGATTTCTTACGAATAACGCGTGACGTCACAACGCGCTTTCAACCTAAACGCGATACATAAACGCGGCAAGATGTGAAATTAAAAATTGTATACAATAACGTATTCGCTATGACCAGTTACGCACCGCGTTACGATAAAATCGTGGAATCGTGTTCACTATGCCAATGTCAAATAATTAAACACGTTGTCATGTGTTATGGGCTTGTTGTGAAAAGTCAAAATTAACGTGCTTTGAGCTTGCGCGTTTATAATAACGTCAGTACGTTTTGGTACTTTTCAATCAATTTATTAATTATTCAATTTAACAAAGTATTATTAAAATTAAGAAATAACGTACATTATTTATAATAATTATAAACTATATTTTTTATAAATGTTGTTATTGTAATAAATGCGACTACTACCAAAGCTCTGTCATTGTTTCTTCGTTATTTGATATTTATGTTCTATGTTATAGGGATAATTTAAAATACCTCTTAAAGAGAGATTTTATTTTTTATGAAATTAAAACATAATTGTAAACACAATCAATAACACAAAACACTCAAAACTTGTAACTTTAAAAAATGTTTCACAAATTCTTGTCTATGACGTATAAATGGTCTTCTAGTTTTCTTCAACACCGATTTTGTAATGCAACAATTATTACACTAAATAATATAAAAATCTCAATGTAAATTCTATCTGAAACTTTATTCTTTATTATTTATTTATTTATTTTAGGATATTTGTCTGAGAAAGAAATGTGGTAGACATTACAATGACATAACATTGATATTTGATGACATTACAAGTATTTATGTCAATTAATATACATCATAACGCGTTCTAAACTTTAACGCGCCACGATATGGAGTTGACAAATTGTATTTTGCACGCCACACGGTGAGTTATCTATGTGCAGTTTTTGATTTCACATTACGGGTACGTCAATGAATCTAACATCGGTTTTTATTCGAAGGTACCGGTTTTAAAAAGATTTTTATTATTTGTTTTTAATGTGTGTTTTTAGTAGGTTTATTTTAAATAAAGCGTTACCTTAAATTTATTTTTAAGCTACCGTAAGTCTTATTTTATAATGTTATTAGAATTTTTTTAGGTTTGAAACCAAAAAAAAATCTTAAAATTTTTCAAAATTACCGATTAATTTTAGAACGAAAATAGGAAAAAAATATAAGTAACAAGTTTTGAGTATTTTGTGTTGTTTATTGTATTTTTAATTGCAATTTATAGTTAGGTAATAAATAAACTCTTTTTTTCAATGGCATTTTAAATGATCGTTTTAATACATTACATAACGATAAAGCTACAAAAGAACCATCATACATGTTTTAGTAATGCTCGAATTTATTAAATTAAAAATAATTGTAAAAAATGTAAATTATAATTATAATAAAGAATATAAGTTATTTTTTTTAAGTTACTTTTTAAAATTAAATACCGATATATTTATTTTTATAGAAACGTGTCAACACTTACCACGTTTTTTGTAAACGCGCGATTTCACAACATGTTATTTTGACATTTAAAAACAAGCCCATAACGCACGACAACATGTTTTTAGATTTGAAAATGACATAGACAATACGATCCCATGAAGATTTCACGAATTTATCGTAACGCGGTACGTAACGCGACTATTTGCTTATAGAGAATAAGGGCCCTGTAAAGTTTGTTTGTTGTTTTTGGCTCGCCTCAAAACAAGTAAACTGTTCTGCGGTGGAATAATTTTCGCTTGTGTGTTTAATATCTTATTAAATCTAGCAAACTTATTAATTTGGCTTTTCAAACACACAGTTTAATAGTATTAGGTAAAAAACAATATATTTTTTAAAAAAATAATATTTAATAGGTATAAAAATGACTGAAAATGGATTTCTTAAAAATTGTATAATAGTTAAAATAATCATATACATGATATTCGGTTATTCTACTTTGATTCAATAGACGTTGTTTTTCATATTATTACAAAATACTTAAATAAAATTATGAAAAGATTTTTTTTTTTAGTAGGTACCTATATAAAATATCAACTTTGCGTTGGAAGTAACAGAAGAAAAATAAACGTAGACAAAGCGAGATTTTAATTAAAATTGTAGGAGTTTACACAATAGTGAAGAGAGGAAGTTTTAGTGATGAATAGAATTGACAAAAGAATGCCTTACTCATACTAGTTATCAATTAGTATCATGAGATTAATGATTTAAGATATTTTTAAACTTTTTTTTTGGAAAGTATGTTTCACCAATTGTTGTTTAAATCAAAATCAAAACCTTATTTTAAAATATATATATTTTTTTATTAAGATATAGAAAAATGAATATCACGAACCTAATACAGATTGATACCTTGTGAATACAGTGTTCCGGTTTTCCAATAAAAGACTTTTTTTTTTAAATTTGGTTGAACATTGACATAATTTATTGTATAGGTCAATTTTTTTTTTTTATTTACTAGTAATATGATTCTCATGTTATATGAAACATCCAAGTATAACAAATTTCAGAACCAGTAAGAATACGTCAAAAAGGTTTGGGCGGAATTTCTATAACAAGAGATGAAAATATTTAATCTTCTTTAAAATACTTTTAAATTTTATGAATTTGGGCTTGAATTAAACAAATAAGAACACAATATTTATGTTAGTAACCTATCTTAAAACCTGGTACCAATTAACTTGCTGTCCTTCACAAAAATCTCTATAAATGATTAAATAAATGATTTTTATATATAAGTATGTATATATTTAACACAGGTATGTAATTAATATAAAACAACCCTTACGAATGTATGAAGCGAAGGTATGAAAGCTATGCTATGTTCAGCATTTTTAGGCAAAACATATTTATATATTTGTATTTGTTATAACGACATTCTTAATTCCTTAATTTCTGGAAAAGCAGTTTAAAACCTGAACCGTACTGTACTATAATATTATTTATATATGACTAGTTACAAACCCTTGTTATAGACGTTACAGTACAATTGAATCAAGTCTAATAGGATAAACAATTTTAACTATAAGGGTAATTTAAAAATAAGATCAAAAGATTCTTATAGAACATATTAATTTGCTTATGATATAAAATGTTTATATTGAATACAATATAGAAAAGAAAAAATAATATAGAATAGCAGATAATATTTTTTTCAATTTATAATTTTTAAATGTGTTAATAAAATCGATAGAAACATTTATGAAATCGAAAACATATATGGAAGGCAATAAGATAGTAGCCGGCATAATAAATAGTCTGGGTCGGATTCAAGAAACAGCAGTTACCAAGAAAAATTCGGTCTTATTCTTTCTAGTCAGAGTTGTTTTTGTTACAATGGTCACACGCTTCAGTATGAATGATACTTTTTTTTATTGTTTACGCCTATAGTCCAAAAAGGGTTGACAGCAGATCCGGTTGCGATGCTGGGATTGACACTTATCAAGCTCCAATAACCAATGACACTTAACTGCTAGGTTATATGTATACCCATTCAAGTAACAAGATGAGAAACGAGAGAAAAAAAATTAAAGTCCACGTGATATACTAATGATACAAAAACTCCGCTTAGTTATTTGCAGATATAAGACTCTTACCATTATTCTTACTGGGCTTGTAATTTTATTTCCAGTGTTCTGATTCTTACCTTACTATTAAATCAAAAAAGTTTTAACAATTATTATTTTGACAATTGTAGTGTTTTAAAAAAAAATACAGTAACTGATGATAATAAATTAAAGTAAGCTTTAAATATCACTTATCTCAAAAGCTTCTTTTTCAAATGTGAGGAACGTTGCTAAAATGATGTTTGACATTAACTTTACCTAGAGATAAATATAACTCCAATACGATTTATAGATATATTTACACAAAATATTGTTATAGTTTTTACATTTTACTAAATGATTTAATTGGATAAGAAGATCATTAAATAAACATTTATTAAGGTCTTCATAGCTATTAAGATTATTCAATACTATTCTATTCCATGAAATGATTTAATCTTTTTGGTTATTATGTTTTAAAAGATTTGAACTGCTGAGTAAATATATATTCTTTGTAACCCATTGTAAGGCAATTGCATCCAAAAGATTATATTCATATAAAAATATTTCTTTTGTGTTGATATTTTCCTTTGAATAACTTATAACCAAGATGTTGGTGATAAAGATATCCAATTAGTATCAATATATTATATGTTATATTCAATAATTGTTATTTACTGTGTTGGTGTTAGTAGATGATGGAATGAGCATAATTTGGTATTTGAATTGATACGATTTAAGAATTTTTATAGTTTTACAATTTTAACCAAGTTTCAATAAGTCTGTTTTGTAAGTGTAGCAAAGCCGATTTGGTTATGCTGCTATGATATATAGAAATTTACGCACTCATATTCTTATCCAGTTTTTGCCTAATTTTGAGGCGCGTGATGCACGAAGCCGATATATCTATTTACATATATAATAATTTCATATTCAATTTCTCATATTTCTGAAAGCTTTAGCTTTAGCTTTGTTTATATAAATGGTTTCAGTAAACCGTTAATTGAAAATATTAGTATTTTCAGTAAAGATATAGCTCATGCCTTTGTAATAATAATGTACCGAACATATATTTTTTTTAAAGAAAGTTTTAAAAAAAAATCGAAATTGTAATATAAGTAATCTCTTAGCACATAATTTACAAATTTTCAATATTTTTGCTTTGGCAGAGAAAGCCTTCCATAGATATTTAAACAAATTTTATTTTTGTATTATTTTTAATTCTAATTTAAAAACCGTACGATCTACTTTCACTAAGTCAATTTCTAATGAGCTTACTAGTTACACAATTTTGGTAAAATGTTTTCTTCTAAATAAGCACTTATATTTTAATTAATTTTTATTTGGATTAATTTTAAACATAAATAGGAACAGAAAAATTGCAACTGCGATTTCCGATAAGCAATCTTTTATAGATTACAAAATTTTTGCAATGACTTAGCCTCGCGCTCTTAAAGGTAAAAAAAAGTTCAAAAAAAATGTTTTGAAAACCGTCAAAAAGTCAAAGAAATACTGAATTTTATAATTTAAATGACCAGGAAAAAGATAATTTTTCGATGAAGAATGTCATTTTGATGTTGTCAAAAAGATCAGATTTGTATGAAGAAACTTATCATATGAGCTAATAGAAAATGGGTTCTATTTTAGAAAGGTTAATCAATTTCCTACGTGAACTGGGGCGGCGGATAATGGTATCAAACGAACCGCCTACATTTCTTTGTTTCTACTTGCCCTTGATATATGGCGTACTATTACAATTGACCTTTGACATACAACTATATATTTTTAGATCAATTAAAGCCACTTAATAAATATATTTATTTATTTTATTATCTAAGGTTGCGTATTAAACTTTTTAAATTTAAATGTATAAAAGTGTTGTTTATTATTATTGACTGATTTATGTGACAATTCCTATATTTAATATACCAAACTGTCAAACAGTACCTACTTCTTACATGAACCTAAGCTTATTGAATTTGTACTTCATACACAAGTAGCTATCGTTCAAAAATATATTAAAAAATCGAACATGAAAATGATTAATTATTTAGTGTTATTAAGATTATGATTCTGATGATGATATGTTAGACGATCATGAAAAAACGGAGACAATGAAACTTATCTCCTTTTTATTTCTAAGAGATAACTGTCGCTTGTAGCGATTTAATAGTTTTCTGAAAAATCGTCAAAAACATCAGCTTCACGAAAACCAATACCAGCGTCAAATCAAAACGAAGCTTTCTAAATTAGTCACGCAATACTGGGGTGAAATGTTTTTGACGTTTTCTGCGCCGGTGGTGGCTATAAAGTTTACAATTCTGGTGTAACTACAATTAACTTGTTTTATATAGCTACGGTAGCTCAGTTGGTGGAGCGACGGGACGGTTTCCCAGTAGTCGCGGGTTGGAATACCTGCCCGGTAGCGCTTTATTTTTCATTCTTTATTTATTTTATTTTTTTTAAGTTTTTATAAAAGAAACCAGCTTGTCAAATATTTTGTTATTAATTAATAAAAGATATCACTGAAACTGGTGAGGCTAAACATTAAGATTACTTTTTGTATAACGGATCCCTGCTGTCATAAATATATATTTTAATTAATATGACACCTTAGTTTATTTTACGATCAAGATTTATTTTTAATTTACTTTTTATCTATTTATTATCTATTCTTTGGACTAAGAGCTGCTAAGCAAAGTTGAACTTTAAAAAAAGGGGTGAACTGTTTTATTAATATCAACTCTTTTACAACAAGAAGCGGTACACTGGTACACTTTTCTTTTTCAATTTACATTTCTTTAACAAACACATTTTATATCTTACTTACACAAGATTTGCAGTGCGCTTTTAATCAGTAAAAGCATTTAATTGACGAATTGTAGTGTTATCTCAATATCATATTCATCGAAGATATTTATTTCATTTATTTATTTAGTTGTAGTATTTTTGTTTCACATGTAATAAAATTTAAAAAATAAATACATTTAAAAATATATATTCATTAAGAAGAAAACAAAATTATGTCAAAAATTTGGTACATATTAAGAAGTTAGTTAGTGCAAGAATTAGCTTCTTTCTTCAAATCGGGTAAATATCATTTTTTAAAAGAAAGTAGTTATATCTATACAAACATGTTTGGAAAATAAAACAAATATTTATGAAGTCCTACGAATATGTTGAAAGTATATATCAAGTATCAAGTTGAAACTAAATAGAAAATGTATCGTGTGGTTTTTTAATAAGGTTAAAGAAGTACAAAGGTAAAGTTAGGTCAAAAAGCTCCAGTAGCCTATCGCCTATATAAATAAAGTCGGTTAAAATCGATTCTTTTCTACTTTTATTTCTAATACAGTTTTTTTAGTCAAACTAATTGTATTGGGAATTGATAAATGGTGGGCTATTATATATATTTTATTTAAAGAATACTAGTTTTGCGTTTCATTTTATCTACATGTATACTATTATTTTACCTAATGACTGAGTATGTTTGTTAATTATTCATTAGATAACTTTAAAATTAAACGCCAACTGATTCAGTATTAAAGCTATTAATAAATAAATAAAGCTGAAGCTACTAATATTATAGATTATCTAATTCTACAAAATAAACAACAAATTTGTTGTTAATTAAATTTGTACCAATCATTTTACAAACATAATTATCTTCTAGCTTATTCAAGTATCTATGAGTTGTATTATATTGATCCGAAAAATAATATTGTTTTAATAAACAGTCACATCCTTACTTACTCATTATCTAGAACTTAGAAGTGAACCGTTTACTATTTGATTTACCAAGAACTTATATAAGGAGAGTAAACAAATTATTAGCTACTCAGTAGGTATTTAAGATACGTTTAAAGTTTGATAGCGCTATTCAGAATCGTCCAAATTACAATGCGTCAAAATTTTTTATAAAAAAATAACAACAAAGCCATAGTACAAAGAGTACTTAACATCTTATTTATTTTAATTTATTTTACATAAAGTGGTTATCGTATCAGCAAACAAAAATAAATATTTAATTTGACTAAGACATCTTCACAAACTTATTCAATACTGCAAAGTTAAAATAATTGTTAGAAGTTCGAAAGAAACTTAATAGATGGCACGGTAAGCAGAAAATTAAATTTCATTAGGAAGATTCGAATTTAGTTTTGTATATATTTTCTTTTTATAATTATAAACCATATCTAAGTATATAAATCTACAAAATATTGTAGTTATTCGTTATCATCACATCACTATTCTCGTTAGTAATAAACATCAATTTTATTTTAATTTATTTTTAATTGGAGATATTTATTTGAATGGCTTCACAAGGGCAGCTCTAGCAATGACTTGCAGGTAACTAGAAATCTATTAATATCTATTAACTTATAGGACTCTTTCTTTTGATATACCCGACAATGTACTATCAATGTATGGACAATGTATTTTATTACTAATAGTTTGTTCTTTATTTAAAGTTACGTTAATTATTTCATTACATATAAAGGTATAGACAAAATAAAAAGTACCAAAAGAAAATTCTACTAATATATAATATAAATAAAATAAACTCATCTTACAATCCTTTTCAAAATATTAAAATGGTTTATTTCAGACTGAGATGTATAATATTTCATGTCTATATTTTTCTGTTCCCTCAGATTAAAAAAATCTTTTTTCTCCGCCATAGTTAAAAAAAAAAACTTTAGAAAAAAAACTGTTTAAACATTCCGAATTTTCATTTACAAGATATAAAAGTATGCTTTAAAAAATACATATAGTTGGCATATAAAAAAATTGTTTGCGTTCGCGTTGTCTGCGTATTAAAAAAATATCAACAACATATTATATCAATTTATTTGTGATTAAGAATATAGATATAAAATGATAAAATAATAAAGAGGTAAAAATTGGTATCTATGATATTTTGTGCTAACAACCTCTTGTTGGAAGAAACAAGAAGAATTTTACTTTATATTGCGAAAAAGTCTATTATTTAAATGGGATTTGCTATAATTAGAAAAGAACTAGAAATGTGAGAATGTTGTTTTTTTTTTATAATAATACTGTCGTTTGAAAATATTTGTAAACATGTATAGCCAGCCATGTTGAAAGTATTTAAATGTATTTAAATATATAATGAAAAATGAACCGGTAGAGCGACCGGACGGTTTCCCAGAGGTCGCGGGTTTGAATCCTGCCCGTGTCGGTTTATTTTTCATTTAATATTTTTATAAATAATGGTACTTGTTTCGATGAAGTCAAAGTTAATGGTTACTGCTTCAAAATACTAGAATATGGATATTTTTTTCTTAGCGGTCGGTTACGTCTCTATTTTGTTTTATACTATTCCAGTATTCGAAACGATGAGTCTTAATGGATCGTAAAGAACACCTTGCCCTCAGAGCTTGCCATTACTTTATTCAATTGGTATCAGCTGCAGCCAGTCTCTTGTTATTGGTTAGAAACACATTTGCATTTGCTAAATCATGATTTATATATAGATATATATTTTTTATTTAAGTTGGGTTGTAAAACTATTGTTAAATTTTAAAACTTTTTCAACATAACAAAAACGGAACAGTAGAATAATAAAGAGGGTTTATGTATTAGCGAAACAAATGTTTAAAAAGTTTTATTTTTACTGTAAGCTAGTATTTTCTAATATTTTATTACAAGTGTTTAATCTGTATATTTATAAAACTGTACATGGAAAATATTAAAAGAAAAATATAATGGAGGGTCTTTATAGGAGCAAGAAAACCCAAAACAATGGCTTTTCATTTTGTCTGTTCGTCTGTATGTTTGTATATCTATCTCTATATGTTTGTGCAGGCTAATCTACGGATTAAACGGTTTGGATGCACTTTTCGGGAATATATTGTCATGGGATTCACTTTACATTTTGTGTTTTGTTTAATTTAAATCGATTAACAAATTAAAAAGTTAATAATCTCTTATTTTCGTAACATTGCGGTAAGACATTATTTTTTTTTTTTCTTTTTTTAATTTGAAATTTTGTTCCTCCCCTCATTGAATAATAGTACCCTTTCCAATAAAAAAAACGTAATTGGAATACCTACTCTGTAAACAAAATATTTGTGATTAAAATAAAAAATATATAAAAATAAACTAGAAAAGCTCCTACACGCAAAAACAAATTGCTAATTTGATGAAACTTTGAACGGGTACTTCTTATCGAAATCAAAATCTATCCGTACAAAACGCAGGCACAGCTAGTAACACATAAAATTTGTAGAACATGTATTTACCCCGGGTTTGAACACCAGTTCCATAATTGGAAGGTAATAGTTTATCGTAAAATATATGTATGTTTTTTTTTATAATCTGTTAAGAATCTTGTCATATTGTCTTGCAAAATTCTTTAATTTTCAAGTGAAATTAATACAATTAAAATACCACAGAACAACGCGACGCAACGCAACTGAACTGAAAGGAAGGTAACTGATTATTTTTTTTTTTAATAATAATAATAATAAAAATAGATTTTATTTCCATCACAATCAAGCTGAAACATTTTACATTGGTACTTATCTTAGGCTAATTTTAATCCCGCAACACTGCGCCGGGGCCGGACGGTATTCCAGGGCGGGTTCTGGTCATCGCCCTGGAATACCTGGGAGGCAGGCTTCGGGAACTGTTCAACCTGTGTTTGCGCACTGAACAGTTCCCGAAGGCCTGGAAGGAGGGCAGGTTGTGTCTGTTGCGGAAGGAGGGTCGTTCTGCCGATTCTCCTTCCGCATACAGGCCGATCGTACTGCTGGACGAGATGGGCAAGCTCTTCGAGAGAGTCCTCTCTGCTCGTCTCGTCCAGCACCTCCAGGAGGTAGGTCCAGGTCTCTCAGACGCCCAGTTCGGCTTCAGGACGGGTCGTTCAACGATCGACGCCCTGAGGGCTCTGAGAGAGGCTGTTTCCGAGGGGGATGTCGCGCTGGCGGTTTCGCTGGACGTCGCCAACGCCTTCAACAGCCTGCCGTTCGAGACTTTGGTTGAGGCGCTCCGGTTCCATGGAGTGCCTCCCTATCTCCGCAGGCTGTTGGGGGCGTACCTGCAGGATAGAGAGGTCCTGTGGGAGTGCGGCGACCGGCGGGTCTACCGACGTGGTGTGAGCCGAGGGGTTCCACAAGGATCCGTGTTGGGACCGGTCTTGTGGAACCTGGGCTACGACTGGCTGCTTCGCTGTCCGCTCCTCCCCCGGACGAGGGTGCTGTGTTACGCAGATGATACCCTCGTCACGGCGCGTGGAGGGAGCTTTGCGGAGGCAGCCCGTCTTGCCACGGTCGGCGCTACGTTAGTAGCGGACCGCATAGGGCTGTTAGGACTGGAGGTGTCCGTTTCCAAAACGGAGGCCATCCTGTTCCACGGCCCTCGCCGGGGTCCCCCTCGTCGGGCGTACATCTCCGTCCAGGGTGCGCGGGTGGCGGTGAAGGCTCAGATGAAGTATCTGGGCCTCACCCTGGACGGTAGATGGAACTTCGGGGCTCACTTCTCTCTGCTGGCCCCGAAGTTACTCTCCACTGCAGTCGCCTTGAGTAGGCTTCTGCCCAACGCCGGAGGGCCGCAGGCTCCTTGCCGCCGGTTATACGCCGGAGTGGTGAGGAGCATGGCCCTGTACGGTGCTCCCATATGGGCGGGAGCCCTAACCGCGGATTCCAGGGCCCTTTTGCGGCGCACGCAAAGGGTCCTAGCGGTGAGGGTGATCAGGGGGTACCGTACGGTGTCATACGCTGCGGCCACACTCTTGGCGAGCGATCCGCCCTGGGAGCTACAGGCGCGGGTCCTCGCCGGAGTGTATTGGCACCGGGCGGAAGCCAGGGTCGGGAGGGTTAGGCTCGAGGCGGATCGGATCAGGGCTCTAGCTCACCGAGCCCTGATTCGACAGTGGAGTAGGGACTTAGAGTCCCCGTCGGCCGGTCTTGCGACGGTGGGGGCTATTTCCCCCCATCTCGATCGTAGGATCGGCCGGCGGCACGGGACTCTAACGTTCCGTCTTGTGCAGGTGCTCACGGGGCATGGGTGCTTCGGTGAGTACCTGCACAAGATCGCGCGCAGAGAGGCGGCCCTTTCCTGCCACCACTGTGACGAGCCCGTGGACACGGCTCGTCACACCTTGGCGGAGTGCGCAGCCTGGGACCGTCAGCGTACTGAGCTGACGGCCGTGGTTGGCAGTGACCTCTCGTTGCCGAGCGTTGTTTCCGCGATGCTCGACGACGAGAGGTCCTGGGTCGCTATGGCCTCCTTCTGCGAGCAAGTGATTGCCGCGAAGGAGGCCGCGGAGCGGGACAGAGAGGCAGCCTCCTCTGAACCGCTCCGTAGGGGTAGGCTGGGTCGAAGGAGGCGGGATTACGCCCGCAGCCTCCTTCCCCAGCTGTAGTGCCTGGACGGGAGAGGGGGGTGACCTCTCCCGCCCGCTATAGGCCTACGAGGTGAGGGTGTCCCTAAGTTGATCGGGGTCCCTCGCAGGGGGTTTCGCCGGGGCGTTACGGTGAGTGCGAAAGCGATCCCGTGACGCCCCACTAAGGCGATGATGTCAACCGTTGGTTTTTTAGGGGGTAGCCTTAAAAATGGCAGCGTCCTCTATGCTGCCGGGTAGTCCCACATACCCCCTCGGTCATCACCTTCCTGGCCGCAGGGATGATGCGTAACGCATTTTTCCAACGATAAAAAAAAAAAAAAAAAAAAAAAAAGGCTAATTTTAATAAACACAACTTGATTGGTGAGGGACTGGTGCCTAAAAAAAGGTATAAAATACCTGTACTATTAGGTCACCAGGTCCTCCCTTCGGTTAGGAACTAATACATGCTAGTTTATACTTAGATGTGAAATGCTATGACAATATGATTAAGTATTAAAAAAAAAGGAAAATAAATAGAAATACATGCTCTTATTTAGAGAGGACAAACGAGAAATATCATATATAATTACATCATAAATAAAAACCAGAAAAAGTCTTAAATTTAGACATGTATACAAAGGCAATATCCATCCAATACAGAACTACACAGTGTAAATACAATATTAAGTATGTGCAATGTCAGCCGATTAATAAACAAGTAGATTTTCATTGTCTATGTAAGTAAAGGATTTAAGCCAATTACTTATAGTAAGTTTGCATTTGAGTTTAGGAAGATGATGGATGGGTATTGATTTATCGACTCTATTGTACAAAAAATTACCTAGATAATAGTAAAGCTTTCTAGCAAGACTGTTGGAAGCCTTGACGATGGGACATACCTTGCGTTTTCTTTTTTTATCAGCGTTCAGATTTGGATTATATGTCAGTTCTACATGTTTTTTAAGTAATGTTTTTGCGATGAACAGTTTCCTCACGGTTAGAACGTCCCAGAGGTTGTAAAGATCACTAGTTGGGTATCTAAAGGGAATTGAATAGAATGGAAGAAATGTAAAAATATTTTTGTTAGTTACTGTTATTAATATATATTTATGATAATTTAATTGTTAAATACATCGGAATTTACATGTTATTAGTTCATAAGTTTCGAAATAGTATACAATAGTAGCGCCAACTACTTAATTAATTATGTAATGTTATTTAGTATATACTATTAAATGTTTTAAGAATTAGAAGCAGAGGATATAATATATCCTAACATAATAATATTAACATAATGTAATAATAAATAATAATAATAATAATATAATAATAATATTTAATATTATTAACATAATGTTTAATCTTTTATTATTAATTAGAATTTATTTTAAGGTATAAATAATAGCATCTGTAAGTTGGTTATAAAATTGTAAATTACCTTCACCTAGATATTATAGTGTTAAAATATTATAAAATGAGTTCTAAGGGCTGCTCTTACAAGTTATTGGATATTAAACATTGATAAGCAAGAACTGTGTATTACTGAAACTAGTATTAACATTACATTTGCATATATTTCTAAATACTATTCCTAGCCACGAACAAATCTCAAAGGCGAACTATGTTGGCAATGAAATGTGGAAAATTATATTTCATGAAAAAGAAATATATTTTTTCTTTCTTCTTCTTATTCCTTTTTTTTCAGTTGAAAAAAAAACATTAACATTGACATATCTAAACCGTAGGTCGCACGTGTCAAGTATCTGTTGAAAATAAAATCTATTAAAATTAATTATAGTTATCAAGCAAGTAAGCCTCAAATTACTAAAAGCTAAATATTAAAAGTTAACACACAAACTCTTCGATTTAATAATAATAATAATAATAATATCAAGACAAATTACACACATTGATCTAACCCCTAAGTAAGCAAATTATTTCCTTGTGTTAAGGGTGTTAGACAACGATACTAATACATAGAAATACACATATAAATACTGAGAATATATTTAATAAACTACCAAACCCAGAAACACAGACATCTATGCTCATCACATAAATGCCTGTGATCTGTCGGGAATCGAACCCGACCCGATTAATAACAATTTGTTGATAATATTTTATTTAACTATTTAACATACACCTCATTAGTATTTTTTTCTGAAGCTTTTAAGCTCATTCATGTCTACAAATTCCCTTGCACTGAGACCACTATAACTGAACCCTTGTACTTACTACTTCAGATAAAAAAATATTAAGCTGGATTTTTCTAACGTAATGTTTTAATTTATTAGACTGTTGCATTTTGATTTGCTTAATACATAATTTATTAAATTATTGTTACATAAAAAGAATATTTTCCATTATAGGTACTTCAAAATAATAATAATAATAATATCGCGACAAAGACACATTGATCTAACCCTTAAGAAAGCAAATTATTTGCTTGTGTTAAATAAGAATGTGTTTTGATTAATGAACTCTCTAGTGAAATATTTTTGTTGGTGTGTTTGCGTTTTGTGTTATTATTCAATGTATGAATTATTAAAATTATTTATATTTGAATTCAAACAACACTCATTTTATTTATAATTAAAGTTGCAAAATCTTTTCAGGTTCACTGTCGCGTACCAAAAAATATGAAATGAGTTTGCAACTGCTCTTTTTTACGTTTTCAGTTTTCAAATCTACATAACTATTTCATCGTTTATGTTTCTATAAGGGTTATCTTCTGGAAATTGACATATTCACTGTATTAGTAAAAATATTTAGTATTTATAACAACCTTCTTTAAATTGTATATGACAGTAAAAAAGGTATGCTACTGAATGGAAAACATGTTTATAATAATTTTTATCTTCTTAATACCACCGGCCGCACATTGTCTTACACAGAAATCCTATTAACTGGTATTGAACTAATGGCGCATTCCATCTTACATTGATGATAATATATCACACTACCATCCTAACAATAAATATTTGTTAGCCATGTTTGATCAGTAGTGCCGATCTACAGCGCCCTTCTACTGTCTACGCAAATGGATTTGCTTGAAAAAGGTAGTTATATAAGTAGAGTAAAATATATAAGTTTTTTTTTTATTTGATGTACATATAAACAAAAAGTTTCAATGCATTCGAAGGCAATACTGTTCCATTGTACATTATCATCCGACCATGACGTAAATTGAGTGGCGTTTCATAGCATTCTCTGCTTTTGAACGAATTCAGTGCTTTTATGAAACGATCGTATATTTTTTTTAAATTAAAATAAATTTAAATGTCTACTTGACAACAGACTGTAATATTACTTCAGTATTACTTTTACCAGAATGACTACCTACTATAAGTTTGGCTTTACTTTCTGTTGTATGCGATTCTTTTGTTTGTGGTATTTATGAATAGCAATGAAATGAAAATATAAATATAATCCAAAGTATTAAATAAAAATATGGTCAATTTAATATTTTAATTTCGGTATGAAGTAATAAATTGTATCGTCTGTAGGTATTGTATAATTTTATCGTCTCTGTTTCAATCTACTTTTTGTATACTTCAGATGACTTCGACGTCATCGTAAAGAGGACCGAGAAGTCGAACACAATTCACTTAACAATGTGCTTTACTACTTCTTAAGAGCCGAAGCTATTAAACTAATGTAGATCGAAATGAAATAGAGATCTTAGGTAAGAAATACTAAATAGTTTAGTAATATTTCTATATATTTATTTATTTATATATTTATTTATAAAATCTTTATTGTACAAAGAAATTTATACAATTGGCGGAAAATACATCAAAAATACATAAATATATAACCATAAATATATATAAACTATTAGATATTTACAGAGAGAAATAGTATGACGATTATTTGAATATGAGATAATAAATAAATTTAAATATAATACAAGTAACACTACACAAGTTTAAAAAAAAATAATAAATAATAATAATAAAAATAGATTATTAAATTAGTTTTTCGTAAAGATAGATACGAACATGCTTTTTAAAAACCTATTTATTCGGGGCACGTCGAAGCAAATCAGGCAGGCTGTTCCAGGGTTTAATAGCGTGTACTGTAAAAGAGTTAGAAAGATAACCAGTATGGTGAGAAGGTACAAACAAACTAAGGTTAGAAGCTGACTGGAGATGCAAATCATGAGAGGAGCTCAGAAGATAAAATTTTGATTTTAAATAACGAGGAGAAGTTGGATCGTTAAGAATGGAAAATAACTGACATAAAGTTCTAGACTGTCTTCTTTCGCGGATAGGAAGCCAATTAAGCTTATTACGATACTGAGAGATGTGATCAAATTTACGGAGATTAAAGATGAAACGAATGCAATTGTTAAGAAGTCGATCCAGTTTATTTAAATAAGCGTCAGATAAATCAGAGCAGCATACATCAGCATAGTCAATGAGTGGGATGATTAGTGACTGCACTAACAGAGTTTTGGTCCGAATAGGTAAAAAAAATTTATAGCGATAAACCGAACGTAGCGAATACGTTACCTTACGGCTTAGTTCAATGATGTGTACATTCCAACTAAGGGTGCTATCAATACGAAGGCCTATATTTTTGACTGATGGCATAAAAAGTATTATAATATTGTTATATAGAACAGGTGGCACATTACTGCTGTCAAATTTAGAAAGCCCATATTTGCTGCCAATAACAATTGCCTGACATTTGTTAGGATTGACATTTATTCCGAATTTGAAACACCAGTCACGGATGTACTGGAGATCATTATTAATGTTAATAATAGCAGAAGAAATTTCTCCAGGCTTTGCATGGGCATAAATTTGCAGATCGTCTGCATACAGATGATAAGAGGAAAAAAGATTATTAGTAATAAAATTAATGAATAAAGAAAAAAGAAGTGGAGAAATAATACCACCTTGCGGGACACCAGCTTGCAAGTCACACCAGTCAGACAAAGTGTTGTCGATGCAAACGGCCTGCTGGCGATCCCGAAGGTATGAAGAGAACCAATTTAGCTCCTTTGATGAGATGTTCAGGTGAGTTAAGAGGGCGATGATTATGTCATGGTCAACTGTATTGAAGGCGTTAGAGAAATCAATTAATACCAATACAGTTAATTGACCATGTTCCATTGCATACCTCATATCCTCTGTGTTGAGGTGTCCGTACACCTTGAGAAGTGCTGTGCAAGTGCTGTGACCAGGACAAAAGCCAGACTGAAAATCACTGAGGATATTGTTCTTGAAAACAAAGTTAGAGAGCTGCCTTTGGACAATTGCTTCATATGGATAGGTATGGTAGTATGGAAATAGGACGAAATTCATTACATATAATGGGATTGGGAACTTTTGGTAAAGGAAGAATATGGGCTTTTCGCCAAATTTTTGGAAATAAACCGGACGATAAAGAAATGTTATTTTTTTTATTTATTTTTGTTCTGTCTATGCTGTTAGCCCTGTTGGCTATTACAACGTCACCGGGAGAGCGGGTGGGTCAGGAGACCCGCCCTTACAAGGGGGGGCCAGAAGGACGACGTCCCGAGGGCGTCTCAGATTAAGACACGGACCTCGGCTCGGGGCGTCGTTAGTCAGGAGGGAAGCTAGGGAAATTTGGACACTAGCGTCCTCCGACGGCAGAACGCCGGAGCAACGGAGCACTTACTCAGTTGGGACCTCGTCTATACCGGTATAGACGGTGTGTGTCTGTATGTTGTGTGGTGTCGCTTATGCCTACGCGTACACGTTATTACCTACTGTGAACGCGTCGTCGGGGTCAACGAGTAACGACTTGGTTCTTCTTTTTCTGACTAAAGTAGTCTTACGTGGTCTATACTCTGCGGCGTCAGCCACCAGTGGGTTCGGGTGTCACTCAGCACGTTCAAAGTACTTTTGAGAAATCCCCTTGAAGTACTGAGCGATGGTCGGAAGGTCTAAGTCTCTATGGAGATCGATGTTGCGTACGAACCACGGCGCCCGGTTGCAATCCGTGTAAACCTGTTCTGAATCACCTGAAGGGGTTTCAGATTAGCGTGCGCAAAAGCGGGACTCGCATAGGACATGACGGAACGTATGCAAGCTTTGTAAAGTGTCACCTTATTGCGATGGAACATTTTACTCTGCTTGCCTAACAGCGGATATAAACGACCTAATATGTAGGCCGCTCTGCTACGAACGGTCCTAATATGCGCAGTGAAAACTAACTTTCTATCTAACGTTACTCCTAGGTATTTTGCCTCGTCTTTCCAAGGTATCGGTCTATCAAAGAGTTTGATTCGCGGAAGGATCATTGGGGGGCCCCGTTCGAAGAGCACCGAAAGTAAACGGATCAGTATTAGAGGTTTGCAGGGAAGACATATTGACTATGCTGATGTATGTTACTCTAACATTTCCGAAGCCTTCTTAGACAAATTAGATCGTCTTTTAAAGAGTTGTATTCGTTTTATCTTTAATCTCCGTAAATTTGATCACATTTCTCAATACCGTTCTAAGCTTAAATGGCTACCTATCCGCAAACGAAGACAACTGAGAACTCTATGTCAGTTATTCTCAATCCTTAATGATCCATCTTCTCCTCAGTACTTGAAATCTAAATTCCATTTATTAAGTAACACCCACGATTTGCAACTACGCTCTTCGTTTAACCTCAGTTTATGCATACCTTCACACCGCACTGGTTTTTTATCCAACTCCTTCACACTACACGCTATAAAACTCTGGAACGGCCTTCCTGATTCACTACGACAAGCCCCCAATAGGGATCTTATCGCTACTGAGCTACTGAGCGATACGGTAGCTCAGTTGGTAGAGCGACGGGACGGTTTCCCAGTAGTCGCGGGTTCGAATCCCTGCCCGTATCGGTTTTTTACATTCTATATTTATGTAAATTTAAATAAGCTTAACATGGCTATACATGTTTAAAGATATTTTCAAAAATGGAAATGTTAGAAAAATGTAGATTTAATTCATTAGGAGAAAAAGAAGAGGGATTAGGGACTCTGGTTGAATGAGTTTAATATTTTTTTTATGAATGAATTGCCTTTTGGCAGCTCTTACCAACTGATTGAAGCGATTTCTGACAACTTTGTAATGACACCAGTTAACTTCATTACGAATACGTTAACAGACCTTTTTTGTGACACCATCTGAACACAGAAAAACATTATTTTAACTGATATAAACGATATGATTGTAGATTTGTTATGTAATGTTAATTTTTATAAGAAATATGTATTTAACACACTTTCAGCAGAAATTCCAAAAAGCTTATAATTACAAAAGATTTTTGCTTCATTATTATTTATTGCCAAAGACAAAAGATTGTTTTTCAATTATTTTAACCAATTATTAAAATTTCTTAAATCATGACTTATAATTGGACGAATTTAACGAAAATAATCGATAAAATGTTAATCTGGCAACTCTCAACTCACCTTGAACTTAAAGGTTAACGCCTTGTCTTTATTATCAACTACAATTATTATACAATTCGATAAAATGTTCCAAAACTTATTGTTGTTGATGGTAAATACATTTTAAATATGTCGTACGTTATTTTAAGAACCTACATAAAATAAAATTATTTTTAGAGGTAAAACGTGAACGGTATAGGTCTTTACCTACCGTATTAAATAAAAAGTGTCCATCTAAATTCATGCCACTATTTATCATCAAGGCATAAATTAAAAAAGGTAGAAGGAATTTTTAATCTAGCAAATTTACACAGTTTGTATCATACAAGAATATCTATTAAAATAGGTATTGTAATGGAAATTATATAGATAGTAAATTATGCCTTTTCTTACGCATGTGTAAGTAATGTAAGATACAGGACACTTTCTGATTATGAATTAATATTCTTGTTTCCTTAACAAAATATTTATAAACAATAGTAAGTTAGTGAGTGAGTAATAATACTATCACAAGGAATGGAATAGCCTACAACGTTCAACGAATTAATCTCAGTTCAATAATCAGATAATCCTATCTGTAGCATTCATATAAATTAAGGATAAACATATTCTAGTTTTGATTTGCGGTCTAACTAAGAAAGCTGTCTTAGTTTAAACGTTAATTCACATATGTAATAATAAAATATAATACCATAAAGAATGAAAAATAAACCGATACGAGCAGGGATTGAACCCGCGATCTCTAAGAAACCGTCCCGTAGGTCGCGGGTTCGAATCCCTGCCGCTATCGGTTTATTTTTCACTTTATATTTATATAAATTTAAATAAGCTTAACATGGCTCTACATGTTTATAAATATTTTAGAAAGTAAAAAGAATGTATTGTATGTGCCTACTGTAAAATATTTCTAAAAATATGTGTTTTAAAACAGGGATGTCACATAATTTTTTATGCTTATTAATTCAATACTTCGCCTTTCGCCTTTACAGTTCCCGCATATTTTTTTTTCTACGTAAATGAAGATCGTTTACAAGGCAAAGGGAACGTCGCTGCAGCTCGCTACGAGTGAGTTTATTAGTTTGTATACGTAGCAAACACAAGTTACACTTAAGACTAGTAGAAGTTAGATCCTTTTGTTAGTATTCAATGAGACATCCTATCTCTTTAATTAAGATTCTACTTTGAGTAACACACATGTCGTTGTTTACTTTACAACAGTTTGTCTTTGACACTTTACTAATAAGCGTAAGCTGGATCTGGCACACAGTAAGGACATAATTATTATAATTAGTTTGGAGTCAAAAAGTTAATTAAAGTTAAGTTTAAGGAGGTGTAGAAAAAACCGACTACAAAATGGTAGCTAGCAGTTTAGTTGTTTTTATATGCAAAAGTATTGATTATCAAATTACAGAAAAGGGAAACCATTAAATTTGGTTTAAGAGTGAGATATGACTTTACAATCTAAGTTCTTTCAGGTAAAACATGCCGATTAATATGAACTTTAATAATAAAACATTACTTGATTTATATTGACAAATCGTTAAATTATCTAATTAAATCATATATATATATATATATATATATATGTTTCTCAAAATAGGGGTACTAAGACATGTACACTCCGTAATGATTTTTGGTGACATTTTCTTAAGTACGGCAATACAGCAAAATAAAGTACCCATATACTGGGTTGCTAAAGTACAAGGACCAAATAAGAAGTAGAGACTACCATAGCTTTAAGTCCAAAGTAGTTTTGACAACACCTTTCGTTTATTTTCTAAAATTTTCTCGAACAAATCAACCCTTCAAAAAACTGAACAAATTAATAAGATAAAAGATATATCGTTATTGATATAGTTAATATTCTGTGATTTCCATGAAGTTTGTTATGTGGTGTGATAGATATAAAACACCTTTCAAACATTCATATAACTTTTACTGTACTTTTAGAAGAAATTAAATTTGAAATGAGATGAAACTTAGTGGTAGTAAGACCAGTTATGCTATGCTATGCTTTAATATCCTAGTAGTAGATATATTATATTAAATTTTTAGAATATTTTAATATGAAATAAAGGGTCTCGGAATTTCATACCAACTACAACATAATAAGAATAAGGGAACCGAAAGAAATATATCATTCATACTTATATATTGGATATATTTATTTATTTATATCTTTTCCATTTTGAATCATAATCAGTGATCACTTGTGTACGTCAACATAAAAGATTCAGGAGGGCCTATTTCGATACCAGATTGATCGTAATAAGCCTTTCTGTAAAAGCACTTTCCAACTTAATGTTAAAGCACAAAGAAGAACCACACAACAAACTCAGCCGGATATATTTTTTTGTTATTGTGATCACTGTTTAACAAACGTCAATCTTAAAAGCAATTTTGGCTCAATTAGAACCGTTGCAATCAATCGGAAATAAAGCCTAATGATTTCAGGCAACGAAAGTGAAATAATAATAACAGTAAAAAAAAAAAGAAACTCAGCCTGCCACACAACCAGTCACCGCAAGCAACACTCGTTCAAGAGCATAACCCAAGAGCCAGCCATCATCCCCTTCGCCATATTTGAGGGAGGAAAGCAACTCGACTCCCGACGATACCGCAAGTAATGACTTCTAAGGAATTGGTGTGATGCAGAAGGTCTATAAAACAAAATTTATCTATAAATAGATATATTTTCTTATTTAAAATTCATTAACAGATAAAAAATAGCTAGGTCAAATAGGATAGAGAAACCAGCATCATTTCTGTTTTAAAAAAAAAGCAGGATAAAATGTTTCTATCACACTACATTATCAAACGTATATCAACTTTTAAATTCAACTAACATTTTATTACACAAATACCAAACAGCGTCCATTTTCTGTTCATAAATCTTTATTTTTCCGATTTAAAAATACGTTGTCGGTTAGTGAAAATGGAAATCTCAGGTGGCTGACTCGTCGAACCTTGTCTACTAGCCTTGATTGATGGGACCGGATATTTAAATGCTATGGAAGTAAGGAATGAGAGTGTTCTTATTGCAACAATAATAATAATAAATTTGTTTTTCTGAACAAGCTCTTTAAATAAAGTATATTTGTTCTGAAATATTCGTTGTTTAGCAGCTTGCTTTTCCATCATGGTTTGCAATTGCTGACAATAGACATCTGCCGTAATGGTCTGGCCTAATGGTCTGGTCTTTGAGAAAACTGTAATGAACAATACTGGCACTAGTCCACCAAATGCTTACAAGTATTTTTTGTCACAGGTAATGATTCGATTTAAAATCCCTTCATTATAATGACGGTTCAGTAATGTAACGCAGCAGTCGACGCGCATTTGCCGGTTTGCTTTAGTCAATTCATGAGGTAGCCACCTTTCATAGTTTTTAACCATCCCAATTTGCTTCTACTATAATAATGCGATATTTTAAGTTTTCTATTTTGTAAACTGAGTAACGTAAACAGAAAAAAATAAAAGAAAAAACAAATGAATTACGGTCACCGAAACAAAAATACATGTGTAAATAGCTGTAAAAAAATAATTTTGAATTCCTTACCAAAGAGGAGAAATTTGTGATTAAACTGGCTAGAAGACAATAACGCTCATTTCATATATTAAAACCTAATACTTAATTAAACAATCCATCTTCAATACAAATTTTAGTATATTCTAAATATATTTATAAATTACACAAGCAATGCTTTAGCTCCAAGATCTAATAATGCTAAATATATTATATATTTTTTTTTCCTTTTGTTTGAAAGACATTCCAAGATAGGCTAGATAGCATGTTGCACAAAACATACATTTTCAAAGCTAACACTTACACTGACATACAACACTTCTCTTTACAAACCTAAATCCTAACTCCAAATTTGTGAATGGAACGGAAAATCGATCGCAAGTCAAAGTGTAACGAGTGGATGCAGCGCGTTACGAGCACACGTTATATTGTTTGAGTGTGTGTGTCACCTATACGTGATGTAAATTTTGTGTTCGTTTTTACATTTTTCGTCTACGTGTCATTTTGCTTAATTTAATATTAGCATGTCACTTTAGTAGCTAGAAACATTAAAGCAATGTTAAGATCATTTCCATTTGATTAAATTCATATAATACGAAACGAAAAAAAAAATATTTTCAAATTGGATGAATACAATTCTGACAAAAAACTTTCAGATATGAACAGATAAAAATAAATAAATTATTATAATACTAAAGTGAGCTGGTTTTAGTAGGCATGTCTGGTCAGTAATTTTGACTAATTATTAATAAAAAAATATTTTTTAAAGGAATGAAGCTACCTTATTATAAAAATGAAAATATTATTTTAATTGAATTCCGTCAGAGTGTATGTTTTTCAGAAAACATCTTCGTAACTTGTTTAGTGAATAACGAGAGAGAATGTCAGAAATGAGCAAAAAAAAAAGGGTTTTAGACGTTAAATTCATCAACTGCATTAGCACGAGTCTCACATATCCCACTAAAAACATCATATGCTCGCTTTTGTAAATCCCTTAGGAAATCGTTTAGGTACTAAATATTTGAGTATTTTGCAAGTTGTTTACGGAACGTTTAGTATGATGTTTATTGAATTTAAGTAACTCATGTTATAAAACTATTAGTACGGGATAAAAAAAATATCATTGTTGATATAATGATCATGTTTATAACAATAATTGTTGACTATAAATAACTTTGTTATAGATAAACCAACAGAATTATGTACAATCATAATAAAAGTGAATAATGTATTTTGATCTAATATTCAACTAAATATAATCCTACCAAAAAGAAGAAAAAATATGTAAATTATAAAAAAAAATACAGACAAACAGATCAATAAAGACGAACATAATATATAAAATACTTATTTCACCGAGATGGGCACCGATACATTAGCTCAAAAAGTAGAGCGACGGAACAGTTTCCCTGAGACCGCAGGTTAGATCTCTCCTCGTATCGGTTTATTTTTCATTCTATTTATAAAATACAAAAATATAGATGAAAATTCAACATCATCTAAAACACTAAACATATTACATATTTAAATAATGAAAATAGAGATATAAACGGTCATAAAAAAAAATATAGTAAAATATATCGAAGTACAAAAAAAATATATTCTGCTATTGTACCGTAATGATGTTAAATAAATTTAAATACGACTATGTTGTTTAATTTTATGAAAGTATTTTATTTATACTCGTATATTTGAATCTAAATTTTCGTGAATTATATCAAAAACATCATAAAAACAACTTGAAATTTATAGTACTGATAATATAATGAGTACATAAGGTGACACCATATTTTAACATTAAAAACTGTGAAACAATGATCACACAACAAGTAGAGGCAAGTTTTTTTATGAGATCTCGAAGCAAACAAGCAGCAGTTTTCCTAATGGTAGAAGATGTTATCACTTATAGGTAAGAACAAAAATAAAAATTTGTCAATGGATAGCCCAAGGAAAAGGTGAAGGAGTCTAGGATAGAAGGAGAGAACGTAGAAGAAAAGTTGTGGACTGGATTGTTCTGGACTTTCTGTTGCACTCATAAGAAACAAAATTAAAATAACTACTCGATTATTTTCTGTGAGCAGTTTTATTTTGACCTAAACCGTATATGAGCTTCAGGCAATCGACTCCCGCTAAGCTCTATCATTTAAGATCTATTATATCGATCATCCATATCGTTAAAAAAAAGTTTTTACTAGGGTTATTTATTCCAACGTTATTAAATTAAAAAAAAATGTCTACTAATATTTACAATCAAAAATATTTAAAATATACATTTTATAATAAAACAATGAAAAACATCGTTATAAATTCAGTATTTTTTTAAATTTGCAGAAATAAAACAATCTCATTTAGTAACCAAAAAATATTCATTTTACAGATCATATAAAAACTTCATTCGAGGGAATACTGATACTTATCTCTACAAAAGCTGACTGAGTACATTCATATGTGAAGTACATCCAAAGCTTATCCCTAGTGGATTTACTGCCGTTAAAAATACAGAAAAACATTTTAGTTTCGTCCTAAATAAATGAACAAAACGATAGTGTTGTGCTGATGTTTATTTAGTCGCGCACCGTCAACAAACTTGACATCATATAATTAAATGTAGTTATAAAAATCAATAAACAGAGGGTCCCTTATCTGTGGGACTTCTAGACAGAACTATAAACTAGAACTATGTTAAACTATACTAAATGCGGAACCATATTGTAAACGCAGAAGTCCTACTTCTGCGTTTATCTCCAGGGTCCACATAGATTGTTGGATTTTTTTCTATTATAAAATTAGCCTAGGGCCGGCACTACTCCTAGTATGTCTAGCTTTTAATCACCAAAATCTTTTCATGCATTGTAAAGTTGAATTAAGGTCCAAATTTATTTCAGCAATTTTTATTTACATTTATTTTTGTGATTTATATTTATAAATATAATATATTAAAAAAAAACACAATTCATGTCTTTTATTTATGCAATTTAAGTTTTAAGGGCCACTGACTGGAACTCGGTTACAGCCATTCAATTAGAATGCAAACATTGATATAACTGCGCCATTTATTTATTTATTTATTTAATCTTTATTGGCCCAAAAAAAATGGTACAAAAGGCGGACTTAATGCTAAAAAACATTCTCTGCCAGTCAACCCAGAAAAACAGTAAAATAATTAATTTATATCAGGCGCTAAAATTATACAATCAAAACTTAACAATAACTAAAACGATAACATTGCATAAAACAACAAACAAAAAAAAAAGCAAACAAACTAACAAATAAATGAAAACATTGCTGTTATATTCAATAAATTAATTGTAGTCGTTAATAATGTAATAGATTTAAAAAAAACATAAATAATAAACATAAATAGACATGAACATAAATATGACTTACATAAACATAGATACATACATACATAAATAAATACATATAAAGATATATAAATACATATATAAATGTATACAGACATACGTAAAATTAATTCCTTATAATAATTCTGCTATTGCCGGGACAGATATGTCAGAACAGATTTTTTGAAAGCAAATTTGCTAGGAGAACGCCTTATGTTTTCCGGGAGTCCGTTCCAGAGTTTTGTAGCGTGTACTGTGAAAGAATTTGAGAGGAAACCGGTATGATGCGAAGGAATTAAAAGATTGAGATTAGAGGAAGAGCAAAGATGAAGGTCGTGAGTACTTCCTAGTAATTGAAACTTACATTTTAAATACTCAGGAGACATAGGATCGTTAAGTATAGAGAACAACTGACACAAATATCTAGAAGATCTTCGCTCGCGGATAGGTAGCCATTGGAGTTTTGAACGATACTTAGAGATATGGTCATATTTACGAAGACTGAAAATAAAACGAATGCAATTGTTAAGAAGACGATCCAATTTATTTAAGTTGCATTCGGAGATGTTAGAGCAACAAACATCAGCATAGTCAATGAGAGGGAGGATAAGTGATTGCACTAACAGAGTCTTAGTTCGAATCGGTAATAAGTTTTTATGTCCATATAATGCACGTAGTGTACCTGTCACTTTACGACTCAACTCCATAACTTGAGCATTCCAGCTTAAGGTGCTGTCAATGTGTAGGCCAAGATCTTTAACAATTTGCGTATACGGTATGAGTATGCCATTATAGCTGAGGTTTGAAAGGTCAACTGATGTCAATTTGCACAGCTGTCGTTGACTGCCTAGAATTATTGCTTGGCATTTTGACGGATTTACTTTAATACCAAACTGGAGGCACCAATCATAGATATGTTGCAAGTCTTTGTTGATGGTAGCTATAGCCGTATTAATAGTGTCAGGCTTAGCATGTGCATAAAGTTGAAGGTCATCAGCATATAGATGATAAGAGGCTTTAAAGTCTTTTGTTATATAATTAATAAATAATGAAAATAAAAGAGGAGAGAGTATACCGCCTTGTGGCACACCTGCTGCTATGTCACACCACTCCGACATAGTGTTGTCGATGCGAACAGCTTGCTGGCGACCACGAAGATAGGATGAGAACCAATTTAGTTCCTTGGAAGAAATGTTAAAGCGTGAAAGAAGTGCAATCAGGATGTCATGGTCAACTGAGTTAAAAGCGTTGGAAAAATCAATGAGTACTAGCACAGTTAATTGACCACCCTCCATCGCATCTCTGACATCTTCCACAACTTTAAGGAGAGCAGTGCTTGTACTGTGGCCAGGACGAAACCCAGATTGAAAGTTCGAGAGAAGTTTATTGTTATGAACAAAATTGGATAATTGCTTATGTACCGTTGATTCGAGGATTTTAGATAGGTAGGGTAAGATAGAAATAGGTCTCAGATCATTAGGCACAGTAGGATTGGGAACTTTAGGAATGGGGATGACGTGTGCTTTACGCCAAGTAAAAGGAAATAAACAGGTGGATAGTGAAGTATTTATCATATGAGTTAGAGTTGGAAGAATTACGTCAATTAGGGTGACGATCATATGGCGGCTTATTTCGTCCTCACCAACAGCATTTGATTTTAAGGAGTGCACAGTTTTTTTAATTTCTTCCTCAGATACTAAAGAAAATGAGAATGGTGTGGAGACACATAATGGCATGGAAGATATGAAGGAGATGGTGTTCCGTTTTATACTTGGTGTGAGAGATTCAACAGAAGAGAAATGACGATTTAAAACATCGGGGGAGAATAAAGTCAAGTTTGGTTTGTTAGTAAGATGAACTAGGCCAAAGTTGGCAAGAAACTTCCATATTAGAGCCGTCGAAGAATTAGAAATATTTGAGTGTATAAAGTGGCGTTTAGCTACTCTTACCATCTGGTTGCATTTGTTCCTTATTTTTTTATAAAGACTCCAGTTGACCTCACATCGATGCAGCTTAAAATTTCGGAAGGCACGATCACGTTTTCTCATAGCAGCTATTACCTGTTCAGTCATCCAAGGTGAAGGTGAGCGCTTTAATTTTACGGCTTTGACTGGGATATGTCTATCATAAATGTTTAAAATCGATCTGTTAAAATGTTCAACCATGTCAGTTATATTAGGTGATGTCACAACATTCGACCAGTCAATTGTTAAAGCGTCACGTTGAAAATCCTCTAGGTTTAATTTGGAAAAACTCCGCAAGTGCAACACCGTAGGCTTGGTTTTCGGAAGTTTAAGGGAGTAAGAAACAAATATTAGGTCGTGCCTTGAAAAGCAAGGAGCAGATAATTGGCCGTGTTTGATAACTTTATCATTACACGACACAAGAATCAGGTCAATCCAGGAGTCAGGAGATTCTATGTTAACATGTGTAGGATTTAAAGGAAGAATATCAAGGGAAACAGAGTGAAGAATTGATGTGAGTCTACGGGATGAAGTGGAATCAGTCAAGAGGTTGGTATTAAAGTCACCCATAACTATGTGATGTTTATACTCTGAACTAAGTGATTCAAGAGTTGATTCTAGTTCTGAAAAATAATCGGTAGAAGGCGGACAGTACACAACTCCTAGAACGGCTTTAGCTCCTTTGACATCAATTTCTAAAAATAAAAATTCCGCTGTGGCTGAGTAAGTGGGATTGGAAATAGCTATAATTTTGTAGGATATATTACTTTGTAGATATATAGCAACACCGCCACCTCCCTTACCTGTGCGATCACAGCGCCATTGTAGCTAAGCTACACTAAAGCCGTATATAATTTCCTATTTTACTTATTTCTTGGTTTACTTTTTAAAAAATAGATGTATCGTAAATAATACACGCCTATGTAACAAGGTATTTATATATGCGTAGCGCGTTTTGATATTATTTCAAGAAATAAAAAAAATAAAATTACAAGTGATCGCCCAACGGCTGAAATTCGACCGTAATCTCAAGTGTTAATATTTATGAAAGTTTGGATTAAAACCTTTATGCATATTGATTTTTATTCTATTACATGAAGTGACTATCAACTCTGTGCGACTATTTGACATCAGACAAATATACATTGAACATGTCAACGTTTACGTTACCAACAAAGTAGTGTGTGTAATGTTTCGCATCGCAGTGTGTGTAATGTTTTTGACATTTAATGTATGCATTATTATTGAAAATTATTAGCGTTTTGCACTTCTCCTACACATAAACTATAAGTATGTCAAATTTCATACTCCTTCGTCCGGGAATTTTTCCTAAAAAGGGTTCCAAAGTTTTTGCTTCACGTATTTATATATAGATTCAGCTAACAGCTTTTTTTTGATAATCATAATCTCTTATTACTGTTATCCTCAAGGTCGGAGCATAACTGCATAACCATAATTTGATTTCAATACAATTTAAAAACATCGTTACACCTGTGACATCAATAGGTTCCTTTAAATAATAGAATATAGTAGGACGAGGAGAAAGGGAGGGGGCAGAGGAAGTAGCAAGTAGGAACTAGTGTATAATATACTTAGTTTAGCTCTAACAAGACCCACACTTAAAAAATATTTTTTGATATACTTTTAATCATGGCTAAATATAAGCCGCTAAATATAAAAAAGAAACAAAAAATAAAAATAACAATATTTTAAATGATATAATAATTACTTTAATATTACATAACAATTGAGGTACTTTACTTTTCCTTATTTGTTTTTCTTGCTTTTTTAATACGCTTATTCAAACATAAGAATTTCTTTTTGTTTCAACATATTGTGGCATCTTTTTTCATTGAACTTTCGGTGAATACATATTCGTAGAGAAAATGGAAGAGTATACTATTAATTTAAAAATGTTCTCTGCTTTGGAGGCGAAACTCTTGAAATTAATGTGGTTCTACGGTAAATGTAGGATATGGATAGACAACACTACTTTATATCGTAGTTCTGACCTATGTTCCAATTTTAAACTTTAAATGTAATGTATTTTAAGTATTCACTTAGCATTTCTTTTTAATGACGCTATAATGTGTTCAAAACGTAAGGAGAGGTGTTTTTTATTTTGGTATGGTATACTATGAAACTATTATTTTTTAGTCTGATTCTTTGCTATCACGGTAAGCTTAATGGAGGGCTTAGACGAAATATTTACAGTAAGGGGTGAATGACGCCGCCTGTAATGTGAAGGAAGAGTAGATAAGAGAATATTTATTTGATTATATTTGACAAAGTCATAGTAAAAATATATTATTGTGAGTGAAAGGACTACTAATCCACTTCGTGAAAAAGTGACGGAAATTTGTAGAACTTAAATTAATATACTTTGTAAAATACTTCTATATTATTTAAACGGTTCTGGTTAGTGTGTGGATGAAATCTTTTAGTAAGAAAAAATTCACATTCATGTTCAAATATGTTGGAGATATCTGAACATTTTGTTATTTCATTTTCAGTAAAATTAGTTCTTTACCATATTAGAGCTCTCTCACCGCAAATAATCGCCAACGACGGTCGTCGTCGTTAAGAATAGTTCTTTATAGCACTTTATGACACTGTTCACAAATACACTAAACTGTTAAACCATTTAAACTCTCAACTATCACTGTTACACAACTTAGTCTCTCGATCACACACTCAGCGGATAACTGTTACACTTTTATCACAATAGCACCACCACACAACTTGTACTCCCAATTTCACAATGTCTTCTCTTAACCGAGCTGCGACTTATATACTTCTTATACTTAGTCAAATCAGTATCCAATATTACTTTTATTCTATCAATTAAACTTCTATACAGAGATTCAATTGTTTTAGTCAAATCAACAACTTATATCTTTATTTTTAGTCAAAACCAAACTACTACATGTATAAAAGCTAACAACCAGTATCTAATGTCAGGTCTGTTCAATCTGAAACGTACTGAAAAGATACTACATACTTTAAACTAGAGTACAGCAACAAGTTACACTTGGGTTGAAACTTTTAAACATAACTTCAACTTTGTCCTAAACATTTCTTTATCACATCGAACATAATTCTTTGTTTTAAAGTAGCTCTTAATCTAAGAAGTTTTGAAAGTTTTATGTTCTAAATAAAATGTAAGTAATTAGTTATTAGTCGTTATATCGATCAATGTTTTAAAACAATCAATTTTGAATTTTAATAATAGGAATCGTACTTTAATTTTAAAAATTATAATCATCGTAAATTGTTAATTGTATTTTCACTCTACATCATCTGTCACAGCCAACCAGTCTAAATATAATTCATAAATGTTGTGTTGCACTGATCTAAAATTAAAACGCAAAAACACGAAAATATGTGTTAAAAAGTTTTTTCACATAAAATACACTAGGTACTGTATATATTAATCACAAATAACTCTAGTATATAAGAAAAATATATAAGTTAGGAATTAATATGTATCAAAAAGGTTCACATTATTTGGTATAAAAATATGTGATATAAAGTAATTCGATATAAAAATATTCGATGTAAAAATATCTTGAAAATATGAGAGGAGATACATTGGAGGCAATAAAATAGTGAAACAGATGAGACATACAGCCTGTGCTGGAACTAATAAATATTGATATTGAAATGCTTATAATAGTCCATATTTCTTTTTAGCCTAGTATCTTAATATTTGCTATAAAGTCTTATTAGGATATATTTAATAAATATAAATTAACTGCATTCAATATCAAAACATAAATCAAGAACATTTTTTTTACTATTTATATTAAGAAAAAAAATATTTTTTTACTAAAACAAAATAGTTAGTAAAGAAACTTTTTGTTAATTTATTTGCCATCTTCTTTAGCTTGTGTAATTATTTTAGTTAAATTACTGTTCTCTTCGGCTGAAACGTAAAGCAAAAAATATATATCTTTTTTATTATAAACTTTACTAAGTGAACTAAATTTAGAAAAATATCTAATACTTTTTGTTAGTTTAGACTTAAAATTGTTTAGTCAGACCATACACCTAATTAATCTAAATAGCCAGACCAAACAAATCTCCGTTTAGGTGAAGCAGTACGTCTACGCCCGCTTTACGTTTCAGCCGAAGAGAACAGTAATTAAACTAAAATAATTACACAAGCTAAAGAAGATGGCAAATAAATTAACAAAAAGTTTCTTTACTAACTATTTTGTTTTAGTAAAAAAATATTTTTTTTCTTAATATAAATAGTAAAAAAAATGTTCTTGATTTATGTTTTGATATTGAATGCAGTTAATTTATATTTATTAAATATATCCTAATAAGACTTTATAGCAAATATTAAGATACTAGGCTAAAAAGAAATATGGACTATTATAAGCATTTCAATATCAATATTTATTAGTTCCAGCACAGGCTGTATGTCTCATCTGTTTCACTATTTTATTGCCTCCAATGTATCTCCTCTCATATTTTCAAGATATTTTTACATCGAATATTTTTATATCGAATTACTTTATATCACATATTTTTATACCAAATAATGTGAACCTTTTTGATACATATTAATTCCTAACTTATATATTTTTCTTATATACTAGAGTTATTTGTGATTAATATATACAGTACCTAGTGTATTTTATGTGAAAAAACTTTTTAACACATATTTTCGTGTTTTTGCGTTTTAATTTTAGATCAGTGCAACACAACATTTATGAATTATATTTAGACTGGTTGGCTGTGACAGATGATGTAGAGTGAAAATACAATTAACAATTTACGATGATTATAATTTTTAAAATTAAAGTACGATTCCTATTATTAAAATTCAAAATTGATTGTTTTAAAACATTGATCGATATAACGACTAATAACTAATTACTTACATTTTATTTAGAACATAAAACTTTCAAAACTTCTTAGATTAAGAGCTACTTTAAAACAAAGAATTATGTTCGATGTGATAAAGAAATGTTTAGGACAAAGTTGAAGTTATGTTTAAAAGTTTCAACCCAAGTGTAACTTGTTGCTGTACTCTAGTTTAAAGTATGTAGTATCTTTTCAGTACGTTTCAGATTGAACAGACCTGACATTAGATACTGGTTGTTAGCTTTTATACATGTAGTAGTTTGGTTTTGACTAAAAATAAAGATATAAGTTGTTGATTTGACTAAAACAATTGAATCTCTGTATAGAAGTTTAATTGATAGAATAAAAGTAATATTGGATACTGATTTGACTAAGTATAAGAAGTATATAAGTCGCAGCTCGGTTAAGAGAAGACATTGTGAAATTGGGAGTACAAGTTGTGTGGTGGTGCTATTGTGATAAAAGTGTAACAGTTATCCGCTGAGTGTGTGATCGAGAGACTAAGTTGTGTAACAGTGATAGTTGAGAGTTTAAATGGTTTAACAGTTTAGTGTATTTGTGAACAGTGTCATAAAGTGCTATAAAGAACTATTCTTAACGACGACGACCGTCGTTGGCGATTATTTGCGGTGAGAGAGCTCTAATATGGTAAAGAACTAATTTTACTGAAAATGAAATAACAAAATGTTCAGATATCTCCAACATATTTGAACATGAATGTGAATTTTTTCTTACTAAAAGATTTCATCCACACACTAACCAGAACCGTTTAAATAATATAGAAGTATTTTACAAAGTATATTAATTTAAGTTCTACAAATTTCCGTCACTTTTTCACGAAGTGGATTAGTAGTCCTTTCACTCACAATAATATATTTTTACTATGACTTTGTCAAATATAATCAAATAAATATTCTCTTATCTACTCTTCCTTCACATTACAGGCGGCGTCATTCACCCCTTACTGTAAATATTTCGTCTAAGCCCTCCATTAAGCTTACCGTGATAGCAAAGAATCAGACTAAAAAATAATAGTTTCATAGTATACCATACCAAAATAAAAAACACCTCTCCTTACGTTTTGAACACATTATAGCGTCATTAAAAAGAAATGCTAAGTGAATACTTAAAATACATTACATTTAAAGTTTAAAATTGGAACATAGGTCAGAACTACGATATAAAGTAGTGTTGTCTATCCATATCCTACATTTACCGTAGAACCACATTAATTTCAAGAGTTTCGCCTCCAAAGCAGAGAACATTTTTAAATTAATAGTATACTCTTCCATTTTCTCTACGAATATGTATTCACCGAAAGTTCAATGAAAAAAGATGCCACAATATGTTGAAACAAAAAGAAATTCTTATGTTTGAATAAGCGTATTAAAAAAGCAAGAAAAACAAATAAGGAAAAGTAAAGTACCTCAATTGTTATGTAATATTAAAGTAATTATTATATCATTTAAAATATTGTTATTTTTATTTTTTGTTTCTTTTTTATATTTAGCGGCTTATATTTAGCCATGATTAAAAGTATATCAAAAAATATTTTTTAAGTGTGGGTCTTGTTAGAGCTAAACTAAGTATATTATACACTAGTTCCTACTTGCTACTTCCTCTGCCCCCTCCCTTTCTCCTCGTCCTACTATATTCTATTATTTAAAGGAACCTATTGATGTCACAGGTGTAACGATGTTTTTAAATTGTATTGAAATCAAATTATGGTTATGCAGTTATGCTCCGACCTTGAGGATAACAGTAATAAGAGATTATGATTATCAAAAAAAAGCTGTTAGCTGAATCTATATATAAATACGTGAAGCAAAAACTTTGGAACCCTTTTTAGGAAAAATTCCCGGACGAAGGAGTATGAAATTTGACATACTTATAGTTTATGTGTAGGAGAAGTGCAAAACGCTAATAATTTTCAATAATAATGCATACATTAAATGTCAAAAACATTACACACACTGCGATGCGAAACATTACACACACTACTTTGTTGGTAACGTAAACGTTGACATGTTCAATGTATATTTGTCTGATGTCAAATAGTCGCACAGAGTTGATAGTCACTTCATGTAATAGAATAAAAATCAATATGCATAAAGGTTTTAATCCAAACTTTCATAAATATTAACACTTGAGATTACGGTCGAATTTCAGCCGTTGGGCGATCACTTGTAATTTTATTTTTTTTATTTCTTGAAATAATATCAAAACTCGCTACGCATATATAAATACCTTGTTACATAGGCGTGTATTATTTACGATACATCTATTTTTTAAAAAGTAAACCAAGAAATAAGTAAAATAGGAAATTATATACGGCTTTAGTGTAGCTTAGCTACAATGGCGCTGTGATCGCACAGGTAAGGGAGGTGGCGGTGTTGCTATATATCTACAAAGTAATATATCCTACAAAATTATAGCTATTTCCAATCCCACTTACTCAGCCACAGCGGAATTTTTATTTTTAGAAATTGATGTCAAAGGAGCTAAAGCCGTTCTAGGAGTTGTGTACTGTCCGCCTTCTACCGATTATTTTTCAGAACTAGAATCAACTCTTGAATCACTTAGTTCAGAGTATAAACATCACATAGTTATGGGTGACTTTAATACCAACCTCTTGACTGATTCCACTTCATCCCGTAGACTCACATCAATTCTTCACTCTGTTTCCTTTGATATTCTTCCTTTAAATCCTACACATGTTAACATAGAATCTCCTGACTCCTGGATTGACCTGATTCTTGTGTCGTGTAATGATAAAGTTATCAAACACGGCCAATTATCTGCTCCTTGCTTTTCAAGGCACGACCTAATATTTGTTTCTTACTCCCTTAAACTTCCGAAAACCAAGCCTACGGTGTTGCACTTGCGGAGTTTTCCAAATTAAACCTAGAGGATTTTCAACGTGACGCTTTAACAATTGATATTGAACTAATAAATATTGATATTGAAATGCTTATAATAGTCCATATTTCTTTTTAGCCTAGTATCTTAATATTTGCTATAAAGTCTTATTAGGATATATTTAATAAATATAAATTAACTGCATTCAATATCAAAACATAAATCAAGAACATTTTTTTTACTATTTATATTAAGAAAAAAAATATTTTTTTACTAAAACAAAATAGTTAGTAAAGAAACTTTTTGTTAATTTATTTGCCATCTTCTTTAGCTTGTGTAATTATTTTAGTTTAATTACTGTTCTCTTCGGCTGAAACGTAAAGCGGGCGTAGACGTACTGCTTCACCTAAACGGAGATTTGTTTGGTCTGGCTATTTAGATTAATTAGGTGTATGGTCTGACTAAACAATTTTAAGTCTAAACTAACAAAAAGTATTAGATATTTTTCTAAATTTAGTTCACTTAGTAAAGTTTATAATAAAAAAGATATATATTTTTATTTTAGACTTTGGTTAGTTTAGACTTAAAATTGTTTTACCACATATGCATATATATATACACATATGTGATTGTGTGTGTATTTCTATTAGGCGTAATTGTTATCTAAGTAAATGAAAAGATTATTCAGTATAGTATATGTTGAATAATTCTGTATCGTTGGAGCTTAGACTAATAGAAGACAATAAGTTCTTAACGTCGAATACTCGTATATAATTGAAATGATATATATATATATATATATATATATATATATATATATATATATATATATATATATATATATATATATATATGTGTAATATTAATTATTACTAGACTTTTATTATACAGGTACATTGTACAACATTAATCGAAATATAAATTTGCTCTTAATATAACTTCTCTGTAAATACGTTTTATTGGACAAAGCAATAAAGTTCGTACGTGTGGAGACGACCTGTGCTGGGATAAGGAAAGATTACTTTTATCTAGGACTTACCTTTATAAACAATCTTAAATGCGTAAACAAAAAGATAATCCTATAAAATATAAAATAAAAATCATATTACTTTTCATTGAATATAAAAAAGTATTCTCTTTAGGAATAATCATGAGAAAAACATGTTTTGTAAAATTATGAATAAAATGTTATAAGTTAACAATGCCAGGATGTTTATACCGGGATGTTTATAACTGGTTTAATCAAATAAACATTCGATATATATAAATATGTTTATTTTATATTGCATGGTACAACAAAACGTTAAATATTAAGTGAGTACCTTTTCTAGTTTCCTAGTTACAAGCTCTGTTTAGTTTGACTTAACTAGAAGGTATGAAAATAAGTTACTGCGAAATTGTAAAAGTATTTTATTAACACAATATTGTTTTGGCAACCGCCAACAAGAGCGCTATCGGCGCTGCAGGAGACAGTATGATAGCAGTTACTATGAAATATATGAATTTCATTCTGTCTAGTTACATTTTTTTATTCTGCTAAGAGGAATGATTTTAATAGAAGCATTTGTGTTTAACTTTAGTATTTCTCTCACAGTTATAATTATACAAACATTATAAATATAATAAATGAACTGATAGAAAATAACGACTTTTCATATTTTTTACATATCTTTTGTATAAACTTTTTATAAACATATTAACAAACTATTATTATAAATTAAATTAATATGAAAATGTGCTTTTGATTTAAAAAACCACGGTTTTATTGCCAAAGCTACCAAAAGTCAATGATTTAGCTCCAAATAAAAGCCAATGACCTTAATTGAGTATGACATAATGGTTTGTGTCAGTTCATTGGTTTCAATTATGTGTTTTCAGGCTATCATCAATCAATAACACACAAATAATTTACACTCGTTAGGGAATACAAAACCTGGATTGTATATAATATTTTATACTTTTCAAATTATTTAAACTTCATGACAGAGAAGTGTCATGGAAACTAATATAGCAAACTATAAATCATTTTAGATATTATACAGCATCTAGAATGCTGGAGGCTTCTAATGTAATAAAATGTGTCTCCCCATCACCCGTTACGAGCACCCTGTAGGTATAAGCATACAATATTTACCCAATATACGATATTTTATCCAATCTGCTCTTCAATTTGGAAGTAAAATGTGTTTAAAGTATTTTCCTGATATAAAACCTTTCTTAGTTTTTTATAAGTTATCAGATTAAATTGATAAATAAAGCATTTCTTCATCACTACTTTTGTTTTAATACTATTAGTATCAGATCTCTTTAGTATAAAGGCGTGCATATTAATAGTATTTAATCAACTTTTTCTAAATTATTTATCAATTTGATAAGTTACAAAGGTTTTCATACCATATAATGATAATTATCATTAGGCAAAATAAAAAAATAGTCATACTATAAATGTAAAGAAGTAGTGTCATGACATTTTACATACACGAAACTGTCTAAATTATTATTTTATTTAATGATAGTGTTATTGCGGCAACCATAATCTTTTAAGTGATAATCCCTTTACAGAAGACGCTCTAAGTTTTTCTGTTATAAACGTAATTTTCTTATAAATCCTTTAAGAACTTTTGTTATAAAACCTTATATTTTATTACTTTGTGTAAGGTTATATCAATTGGAATTAAAAAAATGTTGGTTATGTTGAAATTGTTCTGTAAATACTTAGATTGAATATACAGAGTAATAAGAATAGTACGTGAACACACGTCACAATGATCATACAGATTGCCTTTGCTTAGGACCTGACTTACATCAAACAATTTAACACACAATAATAGTCACTAGATAACTTTTTATTCTAAACATAATATTACATCTTGAATCAATATTTTATTTATATAAGTTTTATTTATTTATAAATAAAAAAAATGAATAAAACTTATATTATACATTTAAAATAATCTTATAATTGATAAAGTGTTAGAATATGTAATTATTTGGTATAACAAGTACAAGCTATGTACTCTTTAGTCCGTCGTTATTCACAAATACCCATTTAACATAGTTGATAAAATGTTCAACTTTTAATGCACGTGACGAGCGCCTGCTTTTTAAGTGCTGTCGACACTTTTAAAAAACCCCTCTTAATACAATGAGAAAAATAAATTAAGATTTTTCTTACTTATTTATTATGTAATTACATATTATATATTGCCTCACGTGCCATTACCAGAATATATCTCTGAACCTGTGATCCGTGATCTTATCCCTTAATACTTCTTCACTGATAGTATAAGAAGAGTTGAAGATAAAATGTGAGTATCACTAGATATTTTCTAACGTTTTCGTCCGGAAAGTAAAGTTGAGATTTTCCAAAGGACTACGCGATTTTGTTAACATACTCATTTTATATACCAGCCGCCGAAGGTAATTTATTCTAAAACCGCATCTGACAAGTGTGGAGATTTGTTTATTTATTATTGTTATTTAATTATTATTTATTTATAAATATTTGCAATTTTTATACACAATATTTAAACAATCATCATTTTTTTATATTTCTTGGAAGAAGAAGAGGAGGGAGAGGCTCTAAAGACAAAAGAAATAAGATATAGTATTTTAGTACAGGCGTTTATTTTCCAATTGATTTTGGAAGAGTATTATAATAACTACGCCACATTATCGCTATGGATTTATCAATAGCTTGTGTATAAGCCAAACAGTAGTTGGATGATAAGGATTTATTCGTCAATCAAGTTAATGATTCGTTACTATCAGATCATAGCGATGACATCACTTTGATGTTTAAAATAGAAATGATGTCAATAAATTTTGTCTACGCTTGAATCTTAATATCCTGTTATATTTTACCTTTTTAGAAAGTAACCTTGGAAAGGTAGACGTTTCGGAAACAACGTTAAATAATTTTCAGTACAAACTTAAAATAGATGTCAAAAGACACGATAGAAATTATGTCTTTTTATTTATCCTAAGAACATTTACTGTTGGTTCACCATTTGTTTCTTTACCGCTGCTTTCTTACAGGTTTAAACCAAAATTATCTCGCTTCAATAAGAATAATGCTGGTTGCAATACCTCAGTGGTTCAAATGATTTGAATAGAATATCTCTTGTAAAATGTTGTATTATGAGAAATGTTAAAACGTGCCAGAGTCTTTCAATTTCAAAATATTTAGTAATGATTCGATGTTCTGAAAAAAAAAACTAAATAACAAAAATACTTACTCCCTGATGTAATTTCTAGGCGTAAGGTATCTGCTGATTCTCTTCAGTTGAAAATATGGCCGTAATCATCTCTCAGAAATACAGCCGGCAAGATAGCTTTGAATGAAGTTATAATAAATTCATCATTCAACAGTCCAAACTTGCTTTTAACTTGTATAGTTTTATAACTCACTAATTGTATAACTTTATATTATAACTTGCTTTTAACTTGTATATTTTTATAACTAATAAAAACCACTTTTCTCCATACCGCCCATTGTAGTTAGATATTAATTATGAAATACAAAACATCTGCTAATATATAACAATGTTTGTAACATATTGCGTAACAGTCAATGTATTTTTTAATTTTTATTGTGATTCGACTATATATACATACAATACATTTTGATTATGACTTAACATGCATTTTGGTTCTCTTAATGTTTAAATTTAAATGTAAATAAATAAAAGGAAAATAAATCAATTCGGGCCCCAGCTTATATCGGTCTATGTAATGTCTACTAAACAGTGTTTAACACATTAATTATTTTCTCTATACAGATTTGGAAGTGTTTCTATTTCGATAACAGCACTAATTATTTTAGAAATAATTTATTTGTCACTAACAAAATATTATTGTATTGAATCTTTGAATTTTTTGAAAACCTTTAGTAAATATTTTATTTATCTTCTAAAAGTATAACGTTGTAGCGTAGCAGATCATTATTTTAACATATTCTTTTAAAATCAATATCGTTTAATTTAAGTAATGAAAGGCGAAGTGAAGATGTAAATACAGACGTTGCCTGCGGAGCTGTCGTACAAGCGGAAATTACGTCACCTGTATATACAGGTTGTATGGTTGGTTTGAAGAAAAAAATCTACTGTAATATTTGTAAAAAGGAAGTTGAATGGTTTTGATGTCTATATCTTTATTATCATATTCCATCCATTGTACTGCTCATTGTTTGGGAACAATAAAAGACGATTACCCAGAGGTCGCGTGTTCGAATCCCTGCCAGTGTCGGTTCTTCATTCTATATTTATTTAAAATTTAAATAAGCCCTACATGTTATACATGTTTATAGATATTCTCAAATATTCGTTATTCGTAATTAGTGGTTTTAATTTCCTAAATACTTTTGTCAGCACGTTGTTGTTCAATATTTAAATTAAGAAATTCGATTGATAAAATGGTTCAATGCCGTTGTAATTGTAATTGTTTCGGGCTGTAAAATGTAAGGAATCTGAAGGATTCCCATTTTCCAATTTACTCGTAAGTGTCTTTGTACTTTTACCTATATATTAGCTTATCAAACATTTTTTAAGAAATATTTTTGAAAAAATATCATAAATTATATGTTTGAAATAACTCAAAATATGTTCGTTTTTTTTTGTTGCATCTGCATTTCACGATTGCCAAATTACATCGTTTTAAATATTTAAATGGCTTAAAATATATTTTTTTCTGATTTAGACGATGTAAAAATTGGTGTATTAAAATATTATATATACCTATTAAAAAAATATTACTCTGTATAATAATGATATCTGTAAATATGGATGTTAATTTGAGGGATGGAGATAGCAAAATGAGAAGAAGATGAGGTAATCCAACATTCTTATTATCTAGTTATAGTAATCTGTTATAATATTTTTTAATTTTACCTTTTTTATGTAGATTACCGTACCTTATCTTATACAATATTTATACAATATACACTCAGATTTTTTTAAAATCAGTTCATCTATCATCTATTACCACAAATTATTTCACATAGAGTAATATTTCAATTACACCCACCATTAATAATTTTAGATATATTACAAATTAATGGATCTCTCTATAAAAACTTTTTTAATCAAGCATTTCCAGAAATATAACCCATAACATTCATGTGATTAATTTTGGTATAATATATACAATGAAACCATTTATCCTCTTTCCACATGTATTTATTTTATGTGTACGTACCCAAGACAATTTGAACGGAATTTCAATCACCAACCTTTTTTTATCCCCTTATTAATTTGAGACCTTAAAGGGTCGGCGAATATGATGGTATGTATAATAATATTTTTCAATGATAGATCGATTTGTGTATGTATTTAGTTATCTATTTAATTAATGGCTTTTACTCTAGAATGAGTTTATCATTCTTATTCTATCCTTCATCATTCTTTACTTAATAACAATTTTTTGTCACAAAAGCTGAACGGACGGCATGATCTTTCTGAACATTGATTCTGTAAATAAATTATCTCTGAGAGTCAATTAATTTCTTTACAGTCGAGTCATCATCATTTGCTACATAACAAAATGAACACTATAAATCAGTGAGTCATTAAGTCAGTACACTAGATCAGCGGCAAGTGACCCATTAATAGTATGTTCAGTTAATAAAATACATTGATCAAAAGTCAGGTTATTAATTGATGCCCTACGAATGAAGACTTTCATTTATTTTTCTATTTTTTTATTCCAAAATATATTATAATTATAATAATTGCAGTAGTATGTAATAAAAAAAAATATATAGGCCAGTCCAAATCTTGGCTCTTCTGGCAAAACTCAGCAATGTGCACTTGAGAAGTAAAATGAAAAATATGTATATTTTAATTTTTAGTTTATTCCTTCCATAATTAGCATGTTTGGCAGTTTTTCAATAAACAAATAATTTACATTGATTTTTATGAGGTTCAATTACAAAGTGTTATCATAATGCCTAGGTTAAATTGATAAAGATGCTTTTAATGGGGAAACAAATATTTATGGGTACTAACTGCTATTTACATTAAATGTTTTCTTTGAACATTAAAATAATACTGTGGCCATGATGAGGATAACAGACCATTAACTTATTTATGTCCGATATTATCAGCTGTAATATTGTAATATTAAGTTCCATTATTATTTTCATAGTATAAAGTATGTGAGTCAATTAATGAAAACAAAAATAAAATTTGAAACAAAGTCTCAATTATTTCATAACTGATATAACTATAAAACGAACATAAACATACCTTCCATACTTTTGTAAAAGTAAAATTTTAATTTAACTTCAATATCTTTCAACTGAAAATGGACCACTTTCCAAAAATGCCAAGTACAAGTACCTAGGATTTATAAAGCTCTAACTATATTCAACATTATAGCTTTATAGTATGACATAGACTTAACTCCTTATGTTTTATTTCATGTAAGTTGCAAAATGCTAAAAAAGATTTCAGATAAATTACCTTAATTTAAATGCCATGAAAATGTAAAAAAATTAAGAAACGTAGAAATATTAAGTATTAACTTATCTGAGAAAAGTATTTGACAGGTTTTCTTGACGGGTTGTTGAGATCATTTACTTAATATGGTATTAAATTTCAGTCACTTATTACATTAGCATTTCAATAAAAGTTATCTTATATATAATAAAAATCATAGCGCTACATATACAGAATATTATTGTTAGCGATAGCAGTAGTGCTATCGTTAAACATTAATTACGAAGTGCGGTCACTTTAAATAGCATTTACGGAGAGCGAGTTAGTGTTAAGCAACGTTAGATTTAAGCTATGAGAATTTATATTAAACAATACTGTCCAGTTTAAAAAAGGAATTAATTTATTGGGCAAATGAGTAATTTTCTATGTTTATATGTTATTATTAAAAATAAACAAACAAATTAAATATCTACAAAGTTATCAATTATCTGAATGCCTATTGTCGGTCCAAATTTTACAGGAGCTCTTTTATATTACTTGCCACTAAAGTATGAACAAAATTGAAATTGCATTTTAAGAATTTATGATGAATGTCATAATATGTTTAAACCATTTACAGAAATGAGACACGATACGAATTTTTATTTCGTTCAGGTCATTTATATGTTTTGTGAAAAAAAAAACTAATTATTGCTTTTCATTTCAAATACCTACTATTTAATTTATAGAAAATTATGGCTTTAATTCCGGGGATAAAAAGGCTCGTAGCATAAGTACGCAAGATTAATAATATGGATAGAATTTAGCGAATGGGACTTTACATTCCTTTGTACATTGCGCTTTACTAGCTTGTAAATTTATTGATATTTATATTAAAGTGTTTCACTGTAAGTGACAAATACATATTATAGATAGCTTTTCCAGTAAAGTTTATGAATTATATAAACTGATAGTTTAGTATCTTTATTAATGTATAATGTTCGATTCATAAAATACACAAATTGTTACTTTTTCAATGATTTATAATGTTCGTTAATGTTTATAAAATACACAAACTGATAGTTTCTTTATTAATAATATGTCTGTTAAGATACAAACAATTTCAATTCCTAATGTTAATCTCATCCTGTTTAAAGAATCAAAAGCTCTATATTACTAATGTAGGTTACCACTTACCTCTACAATAGAGACACTCGTTAACACAGGAATGAAATATAATCGGGACACTTAGTAATGTGTACAAATAGGGACGTTTGGAATATTAATTTTCGAGTTTCGTTCTTGTAATTAAACTTAATTAAATTTATTGGAATATTTTACTTAATTATTTATATATATATATATATATATTTTAATTACTCTGTTTCAAGCCCTAGCTTTTTGGTTATAGTATCTCTATCTACGGTTTCAATCTTAGTTTTAAAATCTCTTATAGTAAATCTAAATTTATACTTCTGTGATTCTATGTAATAAAATGCACCTTTTTTAAGATCGAGTTTTATATGAGAGCAGGAGATATTTCTATTGTCCTACTTACTGAAAGTTTTTTTATTGCCATTAATTTATGTGTTATTCTATTACATATAACATTTATTTTGTAGAGTATTATATTGCTTAAATAGTAAATATTAATTAATTTATAGATATGAAATTGGTTTAAAACTATTAGAGACAAAAATGGGAAAAGCGATAAATATTTTAATTTAATAAATTAATATGTTATTTTAATAAATTAAAATAACTAAAATTGTTATTTTAATAAATTAAAATAATTAAAATAATAATAATAATTTACCATAATATTTTAAGGTCTTTTAAATTGGAAAAATAACGGGTACAATTCCTAAAAAAAATGTTTAACAATAGGATCACCTACTATGATAAGAAAAACATGTTTGTTCCAGATATAGCCTGACTAAATCTAACGATTCTATTACCGCTCTGCTCATCATTTTTGTTACGGTAAGCTTAATAGAGTAATGTAACATTATAAAATCGTCACGAAGTACATTATTTGTTTCAATAACGAAGACTGCTTATGAAAGAAGAATTGAGAAATTGATATTACTAATATTTACTAATATACCTACTCTCATATATCCTTTAGACATAGATCTTTCTTAAGAGGTCTTTAAGTAATCTTTCTCAAGGGGTCTTCTTATTTTCAAAAAGTTTTCGAACAAGATTTCTTCGCATTCTTTCCTTTAGTGCATTGATCGCTTGTTTCGTACATATCATTGTACCTGTGCATAAACTCATATATACATTTAATATATATATATTGTAAATAATTTTATTTGGTATTAACAAAGGGAAAGTAATAAATGAAGTAGTATGCGTAATGTTTTGCATTGTATAGTATGTGTAAAGTTTCTTTCATTATTTTATATATTTGTAATGCGTTATTACATAAAAAAATATGTATAAAACTTTATCTCGATGTAGATTTCAACTTTGCCGAATGTCATACTTTAGTTTTTTCTTAAGGTAATGACATATTTATGTATATTTTTAAATACATTATAAATAAAGGGTAAATATATATTAATTCCACCCAATAATATAAACAGCAGTTAATATGTAAATGAATATTTTATTTCTTTTTGAGTACTAATTTCTGAAACACAAATTAAAAAAATATAATTTTAAAAGAAATTTAACAGGAACATAAATAAATTAAAAATAACAACATTGTTAATTCACTCAAGTGCGGCAACAGCGCACGTTGAGTTACGACGCTAACATTAACAATTCTCGACGTAATAGGTACTTTCGTAGTAACACATATTTACTGACCACTTCTTAGTTCATTTAAAAATTCTCTACAAAATTATGTACTTTACTATCTAGAATCTAATAAAACTCAAGTACAGTTAGGACATTATAGACAGTTAGGGTACCAACCCTAACTGCTTATGCGCTGGACAGAAAAGGAAGGACCTTGTCTCCTTCAACTCCAACAAGTGGATTATCGAAAATTATCATTAATAAGGATAATTTTCGATAATTTTAATTTTTAATTCTAATTTTTATGATATTTCCATATATTGTAGGATTATGATACAAATGCACAAGATATATTAATAATGAAAACAAATATTTATAATATAAAAATAATAAATCTCAATAAGTAAACGTTAGACTCCTTTATAAAACTAACATTCATATTTATTTTTCTTTTTGAGTTCGTTTAGACTGGAACGGCTTGCCGGCGTCGATATTTCTGTTCAAATACAATGTGGGTGTCTTTAAGAGCAGAGTGAATAGGTTACTAGGTTAACGCGCCTTAGTCATAGATGATGACTATATTTCCACTTTTTATCAAGTGGAATGTAGTCGAGCATTAACTTAGATCGTATAAAAAAAATAAAAGAGCATGTTTGTTTTCACAAATAACTTTAATTAAATAATATAAAAAATAGAGTCCTGCGCTTTTTATTTTTGGTGTAATAGTCAGCGGTAGTAACATCGTAGACGGAAGACCGGGCCACGTAGCGGCACAATTCTCTACGAATCCTTTATATTTCACCGGCACGCTACGTAACAAGAAAATAAATAGTGAAGTAGAATACCGATAATTTATTTTGAGGTCGTGGTTATGAGGTGAGGAGTTAATTTATTTATTAGTTTTTAATTTAATTTACATAAATAGTCTATTGAATGTTTCGTTTTGTTTTGTTTTGTTTCAATTGAATGTACTTCAAATTTTATCATTATTTTTTAATTAAATTTGGACTTCGTTTTTTATTTAAATTTTTTATAGAATTCTATTATCTCATATTAATATATTTTTTATAACCCATCACGACTGATCGTTACTGGTTTTTATTTATATATAGACACTAATATAAACTAATTATAAACTTATCAAAGTATCGATATTAAGATACTATTATGTCTTAAAAGCTATATTTTTTTTCTATACATTTAGGATAAAATAAATACATCATTAATAGAAGCAATAACGATATTTCAAAGAAAAGCACTTTATTGGATAACTTTGTTAAGTAAGTACTTCAAGGAAATGATTCTTCCTAATTTTCTAATGATATGTTGCGTAGAAGATAATTTTCATTTATTTTTAATAATTATTATTCTTAATACGTATTCATAAGAACTAACATCCCTTAACATTTATAGGGAAATGTAAAAATATATGTGCAAAGTTCGAATAGAGCATAAACACACGATTGTAATTTTTTTTGTGATTATCAAATTGGTGACTTTTTGATATCAGAGCATATGAAATACCCTCTTCAAAGGTTTTTATTACGTATGAGGACACATATTGCGATACAAGTTAGGTACTTTACGAAGAACGTCTTCAATGTAAATTTATTATGTTTTATTGTTACCATAGCCATACTAATTGTCAATTTGGGGATTTATTTCTTGTTGCTGTCTGTAATACTTAGTTTATTTATTAAAAAGAGAAGGAAAATTATATTTTATAAGAAAACTAGTTTTCTAACAGACCGTTTTCCACAAGCATTTTAAAGACGTTGAAAAGTTTTTAATACAAATAAGCTATTAAGTAACAAACTATTAATGCATTAGACTCTCCTGATACAATTGACAATTCTGTGATATTTATTAACAATAACAATGATTACACAGAAATATTTAAAAACTTTGATAATGTTGTAACTATGTTGGCGCTTACAAATCCTATCAATAATATTTTCACTATTGTTATACAAATCAATATTAGCCGACGATTTAAAATTGAATTTAAAAGAAAATATTTTTTCAAAAAAATATTGGTATTCAAAAAATTTTACCTATTTTCATAGCATATTGTTAAATGATAAATATTCAGAAGGGGCAAATACACTTCTAATCAGCAACTAAGCTAAGGCAACCATCAATTAAATATTGATATAGGCAGGGTTAGTTGATGGAGGTTTTTCTCGACAATCCATTAAACCCCTGGCGTTTTTATACATGTGGCATATATCGTGGAATAAATTATGAACTCAGTCTGACCACTAACTGAGGAAAATATGCTCCAATTGTAAAGTATTATGGTAGCTACTACTAATCCATTATCATAAGTTTTTTTAAACCAAAAAAATATTTTAAAGTACTTATTTAGTTTGTCAATGTAAAACAAATCTCATCTTAAATACGATATAAGTATGTCTCCTACACTTTTAGCTAAGATGATATCCCTAAATTTATTTCAAAGTTGTATATGAATTTCTGAAAATTGATTTAAAAGTTCTACCAGAATCTATGTTATAGGTATGATCAAGACTTATATAAGACTATACTCTGTATCATTAGGTAATCTGTGTACTGTTAGGATAAGAAATGTATTTAAGGTTAAAGAAAGAATTGTATCTTAATATATATATAACTATGTCTCATTAAGGTTTTTACAAGTAAAGGCAATCAATACATTTTACTTTTGTAACGTCTTGTAAAAGTACTTTCTTGACAATTGTAAAAAAGTTACTTATTCAAATACAAAAAAAAAATATATTAAAAAGTAACTGGAATGGTACATTTTATGCGAAATAAAGATTTGCGTTGCAATCAGGTTAATGGTTTGTCTTCTTCTGTTTTTATTCAAAGAATAGATCTTTAGTAATATAATGAAATGGACACATTAAGAAAACTTAAAACATATTTTTGACACATAAAAATATTTTATTTTGTTTGTTTAGCTTAAAATGAATATTTAATAACAATAGAAACATGTTGTTTTAATTCAAAAAAGTAGTTAACTTATTTTAAGTGTATTTAAAGCATAAAGTAAAAGATGTGATTAAAAATTAAAAACTTATCATCTGGTGTAGGCTTTACAACAGCTAATAAATTGTATAATATAGTATTTATTGAATAGAAAATGCAATACAGAAGTTATCACTTATTCTTTTACTGATATGCCGAAGGTACTTTTTCCATAATAATACGTGGATATTTGCAAATAAAGATAGTTTATGTCTTTATGTCAATAAAACATTTCTCCAAAAGTAAAAACATAACAAAATACTAATACTATTAATAATACCTAATTCATGGCGCGCCATTTAAAATCAATATTGGCCAGACCACCTTCGCCAATAAAATAATTTTAAATGTATATTTTAGTATATATTTAAATAGAAGATATAGTATTCGAAGACACCCAAACCAAAGATATGGAGTAAAATTATCGCTTACGAAAAAACTAGCGCTTACTTTATATGTGTAAACTATTGTATGTGAAAAGAAACCCATGCTTTTATAAAAATATAATTTAGTTTTTGAACGTTATTTTTATTATCCACTTATTAATAACAACATTTTATTAATAAGTGGAAGTAATAGTAATTTTATTCCACTTTAGTCCTTTGGGCGATAAAACCCAGCGAACCATTGGTAAATAAAATTTTTACGAACTCGTACCTACCTATCTTAATAAAAAACAAGCTCCATGAGGATATGGCAGTCCAAGAAGATGTCAATTAATGGGTGTATAGTTATAAATATGAACAAATACCATAACGTTATGTTTTTGAGTAACACCATTTTTCTCGAGTTCCTAGATATATGGACAAAATTTTGTGAGAAGAAGTCGGAACAGCTTGAGCTTATGTATGCTTTACTTCGTTTATATTATTACAAATTAATAAAAAAAAATAAAGACTTTATATATATTAAGATAGAAATAAGAAACCAAAAATATCAGCTTATAATATATTATTTCGCATTCTTCATTTTTGTATTGAATATGTTGTAAGAACTACTACTACTACTACTTTTTATGTTTTTGTTGTAAAGGTATTTTTACTGGTATTAGTGGTTATAGAATATGATTTTAAAATTCTAGAGCACGAATGGACATCAAAGTTATGTCATAAGCAAAATTAAAATTAATTAAAAGAGTGCGTTATGGGTAGTTTAAGAGGTAACCGTGTCAACAAGGTTTAAAGTTGCACCTTATACTTAAAAGTCCTTAAAATAAATAAACCTAATAACAATCCTTAAATATTACATGTTAATTAGGATACTCTTTTTTTTAAATTTAGGAACGTTATAATTATCTAGTTGCCCAAATTATGTTATTAGTGTTAAGTCATCTTGAGCGTTAAAAGTATCTGACAATAATAAATTGAATACGTTAATGATTTTTAAATATACTTACTTGTATTCTGTTTTTGTTAAGAATTTCAATGATTTTAAGACGTTTCAAATAATAAACATGAAACTGGACAATGAAAAGCATGTAATAAAACGTTTTAACAAAAACTTAAATAAGATTCTATCATTTATTAAATAATATAACATATATAGTCATCATATTACATATAACCCTTAAATATAGCAATATAATTTATAGCAATATATTACAATGTAAAAATATTTATGGAAGGCAACAAGATAGTGACATAATAAATAGTCTGGGTCTGACTAAAAAAAAGAAATTCGCTTATATTACTTCTCATTATGTATTTTTTGACCGATCACGCAATACGTAACGAATTATATATTTCTTTAACTGGACATGTCTATAGTCTGAAACGGATTGACATTGGTCTGATGTTAGGAATTTTACTAGTCAGGCTTCGATAACGAAAAATACTAAACTGCCTAAAGACTTTAGGTAGATAGCGTCAGGATTCAACTAAGGAGAAAAAAACAAAATAGCTACGATAACAGAGCAAAGTTATGAAACTCGTATGGTACTGAAATACATCGGTTAATATTACTATATTATATATTATTATTATTAATAATATCCGGCCCTTAAAAAGAAAAAATAAAATAATTCAACTGTAAAAAATGCATGATTGTTTTATAACGTTTTATACTCAGATATTATGTTAGTAAAAGTACTTGTGGATGTTTGCACTTTCTAAAAGTGTCAAAGTTCAGTGTTTATAAATGTCAAAAGTTTATGACATTTATTCATGTCACCAGTTGTAGACCAACCATCATAAAGTAATACGCGTTCTTAAATCTAGAAATAGTTTGAAGTTGTTACCGTAGCTGTTCCTATTACATATATCTTCCTTATTTTTACTTTCTTAATCATTAAGTACTATTTATAATTATTGTCGTAATGAGTTTTATGAGTTTTTTCAAATCATTAAGTATCGTTTTTGTTATCTTTTTACGATTGCATCAGGATATCTGTTTTGTAGCATTCATAGTGATTTATATACAATTGAAACACATAAAAGCGACGGATATTATTTATATAAATGATTTTCTAGTAAAACCTTCTTCTATGAGGTTAAATTCCTGTTCCTGTTTTTATTATTATAAAGTATTATATTTACCATGATTGTAGATTAAGGAAATACCTATATATTGTTTGTTGCAATATTAACATAATTAAATGTTCAAGATCATGTAATTGGGATAAATAACTTTTAAACTTGCAGATGGTATTATTTAAAAAAACATACTTTCTCTATTCATTTTATGTTAATCTTACAAAGCTTATTGTATGAGGCGGAGAGAATATTATGAATCAATACTATTAGCAATGCATTGGATCGTTTTTTATATTTTTGATATATATTTATATTTTATACATATACATTAGTAGTATTTCATCACTTAGTAGCGATCACACATTTGGCAATTCTTTATGTCATCTAGTGTTCGTAAGCCACCACTATTTTGGCTTACTATTATGATTTTTGTATTAATTCAGTATTATTATTTAAAATCAAGATACCTACTATCTAATTACTATTTATTTAGTTTTTTCTTCTTTTTTTAACATATATACATCTTCTTAGTACTTGTTAATCTGTTTATATTAAATGTAAAAAGTAAAAAAATATCGTTACATATTAAATGATTTGTAAGTATAATTCATATGTTTAAAAATATCTAAAAATTTATTCCTATGTTATCGTTGTTACAGTTAGTGATTCACTAAACTTATCCCTTATGTTTAAATGTAATAAAAACAACAACTCATTAACTTGTAACATTTTTTAACTCGGATTTTCAAGTACTTTTGCAACCACATAATGCATATAAAAGGAGAAAAAAGATCATATATATTTGTGTGTAATTATAATATCAAATCACGATTTTATTTTATAGAAAGTGTAAAGTATTTTTATTTCTATAAAATCAAATTTATTCGTAGATAACTTATCAAAGACACCTACGAGGCAAGAGAACCAATTCAATAACATAGCAAGGACTCACGGGGAAAGAGTTTATGAGGTAATTGTTACTATAATGAACATTTGTTCACTTTACTTTATACAAATACATAAAGAAATGGATGATAAACAAATTTAATTTGAAATCTTATTAGCTACTAGTTTAAAATATTTAAAACTCCAACGTGATTTTACAATAAAAATTACAGATATAAATTTGGATTTGCAATTCCTAAATCTTATTTCAATCCAAATAAACGTACTAAGAATGTAGGAGCAATAAAACGTTTTTATCTGCAATCATTTCAATTGATTAGAAGGTAATTTTATTTATATAAAATTTAAATAGGCTAGAGCTGCATATGTATTATACATTTAACACTGAACTAGTCAAGTACTAAGTCACTGAACTATATCGAGGGCGTGTACTCACTGAGCTGAAATAAAGAAATGTAAGCATTTCGTTCGATCCTATGATCGCGCCTCCACCTTGTTTATGTGATCCACCTCGGGCCACATTCTATACTACTTACTCTGGACATACTGTTACAATTAAAATAAAAAAAAAATACATTTAAATTAGGAATCTGTCATTTTCATACGATTGTTCATTGTGTATTCTCATTTTAGCGCCAAAACATTGTACAATATTTTGCAATATTAAAATGGTGTGGGGTGATAAAGAGAACAGAATCGCTGTGATTAAATTACACAAAGTAGGTATGGAGCCATATACAATTGTTAAAACTCTCCATACATTTGGTATTAGTCAAATGTTTGTGGTCAAAGTAAATAAGATAAAGGTATCGTAAGATAAAGGGTCGTAACACCCTTAACACAATCAAATAATTTGCTTACTTAGGGGTTAGATCAATGTGTGTAATTTGTCCTGATATTATTATTATTATTAAAGCACTAAGGGAAAGAATTGGAAGAAATCCTGTCCGAAAGCAAAAGATTTTTTCTCTGAAAATGAAGATAGCACCTAGAACCATGTCGCGTATTTTAAGATATGACTTAGAACTTGCAGCCTATAAGAGACGTACTGATCATTTCTTAACTGATAAATAAAAGATGAATAGGGTGGTTAAATTGAAACAACTACTGAAGCGGTATGCAAAGGGAGGTTACAAAAAAAAAATGTTTACGCATGAGATTTTTTTTACAATTGAGCAACATTTTAACAAACAAAATGACCGAATTTATGTTCAAAGCTCTAAGGAAGCTTCTCAGTTAGTTGACAGAGTGCAACGTGGGCATTATTCGACTTCAGTGATGGTTTGGTGGGGTGTTAGCTATGGAGGAGTGACTGAGCCATATTTTTGTTAAAAAGTTATCAAAACATCGGCACAACTGTATCAAGATACCATTCTTGAGAAGGTAGTGAAGCCCCTTAACAACAACATGTTCAATAACCAAGTATGGTCCTGCCAGCCAGACTTATAGCAGACGGTGTAAATATATAGGTATATGGAGCAAGTCTTGTAGAAATTTAGAACATAAATAAATATGACTTAGGTAGTTTTATTTGGTAGTTGCATTGTAGGGTCTGGATAGGTAAGTAACAAGTTTGTATTGTAAATAATTCCTCTATATTAAGTTATATATATTTATATTCTGTTGATAGGTTAAATAAACTTTTATCATAAAGCAATGTTGTTTCGATAACTTATATCTGATATTATTATTTAAAAATAATCATTGAAACTTCAAAGGTTGAACACTAAGAATATCATTTAATACGAGGTTCTACTGTCTAATAAATATTATATTTCAAGGAAAGCTGTCCGTGCATTTCCTATCTAAGTTCTAAACTTAAGATCTGATAAGCTAATTTAGAACGTTTGCTGTATGAGTGTGTTAGATATTATAAGATTCTATAATTAAAAACCACTGAATTAATATAGTATAAATTGTTTAATCGAGCTACTTCATACTATTAATAAGATAATATACTTCAATGCATTATTAGGATAATTTTAAAGAAAAGAAAGAGTTAAACAATTATATCATTTAATATAACAAAATGACTCCCGGTACATGAATATAATAAATATAGTTATTACTGTGTATTTAGACACATTTACCAATAACTCAATACGGTGAAATACCCATAATATACCCATAATAGTTATTACACATATTATAAACAATAAAAGTATAAGAATCACTTATCTTGCCACTTGTCCAATACAGATTACCTTTAATAGAGTCTTACAGCCATATTTATAACATAACAACATCGACAGAAGCGCCAACGGCAGCTTCTGGAGATAAGTCATATTCACAACTTTAAACATTATTAAATATATCGTAATGACAATATAATAGTACATAACCATTTTAAATGCCTAAACATATTTATTATAACAATCTTATATCTTTCACACATTTATGGCTTACCTAATAAGATATGTAAATACAATATATTTAATATCTTAAGACTACTTCCGATAGCTCGTCAAATCAATATCTTTTACTACTTTTATAACATACCAGTAATAACAATGTTATATAGTCTAAATTCGTAAATCTAATTGTAACAACAATATTTACTGTTAATGTTATTATGTAGTTAAATAAATAATTACATATTTATATTACCTACATACCAAATTACTATATAATAACAATCTTATATGTAGCAATACTACAATAATATAACAAGTGCATCTATTTCATCTTTTTAAACTCTTTAAGGAATATGAACGGAGAGTATGAAGTTAGAAGATCTGTACAAACAATTAGTGACAATATAAAACCCTATATCATCATGTTGTTAGTGATTAAATAATTGTAACTCTAAATGTTTATATCTACACTAATATTATAAAGCTGAAGAGTTTGTTTGTTTGAACGCACTAATCTCTGGAACTACGGGCCCAATTTAAAAATTCTTTTTGTGTTGAATAGTCCGTTCATTGAGGAATACTATAGGGTATATGTCATCTCGCTGTGACTAATAGAAGTTAAGCGGCAATGAAAAATGCTGCAAATTTAATATAATCTAATAGGTTCTGACTGACTTAGTTATAGCATACAGTCTAAACCGCAGGTCGTAGAGATAGTAAAATTGGAGGATACATTTGTTTTTTCTACGTAGTGGTGTACTAAGAAAAGATTTTTAAATTCTACCCTTAAGGGTTTTAATATAACCTACCCTTAAGGGTTTAAATATAACATATTCATCAGAGCAATAATGTAGAATTCTAATGGTAAAACATTTTTTAAATCGGTCCAGTAGTTTCGGAACCTATTCAATTCAAACAAACAAACAAACAAATATTTCCTCTTTATAATATTAGTATAGATGTTCAGATACATTGTATATCTATTAATAGCAGTAACAATCATATCTTATTAAACAAATACTAGCCAGTTTGAAATATAGATATCTTCCATAAAGCACGTTGCGTCGAAACATGGCGGACTCGCGGCTGAATAGGTTCGAAACTGGAGAGACCATTTCCGATAAATTTACATGAATATAACCTGAAAAATATATTTTTAATAGTCATCATGGTTCACGGAAGTTTAATTACAAGTAAAATATATCACCTGTTCAATGCGATATAAAGCTTGATAAAAACAATAGAGCAACAATAAATACATATTAACATATAAATATCAACAACGTAGTATGGATCTTAAATTATAAAACTATATTAGCACGGATCTTAAATAACTAAACGCCCCGTTGATGGAGTGGTTAAGGTAGACACCCTAATGACAGCGACGCAATGGGGCTCGGGTTCGATTTTCGACAGGGACAGGCATGTATGTGACGAACATAGATGTCTGTATATCTGGGTTTGATCGTTTATTAAGTATATTCTCAGTATTTATAATGTGTATTTCTATGTATTTCTATAGTTGTCTAACACCCTTAACACAAGCAAATAATTTGCTTACTTAGGGGTTAGATCAATTTGTGTAATTTATCCTGATATTGTAGGATGCTGAATTTAATAATTTTTAATTTTTAATTTAGATTCCATTTGAGTTCATTGAATTTTTCTTATAACTTGTACATCATTCTAAAATTAAAATAGTTGACAGTGTATATGGGTAGAAAAATAAACGTACCTCAATTGAATTACTTAAAATCATTAAAAAGCAATAAATAAGGGAATATAGAGTAAACAAAGAAAGTTTTGGACATCAAGAAGTCAAAATAATATCCCAAAGTTTTATAGCAAAAGTAGAAGCATTTATTTAAACGATACAATCCTTTTTATAGTGCCGTTATTTACGCCACGTTAACGGAACATTTACATTAATTAAAATGCTTACGGCTTTGTTGCCATCCGCGCAACTCACAGATCACGCCATTCAGCTGCCTCGCCTTGTGCAGTCATATTCATTATAACCCACTTCACTGCATTTCTAGCCAAGTGGGTTATAATGAAGAGATAACATTATCAATACGACAACTTTTTTAAGATGGAAATTTTCATTGATTATAATTTAAAACATGTATTTGCTCCGATGAGGATTTTATATACATATATATACCTATTTGAATATGTTCAGCGTAGTCTGTGGTCATTGTATCGACTGGTAATATAGTTAAGTAACTTTATTAGTATCTCATCATTCTTAGGGATAATATACAATTGATTCGATTAGAAAGTGAGTTCGAATCTGAAGAGCTGGAAGTGTAATTGAGAATAGTTGCAATTACCAGTGACAAGCAAGTATCATAGTGAAAGTTTGACAAGATGATCTAATCTGACTGATAAAATTGTTGCAGACTTGATTTGCTTTCAAAACCTTTGACTTTTTGACATATATATATATATATATATATATATATATATATATATATATATATATATATATACATGTATATATCTCAAAAGGTCAAAGTTAGGTTATGTATAGTGAATACATAAAACATTAGAATGTTTATAAAATAATTATAAAAAAATTCAATTTTAAAATTATACTATTTATATGTTGCAATAAAGTTAATATGTTATTCTAATAATTTAGGTTTTATATGTAGTATGTATTTTTTATGTAACCTTAAATTTCTTATGTAATTGTAAAATTTGTATGTAATTCAAATGTATAAATATAAGTATTTAGTCTATAGTTGACTGACATTTACTTTTCTACACAATTTACCATATCACTCAAATACATAGATTCCATCTCATTTCTCTACATAAACAGCGTGAATTTTCTGACATTGTTTTTTTAATAAATTTGCAATATTCTGTGCTATATATTAAACCGATACCATTCGAACTCTGCACTATTTGCTATTACTATATACAATTATAGAACTATAACGAATACTTTTACTATGTCTTAGTAGTTAAGACTGATTCACACTGATTACTGAATTCTTAAAGTGATGGTCTGCAAAGACCTGCAAAATTTTTCGCTGATTGCTCATAACTATAATAAATAGGTTCCGATCGGTTTAGTAAAGCTAATGTTTGTAAACTTGATTATATTTTAAATGAAAATCTTTCATCTCGTTTGCAAAAGATATCAAGTTCAAATTCTTGGATACTATATTCATACCATTTTTATTACATATTGTAATACATTTTTGGACAAAGCATTTATTAGATCAGTTTAGAAAATATTATTTTAGGAAAAATTAAGAACCTCATTTAAATTTAAAAATCAAAAGTGTATAAATGTTTGTTACAGTTTAATAAGTGCTAAAACGCCATGTAAATGTAAATATCCACGCTGTCAGAGCGGAGCGAGGAGCCGAACAAGCGGATATTAACTCGCCGCACACAGCTTAGTAGTACAGACATTATTCATCTCAGAATAAACATCTGTATTAAGAAGTAACGGAATTTCTGTTTTCGAACTTATATGAATCATGATGAATATTATATATATTTTTATACCCGCCTGTATTCATTTCCATTTTATCCGAATTTTGCACAACTAGTTTTGACTCATTCGCGGTGCTTATTTATGAGGTTTAAAATATTACATATTATTATCTACACATCTATCGATGTTACTAAAAAAATGTCCATGTTTTATGTACGTACATTGTTTACGTATAATATAAATACATAAATACACAAAAATTTCTATTGGCTGAAGAACTTGAAACATATCACGAAGCATTAGTTTTGCGATTAATCATCTTTATTTGTCTGTTTAGGCATCACATAAACCTACTTACGGAATTTTTCGTTTTACCAAACCCAGACCCGAAAGAAGGGGTGTTATGAGTTTGACCTGTGTATCTGTGTATCAGTGTATCTGTGTATCTGTCTGTGGCAACGTAGCGGAAAACACGTAGACGGATTTGACTACTTGGTTCGTCGAGGTGGTTCTTAGATAGATAGTTAGATATACACCTTATTGCACACAAAAAAAAAATACAATATGCAGTGTAGTTATAACATTTAAAAATAGTATGCAACGCCGGTCTTATTGCTAAGAGCAATCTCTGACAGACAATATTATACAAGATAATATAATACTTAAACTTAAAGCCTGTAATGAACTGTTTACTTAAAAATACATAAATTACAAATAAAATAATAAATAAATTGTATATATAATATATAAAGTACATACATATAGGTACACATACATACATACATAATATTTTACTTACACCAAATAAATATACTAAGCATAAACAAAATACTACAATATTGACACTATTACAATGTAAACACCTAAACAATGAGCATGGACAATATTAAAAAATAATTTACTTTAGGGAAAGATAATGATTAAATAAATTAATTTTAAATGTATGTAAGGATTTTAAGTTACGAATATCTGAAGGAAGCATATTCCAGACCATTACTGCTTTCATCGTGAAGGATTTGTTAAAGTGTTTAGTGCGAGCAGTAGGGAGCATTAATTTATTATCGCTACTTGATCTAAGCTCATGTAAACTTGGACCATCAATACCCAAAAAACTGAATCGTTCTTTTACATAGCAGGGAGATAAAGGATTGTAAAGGGTAACGTATAAAAGAGATAGCATATGTAAGTTGCGGCGTTGTCTAATGGTTAGTCATTTGAGTTGCGTACGAAATTCGGAAACATGATCAAATTTACGTAGGTTAAAAATAAACTTCATGCACACATTTTGTAACCTCTGGAACTTTTTGATTTGTTCTTCCGGTACGTCTGGATAACAGCAATCTGCATAGCCCAAAAAAGGAATTAAAAGAGATTGAACAACAATTATTTTGGTTTTTGTTGGCAGAAGATGTTTCCAGCGTTTTAGTGAACCGATAGTAGCAAATGTTTTTCTACTCACTTCCGTAATCTGCGTGGACCAGGACAAAGTGTTATCAATAAAGATACCAAGATGAGATATGTTTGGTTGAAATAGAAGTAGTCGTCTCCAAGATATGGAGCTTTTATTAGTGCTGGTGTAAGGTTCTTATACAATATTGATAGTTAAAACCTAACCAAGTGAAATTAGTCTGTTTGTAGGTTTATTTACTACCACCGAGAAAAAAATAAAATAATTTAAAAACGCAGATAAAAAATTATTTAAAGTATAATAAACCCCCGATACAAAAAGACGTCTAAAAAGGATAAAAATAACATTATTATGTACTTTTTGAAGTCGTTGCATCGGGGGACCGCTAAATAAAAGAAGAATTCAAAATTCAAGTAAGTTAAAAATCTTAATGACAACTTTAAATCGTATAGTCTAAGTCCTCATGCATTAGATCCTAAAGTTTTGTAAAATAGACACCATCGTCAACGTACGTATAGCGGTTCATTCAATAAGTTCATAATAATGTTATTTTTATTCTGTAAGGTTTATTTTTCATTCTATTTTTTTTTTAATTTAAATTGAATTTATTTATTTATTTATTTATTTTATTTATTTATATCTTTTCCACTTAGAATCATAATCAGTGATCACTTGTGTACGTCAACATGGAAGTGTCAGGAGGGCCTATTACGATACTAGATTTATAGTAATAAGCCCTTCTGAAAAAGCACTTTCCATCTTAATGTTAAAGCTATGAGGGTTCCAAACGCGTCCTGGTCTGAGTAGAACCACACAACAAACTCAGCCGGATATATTTTTTGTTATTGTGATCACTGTTTCACAAACGTCAAACTTAAATGCAAATTTGGAACAACTAGAACCGTCGCAATCAATCGGAAAAGAAGCCTAATGATTTCAGGCAACGAAAATTAAATAATAATAACAGAAAAAATATATATATATATAAATCTTCGGCCTGCCACACAACCAGTCACCGCAAGCAGCACCCGTTCACGAGCATAACACAAGAGCCAGCCATCACCCCCTTCGCACATATTTGAGGGAGGGAGGCAACCCGACTCCCGATGCTACCGCAAGTAGTGACTTCTAAGGAATCGGTGTGATGCAGAAGGTCGATAAAGCAAAATTAATTTACAACAAAAAACAAATTGCGGAGATTACTAGCTATTCGCAATACAATACAGATTCATTCCCAGGCCATACCGTCGTCGATGTAATCCTTTACACTATAGTAGGATTTTTTTATTAAATTATTTTTAACATATAATTTAAATTTATTTAATGAGAGGCTTAAGGCTTCATTTGGGAGCTTATTATAAAAACGTATACAATTACCCTTAAAGGATTTACCTATTTTATGGAGCCTAGTGCCGGGCATAGCGAGTTTATTTTTATTTCTTGTATTAATTTTATGTAAATCACAATTTTTCTTGAACTTTGAAATATTTTTATGAACGTAAATTAAATTTTCATAAATATATTGATTGTAAACAGTCATAATTTTAAATTCTTTAAATTTATTTCTTAACGAGTCTCTTGGTCTCATATTATATATTGCGCGAACAGCCCTCTTCTGTAATGTAAATATGGTATCAATGTCAGTCGCATTGCCCCATAAGAGTATACCGTATGACATTAAGCTATGAAAGTAACTAAAGTAAACTAATCGAGCATTTTCCATATTTGTTAAACGACGTATTTTTTTAACCGCGTATGCAGCAGAACTTAGTCTGCTTTTAATGAAATAAAAACCGCACAGCAGAGCACACAATGCAGCGCAACTCAATTAAATATAATGGAATGGAAATAATATTATTTGCTTTTTAAGTTACTTTATTTATTTTTTTAATAATGTAAATACATTTATTTTACCTAATCACGCGCCAATTAAGCGACATAAAGAACGATTTTCTGTATTTTTTTTTTGATTAATTTTTCTATCCAATTCTATTTAACCGCTACAAAAAAGAGTTTTAAATTATTTTTATCTTTTTTTCCCTTCATATTCTGTCAGTAATACTATACAAATACTGTATTTTGATTTTTGTGTAATGAAGAGTATAATTTCAAATCTTATTAATGATATGTGGCTAACTCAACATAATATTTACAAAGAAAAATCTTCATAATAGCAAAGAATATCACTGCTTTCTGTTTAGAAACAGTAATTGGGTAGTCTCATTGTCTATTTTATATCGACAATACTCGTTTTAATTATAATGAAAGTTACAAAATTATTTCAGGCTTACTGTCGCGAACAAAAATAATAAATGAATTTGCAAAAGCTCTGTTAATTTACGTTTTATACAACGCGATTCGCTGAAGCCTATATGTATATTTATTGTTCATGTATCTGAAACAGTTAACTCACCTTACCTTACCTTTACTTACCTTACTTATAAAATGATATAATTTTACTAGTAATACAGCATAAGCATAATATGTATTTATTTTCTATTTGAATTGAGAGATTTACTTTCTGATGTTGCTGTTAAGACGAAAAAAAGTATTACACTATTTAGGAGTATAATATTTTGAATAATGATATTTAATTTAATATTATTATATAATGATTATTATATTATTCATCATTTTAGTTTTACCAACCCGACCAGGATTGCCACACTATAATGAAGTATATACAGGGTTATTTGTAATTAATGGGCTACCTCTTGCAGACAGCCTTTCCATATAAATCCCCACAACATTTGTTCTAAGATTTTTTAAAATTTAAAAAAAACTGCACAAAAAAATTAAACAAAAAAATATTTACTTCCTTAGTTATTCATTCATACTCTGAATTTTGTAAGAAAAACATAAAATGTCAACGCCTGGACGCCATAGCTACACTCAGTTCAGAGGCAACAAATAAATTTAAATTTTAAACAATTTAACTTAAATTTTAAAATCTAATAATTTTAAAAAGTCGTAGAAGTAATGTTGTTGGAATTGATGTGGAGAGGCTGCCTGTGACAGATATATATGTAATATCCCCTGAGTAGGTAAGGTCCCCTGATAACAAGAACTATATCATTAAGGAGATAAAGGAGGCCATTAAAAATATAATACCAAAACCTGATACGTCACATCATAGCGATACCAGACAAACCACCGCAAACATGGAAGAACATCTACTCCCAATTAAAGAAAGCTTGGAGGCGGTGTCCTCTGAGCTAAGGACGATGCGTCAGGAACAAACACACCAACAAATAAACAATCAATTGAGCCTAGCAGAAGAACTAGGTCACACAAAAAAAAAGGAGCAAACCGAACCGGCTCCGAAACGAACATATGCAAAAGTGGCATCAATTCCGCCCAAAATTGTACCCAACCATACTTTAATCGTATCCTCTACAGACCCAGAATATACAGGGGAAAACCTTGTAGAGAAGATTAGGGATGCCCTAGATACAAAGAACACCGGAGCTAAAGTGGACAGGGTAAGGAAGGCAAGAAACCAAAAGGTAGTGCTAAGTTGCGGTACAAAAGAGGACCTCAAGTTAGTACAAAACCAAATAAAAAAAACAAAATCCTAAAGGCAGTGATAGCAAAACCGGGCAACCCTCTGATAATAATAAAGGACGTGCTCTCCTATCATAAGGATGCAGAACTCGTAGAAAATCTACTAGCGCAGAACAAACACCTTCTGCAAGGCATCGACATGAAGGAAAACACAATAAAAATACGTTACCGCAAGAGAGCCCGGAACCCCCACGAATGTCACCCGGTACTAGAGGTATCTCCCCCAGTGTACAAAAGTTTTATAGAGGCCGGAAAGATATACATAGGCCTCCAGAGGAGACCGGTACAAGATCACTCTCCTCTAGTACAATGTGTGAGATGTCTCGGCTTCGGTCATACAAGGGCGATCTGCCAGGAAGCGGAAAATCTCTGTAGTCATTGCGGAGGATCACATTCCTGGGAGAAATGCGCCAAAAGACTCGCAGGGGAACTACCGGTTTGCATAAACTGCAAGTCAGATAAGGGTGATAGTACGAATCTGGCTCACAACGCTTTCAGCAAAGAGTGTAGCGTACGTCAAAAATGGGATGCAATAGCAAGATCTAAGATCTCATATTGCTAAAGGCTCCCAAAAGAATCAAAAATATGGTCCAACAGAGATGGCTGACACGGGTTTGCGTTTCATCCAAGCAAACCTTCAACGCTCCAAAGTCGCAACACTGGAGCTACTCCAAGTCGCAAAAGATACCGGAGTGTCGATTGCCCTAGTACAAGAACCATACGTGGGAGGAAAAGGCATCCTAAAGGAATACTCCGGTACTAGAGTCATACAATGCACCCTCAATAAACAAAAACCCACAAAAGCAGCGGTCATAGTCTTCGACAACCGGCTGGAGGTCATACACGATCCACAGCTGGTAACGGAAACCGAGGCCGCAGTACTGTTGGTAGGAGGGAGCACGAGAATAGGAGTAGTGTCAGTCTACCTGGAAGGGGACCAAGATATAGAGCCTTACTTATGTCGCTTAAAAAAAGTGTGTGGGAAATTAAACACCAAAAACCTTATAGTGGCAGGAGATGTAAATGCTTGGAGCCATTGGTGGGGTAGCAAAATAGAGAACAAACGTGGTGCAGCATATCATGCATTCCTCAACGAATTAGACCTTCAAATCGTAAATGTTGGTGATGCTCCAACCTTCGAGACATACAGGAACAGCAGAATTTGCACAAGCATCGTGGACGTCACAGCATGCAGCCTGCAGCTCCTAAATGCCATCGAAAAATGGAGGGTGAATGAAAATCTAGTAACATCAGACCATAACGCAATAACCTTCGAACTATGCGTAGGGAAACGTTTAGAGCCCCTAAAACCAACCACAACGCGCATTTACAATACAAGAAATGCAAAGTGGTCGGATTTTCAAACACTCCTCAAAATCGCCCTGACGAAGGAGGGCATCACCGAACACAAAATCAACAATATAAAAACTCCAGAGGAACTCGACTCCGTAGTAGGAAAATACACGGACGCGATCCACAAGGCCTGTGAAAGCACCATTCCAAAGGCAGGACAACGGAAAGGGAAAACAACACCACCCTGGTGGACCGCGGAGCTCGAGGAACTTAAAAAAGAGGTCAAAAGAAAAAAACGCAGAATAAGGAATGCAGCGGCATCTAGAAGACAACTCGTTATTGATTGCTATATCGATGCTGTACTGGAGTATAAGAAAAAAGCAGATAAAGCTAGTACGGATAGTTGGAAGGAGTTTTGTACGACACAAGAAAAAGAAAGTATGTGGGACAAGATCTATAGAGTATTTAGGAACACAACCAAAAGACAAGAGGACCAACTCTTAAGAGATAATACAGGTTCTACTCTAACCCCAGAAATGTCGGCAGAGCTTCTAGCCAAGACCTTCTATCCCGATGACACGATCAATACAGACCAACTGTGTCACACAGAAATCCGGGAACTGACGAACGAGAAAATACCATCGGATCTGAAGGAAGATGATCCACCATTTACATCTGCAGAACTAGAACTTGTTCTGCAAGCCCTAAATCCAAAGAAAGCTCCCGGACCTGACGGGCTTACTGCGGATATCTGTATTGCAGCCATCCAAATGGAAAAGGATGTTTTCATGACAATCGCAAATAAATGTTTGTCACTGAAACACTTCCCCTCCCAATGGAAACAGGCACACGTGATCATCTTAAGAAAACCAGGCAAAGAGGACTATACTCATCCAAAGTCCTACAGACCGATCGGTCTCCTCTCAGTTCTTGGAAAAATCATTGAAAAACTCTTTATCAGAAGACTCCAATGGCATATTTTTCCCACACAACAAAAATCAATATGGTTTCATGCCTCAACGTGGCACAGAGGACGCTCTCTATAATCTGGTGACACATATCCGACGAGAAATAACCAACAAAAAGCTGGTACTCGTCATCTCACTAGACATAGAGGGCGCATTCGATAATGCGTGGTGGCCAATTCTAAAACTCCAACTACAAAAAAAGAGATGTCCCAAAAATCTGTATGAACTGGTAGGGTCGTATCTTACCGACAGGAAGATCACGGTGAATTACGCCCGGTCAACATACGAAAAACAAACAAACAAGGGTTGTGTTCAAGGATCTATAGGTGGACCAACTTTTTGGAATATAATCTTGGACTCGTTGCTGCACAAGCTAGAAGCAGATAACGTATACTGCCAGGCGTTTGCAGACGATGTGACACTCATAATTTCGGAGAGCTCAACATCAATTCTAGAGGAGAAGTCAAACACAGTCTTGAAAACGGTGGTGGAATGGGGAAATCGTAATAAGCTCAACTTCGCGCCTCACAAGACCGGCGCCATGCTCTTAACGAAGAAACTGAAGTACGATGAACCAAACATTTACATGACTGGAACCGCAATACAACTTGTAAAAGAAATAAAACTCCTTGGACTCGTGATAGATAGGAAGCTCACCTTCACCTCTCATGTGTCCGCATCGTGTAAAAAAGCTGCGGAAATATATAAACAACTAGCGCGCGCCGCGAAGGTCACCTGGGGATTGAACGGTGAAATCACGAGAACCATCTACGTTGCCGTAGTTGAACCTATTATGATGTATGCCTCAAGTGTGTGGTCACAAACAACTGAGCTGCAAAGGATACAAAAACAGCTAAATGCCCTCCAAAGAGGTTTCGCACAAAAGATCTGCAAGGCATACAGAACGGTCTCACTGACGTCAGCGTTAACACTCTCAGGTCTCCTACCTCTCGACCTGAGAATCCAGGAGTCAGCCCACCTTTTCTGGACTAAAAAGGGAATATCAAAAGATTACCTTCCTCCAAACAGAGAGCTGGAAATGGCCATCAATCACTTAGACAAGCCACACCCATCCACAATATTAGATATAGAATACACCAAATTGGATCAACCACAACCCGACGTCATCCAAACCATACAAAATACAGGCCCCTTAATATTCACAGATGGAAGCAAAATATCAGGCAGAGTAGGAGCAGCCCTGACGTGGTGGGAGGATGGTAAAGAGAAGGAATATGGTACATTCAGCCTGGACAGTTCATGTACGGTCTTCCAATCAGAACTATATGCGCTATATAAGGCAACACTTTTGGCTAAATCCAGCAGAAAAGAAGTTGTTAACATCCTCAGCGACTCAAAATCTACGCTGGATCTGCTAAGAAAATTTCAAACAACCCACCCCTTAGCAAATGCCATAAAACAAAACATTGGAAGTACCAAAGCAGACGGTAGAGAAATCAGACTCTTTTGGATAAGGGCTCACGTGGGCACTGTTGGCAATGAGAGAGCAGACGAACTTGCGAAGAAGGGAGCTCTAACTAACAGTGATCCAGAATACGATAAAATACCTCTGTGTACGGTCAAAGAAACCATCAGGAAAGAAACGGTCCGCAAATGGCAGGACCGTTACCAAACTTCCACCACAGGAGCCATTACTAAAATATTCTGGCCAGATATAAAAGAGTCATACCACATCCTCAGAAAAATAAAAACAAACCCCACTCTCACCCAAGTCTTCACGGGACACGGTGGAATAGCGGAATACTTATACAGATTCCATATCAAAGATAGTCCCGGCTGCGAATGCGACTCAAACATAAGCGAGACAATTTGGCACGTCCTTCTGGAATGTCCCCGCTATGCCGCGGCTAGACATGACCTGGAGACCCAAATGTACAGAAATCTGGCCAAGTCTGAACTGCCTAAAATATTGGCAGATTCGGAGATCAGGCCTGCATTCCTTACTTTTGCCGAAAAAGTCTTCCGCAACGCAGCTAGAAGGAATAGTACTTTCGCTAATCCATCTATTCATCAACCCATACAAACACACGAAGTGATTGCCCGAAGACATCCTGTGTTACCCATAAACTCCGAGCCAAACGCGATAACAATTCACCAACTTTTATCTTGTGGTGAAAAAAGTAATCCGTCCATAAGAATTCGAGGGGTGGCCCTATTCATGAATTCTAATCAGGAAAAGCTAGGTATAAGTTTTTGCGTTCCTAGTAGTCGCAGTGGAGTGGCGATTTCCCCGGGACTAGCGGCATTAATAAATGGGAGCACGTCGAGACAGAATATGAAGCGCAAAGTTTACGAAGCATTGCCCGTAACAAAGGTGGCAGGCATCGAATGCCGGTTATTACGAAAAGTAAATAAAACTATCGTATTAATCGAGCGGAAAGACGTGGAGCCACCGTACGCTCAGGCTAGTTGTCTGCTGACGAAATTCGGAGAGCCGTTAGGAGGGGAAAACATCACTCCCCGAACAATCAGTGTTGATGCTATGGTACTGGTGTATGAGAAGGCTGAAGTATCACAAAGGATTGGTATTTTAAAGGCCTCCATACACCACGAGATAGTTGTCTATGAAGACCGAGGAGAAAACCTTGAATACCTCAGGCCACATCATGTTTTGGGACCAACCAAGCCCCCGGGCAACGGAGGAGATACAGAACCAGCATCAAAGAGTGGTTCGGAACGACTACAGGAGAAGGCAAAAGCACATCAACAAGCAGAAGCCTCCACGTCAAAACCTAGTCTGACATCAAAATCTTTCATGAAGGCAATCACAACCGCCGTAGGGTCCATGGTAAAAGCATCAAGAACCTCACCAGGTAAGAAAGTGGTGTACGATGACCAGGAGGAAAATCTCCAACACACTAGTTCACGTCGTACACTAAAGCCCACCAGCTCCATGGCAACGGCGGTAATTAACCTCATAAAGATGAAAAATAAAACCAGCTCTGAATCCGTAAAACCTCAAAAAAAAACAAAGGCAAAGATGGGAATAGTCAGTTCGCCTTGTCTTCGTCTGGCAGAGGGACCACTTGATCACTTCATAAATGCTTTCCTTGAGTTTCAAGCTTTAACAAAAGCGACTAAACAGGCTAAATCAATACCTCTTGAAGAAATTCTTCAGGCCTTTAAAATCGGTAATCGGAAGTTCTTGGAGCTGAAACTCAAGGAGGCAGATGCAGCTATATACAACAACCAAACTGCAAAGATAATACACGGCACAATGGCAGGAGAGCATATGGCAGCATACAATGCGACCAGTGGTTTCGTTATGTTGGATAGGGAAGAGACGAAGCGAACAGGCAAAGCCAAATATACGACGCCATCTAACGACCCAATTGTTGTCACGGCCCAATGCACCAAGATTATGCTAGAGGATATGATCCTAGACAAAGCTAGCACATTAACGAACTTTGAAGCTTGGACCGTGCCAATACTAAACTGGGTCAACGGGGTTCCAGGATGTGGCAAAACCACGTGGATAATATCGCACTTCGACGCGGAGAAGGACGTCATCGTTACAACCACAACTGAGGCGGCTAAAGATCTAAGAGAGAAGATCTCTCAGCGTATAGGTGACGAATCAAAGAATCGAGTGCGTACGATGGCCTCTGTATTAGTAAATGGATTCAAAGAGTCAGAAATCTATCAACGTTTGGTGGTAGACGAGGCTCTTATGAACCATTTCGGATCCATAGCGATGGCTACGCGGTTGTCCGGCGCTGCCGAAATTCTCCTCGTCGGTGACGTGAACCAGTTACCTTACATCGATAGAGATAATCTATTCGAGATGAGGTACTGTCGTCCCACCCTGATAACGTCCATCAGCCAAGAATTACTGTGCACACATCGGAATCCCTTAGATGTCGCGTATGCCTTAGAAGAGGTCTACTCCGGCATCTACTCCAGCAGGAAACTAGTGCAGTCCTTAACAATGCTCAATTACACAGGATCGAAAATACCCAGATCCCAACCTAATACCCTGTACTTAGTACACACCCAGGAAGAGAAGATAGCATTGTCTAACGAGGGTTATGGATCAGGCGAAGAGTCGCGTATCTTAACCATACACGAAGCACAAGGACTCACTTTCAGTTCCGTTTTTATAATCAACACCAGGAGTAAGATGCAACTGCACGACAGCGTTCCCCACGCGGTTGTAGCAGTGTCGCGTCATACCGAGAGCTGTGTGTATTTTACCGACAGCGAGGACGACGCGACGGGCAGATTCATCAGGAGAGCGATGAAGGCGACAAAATATAACATCATAGAATATAATACCAAGATGGCTATAAAAGACAGAAACTTCGCTATCGTGGAAACCTTGCTCGTGATGAGTGAAAAAAATAAAAATAACAGTAGGTCACCACAATAGTGTTTTCGTAGGAAGGCATTAATGAGAAAATGTAAGAAATTTAACTTTAATAATATTTTTCTTTTTTATACATCAAATACTTATACTATACTTCACATTATAACATTGTACAATAAAAAATAAAAAAAATAATAAATAAATAAATAATAAAAATTAAATAAAATATATGTATATATATATATAATATTTATATTTATATAAGTATGTGTAATTGCTGTGCAAAGGACTTACCTTACTAATATAGTTTTTAAGGTACCTGTAGTAATAGACTCCTTTTTGAGTATGTTATCTCAAAATTTCAACAATTAATATGCAAAATACAAACCAAATGTGAAAAGTGCACGGGCGACGTGTCCGTGGATAAAAGTAGAAATTAATAATAAAAAAAAAAAAAAAAAAAAAAATATCGGTACATATAATATTGTTATTATATTGTAATTCTGTATGTAGGTAAAATAAAGATATTATTATTTATAAAACTACATAATACCGTTGACAATAAATATGCGAAATATTAATGTAGCAATAGATTTAAGAGTTTAGACTTATTTAGAACTATATATCATTGTTATTACTAGTACATTATTTAAGTAGTAAAAGATATTGACTTGACGAACTATCGGAAGTAGCCTGAAGATATTAAATATATTGTATTTACATATCTTATTAGGTAAGCCATAAATGTGTGAAAGATATAAGATTGTTAGAAATATTCTAGACATTTAAAATGGTTATGTACTATTATATTGTTATTATGAGATAATTAAGGATGTTTAGAGTTGTGAATATGACCAATCTCCAGAAAGCTGCAGTTGGCGCTTCTGTCGATGTTGTTATGTTATAAATATGGCTGTAAGCCTCTATTAAAGGTAATCTGTATTGGACAACTGGCAAGATAAGTGATTCTTATACTTTTATTGTTTATAATATGTGTAATAACTATTGTGGGTATTTCACTGTATTAAGTTATTGATAATTGTGTCTAAATAATTACACAGTAATAACTATATTACTGTATTTATTATATTCATGTACCGGGAGTCATTTTGTTATATTAAATGATATGTTTGTTTAGTTCTTTCTTTTCTTTAAACTTATCCAGATAATATTATCATATATATAGTGGGCAGAGCCTGATTAAATACTTTATAGAATATTATTTGAGTGGTTTTTAATTGTAGAATCTTATAATATCTAACACCTGCAAGAGGTGGCCCATTAATTAAAAATAACCCTGTATATGTACATATATAAAATATATATACTTATCGTCTTATTAATAACATCTGCCGAACGTTCAGACATGCCTAGAAATTCCATTAACTCTCTGTCGATGATTACAATATATCAAACTACGTTCCTTACAACCAACCAACCAAGCAACCAACCAACCATTAAATTCACATTACGTGTGTCTATTCAGTTTGGTCGGTAGTACCGAACGTACAGCGCCTTTTTAATGTTCTCACAGATGGAGTTCGGAAAAAACATTTTTAGAAGTCAGAAATATCTCATGAGTACACAAACAGTGTCAACAAAAAGGTAACATAATTTCAGTGTATATTTTCTTCGTCATACGTCTGGTGATGACAAGTGGCGGATCGTTGTTACTAAAGTAGCTACTGTAAATTATATCTGAATGCTTATTTTTTACTGTAAGCCACAATCATTTTATGCGGATTTTTATATTTATATGTCAATAAACAGCATTGACATATAAAAAAAAAATTATGATTACAATATCATATATGTCATTTCATATAATAAAAAAATCATTGGAAAACAGTCCCGCAGCTCTAATTAAGCTACCGTATCAGGACGGTTTCCCAGTAGTCGCGGGTTCGAACCTCTGCCCGTATCAGTTTATTTTTCATTCTGTATTTATATAAAATTAAGTAAGCTTAACATGGCTATACATGTTTATAAATATTTTCAAACAAAATATGGTCTATTAAATATGAATGAAGTTATAGGTAAGTATTTGTTTCAACTAAGCGTAGAATCTATTTTCAGTCTCTTGGGTGACCTCGATGTCGTCGTAAAGAAGACGGAAAAGTCGAACACAATTCAGTTAACAATGTTCCTTACGATTGGAGGCGAAGCTCTTGAAATGAATGTACTTTGAACTTTGAAGTAAAATAGGTTCTCTAGTATAGTAATACTATGTTCAGTGTTTGGTTATATTTATATATTAAAGTTTTTACATCACTATCAAGAGTTATTATTTTTTTAATAATCATCCTACAAAAACCCGGGTATATGTCTTTTTTTTATGTATAAAAGATCTGGCAGGATCTGGCTTCATTTTAAGTGCAAGTTAGATGTCAATTGCAATACATTTTTTTTTTTGAAAGCGGCAGTTATTCAATGAAATACAACAGTGTTACTATATTAAATTAGTTTTGCAATATTAATTGATATCTATCAAATATATAAAAATAGAAAATACGTATTAACCATTACCTAACTTTATTGACATTCTTAAGTGTTTACAATTTTTTAGTTTTGTACTTTAGATCATATACACCAACCATTTCACAAGTTACAGTTCACAGTTTTGGATTTTGTCTAGAGTGTTTCTTTATTGAACGTTGCTACTTTAGTAATACTTCAAATGTATTAGCACAAGCTATATCCACAAAGTGTGCACTAGAGACCCCTGAGCGGCGCCACTGTCTTACGTATCAGCCATCCCCGAATCTTTGCCTGTCGGAAAAGCCCCTATTTTTTATATGTTTTTATATGCCACTAACACAAATATATTATTCTTTTTTTAATATTTCTTCTCCTGTATAAAATAAGGGCAATTTCACTTTATTTGAACTAGATGGTGTTTCTCTTATTTCATAAAAATCGAATTTTACTCTAACACGATCGAACTGGTAAAAAAAAAATCGCACTAGACACACTGTTTCGCCTAGTCTGCTTGATTTTCAAATTAGCCATCCCATTTTGGCTTAAGCAAGTGTCTGAATGTCCTGGTGATCATCTGTAGATATTTGTTTTCTAAATTAAATACGGGGATCATAATAAGAGCAAAATGTTGGGCCAGGGGAGCAAACTTGGTCTCCGCCCCGGGAAACAAAAACCCACTCTACCCCACTAAATTGATCCAAAAAATATATGTATCATTGTCAAAGAAAAAGAAAATCCATACCCCAAATCAAAAGATTACACCTGATCGGTTACTATTAAAAATATGTTAAATAGAATTCTATAATATGTGTTCATTATTCATTATAAATAAACTATGCAACTTTATTAATAAATGTTTGGATAGTATGTTTTTATTTTTTTACGAGTACACATTAATATATAAATGTTTCTTAGGAATCTCTTATAAACTTTAAAGCTAACCCGACCATTCGAATAAAAGTTTCTTCTTAGATTAGCCAAAGCCAGCCTTATTCACATAAATTAACTTTAAACAGATTCTAACAATTCTGGTGATAGGTTCTTACAAAGTTGAAAGTATGCAAATACACACATATCTATAAGAATTATTGAAACCTACAAAAATGGAATTTATCATCTGTATCATTATTTTATTGCTTCAATATGTCATATAATGCTATTTCAATATTTTATATTACTAACGAACACCTGAGAAATCGTACAAAAAAACTTTTTTAGTTATGAGGATTTAATTTTTATTACATTAATGTTTATAGTTTTAGTAACCATTATTATACATCGAATATCGTTAATGTTGATGTTAATGTTGTTCCAAATAAAATGTTGAGTGAAATGACGAACTAGTAAACAAAGGAATAGAATACTAAAATGAACTAAATAAAAAACTGCACTAGACATTACCAACCAACCATTCAGTTCGTTTCATAAAAAGTTAACAATAAAAAATATATATTTATCTTATTATGGTTGAATAGTAGAATGAAATACAATATAAGCCTTTTGTTTGAATGTCTTTTGTTTGATTTTGTTCGTGAAACGACGCGACGTGGCGTTTTATGTGTTTTATTTATTTATGTAGGAGTAACACATTCTAATTTGCATATTGTATTGACATATATTTGTAACTGCGTTTTATTAATTTGACTGTTAATACACCAAAATTATAATAAAAATAATACACAAAAGCATTTAGTGTGTTACTTGTCTGCTAAAACATATTGGTAATATCAGTAAAGTTGTAATACGAGTATCAAATATGCAAAATAACAAAACTTTTTCATGAACAGACAAACGAGACAGTAATATATATCTCGGTATTTACAATTTCTAGGTCTAAGTGAAAGTACTAACAAGCCTTTATCAAGCTTGGATCGATTTCTAGGTATTTAGAGAGATTTCATTTCTCTTTTTAATCAGGACTCAACTAAAATCTTGAATAAGTACCAAGAATAATTTGAACATTGTTCACTTTACGACAGTTAACTATTAATCGCTTTAGCTGAGTCTGCAATCTGTGCAAGAACTCATGTTCTTATATAAATCTTACAAAGACTGAATTTACCTACAGATAGTTTGTCATGTGTGTCTGAATGTAATAACTTTTGAACTTATAACAATCGTTAGGTAGGAAATAGGCTTTAAAGTTATGATCTCTCTTATATGTAACTTTTTATATTGTAGTTTTCATATTGTATTGTAACTGAATAGCAGAAACTTTTAAACAACAGACCATACTCGTATTCATAAGTAAGTTTAACAAAGTTATGTTATAATCCCCGTTACGATCTGACTGCAAAATGGTAGTCTGCTGTCTAGTGGTATTTCTATGTTAAAATACTAAACCGTTATCAATAAAGGAGAATATTGATTAGTGCATCCAATGAGTTATAACTGGGTATAATGAACGGTCTATAATGGAATGTACAAAATAAGAATAAACTCTGGTAAAAGAACATCCTCCCTAATTATGAATATTATTACTAAAATATTGTACACCTCTTATTAATTTAAATATGTAATCAAATGATATTTTTCTTCCAAACATGACGACCCAATTGTCAAGTGCAGAGTGCATTATTATTAACTCTTACTTGGCATGTTTCCAAACAGCAATATTTATTAACAGTTTGTGTAATGACCTTTTGTGATACTGTGTTTAATACAGTACAGTAATATAATATATATGGCTTATATGATTTCAGATACCAAAAAAGAAAGCATGTAATTATTAAAGCTCTACATGTGACGTTGTTTTAACATCGTGCCTCGAAGATTTTTTTGTGAAAATCTTATTTTCTTTTGAATAGATTAAGTATATAATATTGTAAATAGTATATTTATAATAATAATGACTTACATGGTATTTAACATATAATGAGACAATGTTATATTTTGCTTGTAAATAAAAGTTGCACATTGGTCGAGTAGTTAGTGCAGACGTCTAACGACAGCGACGCAATGGGGTTCGGGTTCGATTCCCGACAGGGACAGGCATGTACGTGACGAGCACGTGATACAAATTATAAATACTGCAAATATATTTGATAAACGACCATATCCAGTAATACAAACATATAGATGTTTGTATTTCTGGATATGGTCGTTTGTCAAATATATTTTATAATTTGTATGTTTTGTAGTATTTATAATTTGTATGTTTGTATTTCTGGATATCGCCGTTTGTAAAATATATTTGCAGTATTTATAATTTGTATTGTTGTCTAACACAATTAACAAGCAAATAATTTGCTTACTTAGGGGTTAGATCAATGTGGGTAATTTGTTCAGTGTTATTATTATTATTATATATAAATATTAACACCGTATTTTTTTTTACATTTATTATATCTTAAATATTTTAACCTTCACCTTGACTTTTTAAATTTTGAAGCTTACCTTTGCTTAATTTCTATTAAAGTTACTTCATGCGTTCAATTATTTATTTTTATCTATTTATTCTAAAACAATTGAATAACATTATAATGAAACAATTACGTAACACAGAAATAAAAAAAGCGCAAAAAAGGCAAAAAATCCATATTGCACTTTGCTCTCACAAAGAAGATTTGTAATTGTGTCAAGTCGGTTTCATAAGGGATCTGCAAAGACTAAGAAGACTGAGTGTGATATATTCATTATTGTAAGCATTGTATTTTATTGAATTTAAATATAATCATTTATGAGGACTCTATAAGCCATAAAAATAACTTCACCTGACGAAGAATTGACCTCACTAAGAACTTCACATATTCTAATTAGTAGATATCAAATCCGATTGTAGCAAAAAATATATATAGACAATAAATCTTTTTTCCCAAAAGGCACATCTTTCTAGCATATTACCTAGCTTTATGTATGACAGAAACCTATAACACAAACCTATTTCGTTATTTTCTCATACAAATATCCAATAGTATAGGTCAAATTTGCTGTCTATAAATCCTTATTTGTCTGGTTTGAAAATATATTGTCACAGAGTGAAAATAGAATCTCAGGTCACGGGTCTCAACACCTTATCGAAACTTTTCGTCAGCTGGCCTTGATTGATCTCCGGGTATATATGTTGCGGGATATAAATCAAACATGAGGTTTAATAGAGTTCTTGTTTGATTTATTATCCGTTTTACAAACTGTCAGCCTGGCGGCAATCGATCCGTTGTTATTTTACCAACAATTTGATGAATAATTTATGTTTTAAAGTTAATCTGTATCTGCATATAATTTTATAAAACAAGTTTATGCTATTTTTATAATATTATTTTTTCCAATTGTATAAATATATTTATTTTGTTTATTTATTTTGGAACCATTAAACAGTAATAGTATCTAACACACAATATACAATTTTCACAAAGAATGAATTAGTTCTAACAAGAGATCTCAGAAACCAGATACCAGAAATCCTTGGTACATAGTACACATTATTAATAACACACTTAACAAACATTAGTTTACTTTAGTTGCTTTCCTTCCTTCTTTTTACTGTATTTTCTTATTGTTAATTACTTCAGGTGTTCAATAAAATTATTATGCACACATAACTTATCTACTTATGACACTTTAAGGCAAATTATTTCTTAAAAGTCAGTTATATCTATACGCGGATTTTAAGTAAATTGTTAATGTCATAGATATACATTGAAATAAATAATCTCGTATAAGATGAGAAAAACATACATTTCAATATTGTATGAAATGCATATTTGAATATTAATCTAACTTTAATCTATTGTAAGCATTTATACTTAAGATAGTATAAATATCTGCATATTTAAGCATCAATAATCTGCGATTTGCAGAGGGTATCGCGATTAATTTCGTGGCTGCTGCTTTTAAAATTAATTTACAGAAATTTCAAGGGATTTAGACAATTTTACGAAATATTTAGCTTATTACTATAAATTGCAAAATTACAATTAAAATTGCGTATAATTGATTAATGCCAAATATACGGGGTTATTTTATACTAGAACCCATTAAATTTGTTTTTCTAGCTCCATTGTTTTAATTGCTACGAAGAAATTCTTCTATGAAGTAGACTACTTAGAAGGTGTTGCGAAAAAAGGTGTTTATGTTTAGATTGCTGGCTAATTATAATTTATTTTTAAAATCGATTATTTAATTGTAAAAAAATAATTGTCTAAATTTAAATTTCTTCCCTTTTTTACCAGCATTTTGCAACTATGGCGTGCAAGTTGTACCTTCTAAAGCAATTGTTCGCTGGTATAATGAGTTTAGTGCATAAATTTGAATGATAAAGACAGTAGTGGACCTTTGAGTGGTGTAACGACAGATAAAAAGCTAAAAAAAAAAACGAGGAATATCTATAATAAATCGAGATGATTCAGAATTGTATTTTTATTGGAGGATTGTTACTATCTAGTTATCCAACGATCTCAAATCCTCAAATATGCTCAGAGGTAGGATGCTTCCATGAAATAATTTATAAATTCGAAGCGGATTATTCCCGCCGTATTTAAGATTTATCAATATAGTTCCGCTTTTACAGCTAATCAATGTCTACATAAGTGAAGAAGCGGAGCGGGTGAGCGGTCGAGACCGACTCGCAAATTACCCAAATAGCTTTTATTATTACCTCAAGAAATTATTTCAGGCCCTGCGTATTACAGTATTTTACATGTTATTTACGGTATGTTTAGTAAAAAAAATATTTACATTTAAGTCCCCCATGTCACAGGTCAAAGTAATGTTAATTCGAATAAAAATTGCTAACAAATACTTATGCGATTATTTATAAAACTATTAAAATGGTTACAAGAACGTCATTTAACAGAGTTTATGCACTCAACGGTCGCTTGTCATGGAGCCTGACATTAAGCAGTAAGCATTTAATTATATATGGAAATGATACTTGACTATATAACATTAACAACGCCAGAAGGTCTACATCAGGCCCATAGAGTGCCTGGTGGAACCGTCCATGAAGCTCCTTACTCTTCCATACATTTTTACGGTCGTCAGTGCTGAGTACTACCGGTTTATGCCAGTTATCTTTGGCTAAGAAGAGCGGTGTGAGGCCATTATCTACTGCAACAATTTCCCGATGCTTTCCACACTCAGCATGAAGGAAATATTCTCTAAGATTACATACCTCACGGTTGTGTAAGTTTTTGGCATTAAGGAAGCCGCGACCCCCACACTTCCGTGGAATATACAATCTCATCACTGATGAGCGCGGATGATGCATGCGATACATTGTCAATAGTTTTCGGGCCTTTCGGTCCAGGGCATCTAATTCAGTCTGAGTCCACCTTAATATGCCGAAAGTATACATCAGCAGGGGCATTACCCAACTGTTGAATGCACGCACTTTGTTACCTCCTGACAAAAGACTTTTTAGGACTTTTGTCAAGCGGTTAAAGAAGCGTTCCTTCACTAGCTGTTTAATGTCCCCACTTAGTATGCCTAAGCATTCCGACATACCAAGGTATTTGTAGGATTCGGTTTCAGAGAGGGGTCTGAGGGACATTGTCTCCGAGAGTTGTAAATATTCGCTATTTACAACTCGGCCATTCTGCACATGTGCAACCGCGCATTTATCTACACCAAACTCCATCCTAATGTCATTACTAAACGTTTGCGTAACACTTAGTAATGATACCAGATCTGCTTTATTTGGTGCAAATAATTTGAGATCGTCCATGTATAAAAGATGTGAAATGATCTCACCCCCTCTTCGAATGCGAAATCCCAGTTTTGAATCCCTAAGCAACGTGCTTAAGGGGTTCAAAGCCAGGCAAAACCACAAAGGACTCAAGCTATCACCCTGGAAAATACCTCGCTCAATCCTTACAGGTTCGGAAGTAAGAAGACTTCCTCCGCCCCCTGGAAGACAAAGGACCGTTGTCCATTGCCTCATACATGAATCAAGAAAAGCGCATAGATCTGTGTCAATCTTATACACATCTAGTACTCGTCTTAACCATGTATGAGGCACCGAATCATAGGCCTTTTTATAATCAATCCAGGCGGCGGAGAGACCCTTCTTACCTCGGCGAACCTTTTCATTAATGGCCATGTCAATAAGGAGGAGCTCCTTTGTACCATGAGACTCAATCTTACATCCATTTTGAGCGGGATCTAAAATGCTATTTGCATACAAATGTGTGTTTAATTTTGAAGTCAAAATGGATGTAAGAAGCTTATAAATTGTTGGTAAGCACGTGATAGGTCGAAAGTTCTTTGGATCCGTGATACTACCAGACTTGTGGAGCAGAAAGGTGATTCCTGTCGTCATAAAAGATGGTAGGGATCCGGACACGATGGCTTCCTGGAATTGCCCAGCCAAACGTTCGTGTGAAGACCGCAGCCATTTGAGCCAAAAGTTATGTAATCCGTCCGGTCCGGGACTTTTCCAGTTATGGGTCGAACGGATCGCATCCCTGACATTGTCTGGGGTTATAAATATAGCCTCCATTGACTGCAGGTGTTCACACGCGCGCTCAACAACACGCATCCAGCCACCATCGTTGTGATTAATAAGCACCGACCAAATATTTTTCCAAAATGTGAACATTTCTTCCATATTTGGTAACTGCCCATCAATCACATTCGTAGCAGATTCCTCCCAGCTTCTATAAACCTTTCTTTGGTCACTTTGGAATATGCGATTCTGTTTATACCTATTACCACGTTGTTTATAACGACGGATACGATTTGCCCACGCACAAACTTTCTGCTTCAGGTAGTCTATATGTTCTGTTACATAGGCCATGTAATCCTGAGGTCTAATGCCAGTACCGGCAAAGGCCTGTGTAACATAACGCATGACTCTCGGCCGGATGTTTCCCGATCTGAAGCAGATTAACTTGCCAATAATGACCCTAGCTGCGCTGATACGCCGTTCAATCCTCATCTGCCATGCGGGTGTGTCCTCAGTGGACCGCACCACCCTAACAGGCTCAGGAAATCTGACACGGGCGGAGCGGCACGCTGCAACAGCTGCACAATAAAGAATTAATTAATTAATTAATTCTAACTACAAATACCTTTTTTAGAATAACATGAATAAAATGAATTATATTGTGTAATCTTTGAACGCCCAGCGTAACAGCGTAATGGAGTAAGTCCCCATTCCACACTTTATTAATTCTTAAATCTTGTTTGTTTTTGAAAATATATATATTAAAGCACACACTAAATTAACTTTATTCCTTACTAATTACAAAAAAATATAATTTCTCCACTCTATTGTAAAACTCAAACGCAGACTTTTTGCTATTAAACTCGTAGGTTCATGTTCGTTTATTTTGAATACCAAAAAAATAAATATAATTGAAAAGTAGCTCAGCTCATACCTTAATTTATATAACTTATATCTTAGCTAAATTTTAATTAGTAGAAAAGTTTACAATTATTACAATGATATAATATGTTTCTTCACGTTATCCATAATATATACCATGAGTTAAGTTTTAAATATCCGTTACAAACTAGTCCCGAGGGATCATAAAATCATAGCGTTGCCGTGCACTCAAAGTTTTGTGCAGATTTTATTTATTCCAAATAGTTTATAAATTCCTCAAAAAACCTCCTTAATTATTATGCGCGGGTATAACATTTAAGAACCCTTTAGATTCATATAACATATATCAAAATATTGCATAACAAAAGATGGATGATTCCTATCTAGGAATTTATGTATATTAACTTCAAGTTAAATCATGTAGGTAAATATTTCTCGAGAGATACGTTTGTCTTTGCATACGAGTATATGAAAAAAGTAAGTATATGAATACAAACTGTATAATTAAGTGTTATACATAAGTGTAGTTAAATCAAGCTATGTACTATTATTATTATATTTTTGTGTTTTGTAAAAAAATTTTCAATCAAAACCTATAAAAAATATAAAGTTTATAGCTTCAGTAATAGATTAATATTTCAAGGAAAATAATAATTCATTAATATTTTTCCTTCGGTCAGTAGTCTGCCATATGTTAGGTGCATTGTTCTAGAAAATAAAGGCAGCGGATTTATAATGGATTGCCAGAAAACAACTTTGACCACTAGGGAGAACGAAAATCCAATATTTTTGCCTAAAATTGTTGGTAGCCGTAGGCAAAGACTGATTAAAGGCTGGACTGGCTTTTATCAGTGTTCAAAATGTTATCAGGAAATTTACAAATAGGAATCATATTTTAATTAATTTAACCATATTTGACCTGAAAATTGTATTGTATATATAGTTTTGCGGTTTCATTTTAGTTGTATATGTCGCCGCGATGATTTAATAAAATAAATTAAGGGACAAACTTAACTTAATCTAGTATGTAAGTTAATTATTTATAATAATTGTAATCGCTTCATCCGTATCTTCAAAACAATATTACTTTAAATCTTATTAATTAAATATCGACATGACTTAGTTGTTGTATTTTGCTATGTTATTTTACGGATGAAGTTAAATAATTACCGTTGTGAGATTTTACTATAGTCAAAATTAATTATGTTTTGTTAAGAAGGCCTTCGCTTAGTATTACATTTTATTACATGTAAATAACTATAAAATGATTGTAAATGGATGACATTTTGATTCAGAAGTTGGTTAGTTTACCAACTTTACTTTATTAATTTCCTAACTTTATTAAGTTTTAGCTATCAATTAATTAATCTAAGATTTTCGTAAATCGTCATTATTATGGCAATAAATTATGCAATATCAATTGTAAGAGAAATCAATTTATTTAATTAGAAATATGTTAAATAGTTGTTCAGGCGACGAGCGTTGCCCGGTATTGTGATATTGTCCGACCGTAAGGGTTGATGGTGACGCTCGGCGCGAGACCTGACTCACTTTTGGTAGAGCAGCCGTTTGAAAAGGTCGTAAGCAATTATTCACTATTTTTATTAATAATAATTGTCATTTTTGTTCTTATAATTATTTCTACTTTTATTTTAGTTCTATTTTACTTTGTAGTTGATTTGTTGGGTGTGTCATCAAGTGCATTAAAAATAGCTTTAGTTTGTCTTTCCCTAGTTTCATTTTATAGTGTGTCGATTCTTTAAAACTTAAGGAACTTAGCTATGGATAAAAACTCAGACATCAGAGCCAACGACACTAATGGTGTCGATGGCTCTGATCTTTTTAAAAATATAGGAAGTGATTTAAATCCGTTATCAGAAGTGGGATCGCTCCAGCGATCCCTTTCTGCCGGTCATATGAATTCAGTGCCTGACGTTTCTCGTGCCGTGGTGCATCCGGATGCTTCTCAACCGTGCGGATCGACCGCGATGCCACCTACCTACAACGAGGGGGGTGAGTTCACCGGTCATTCGACGCAATCTGAGCCTACAGTTGGTAACGTACCGTCAGAATTTTTTATGCACATGATGACCATGATGCAGAACATGAGTGAACGACTTATACAAAAACAAACTGATAAAGTTAGAATTACAGATATCTATCTACCCACTTTTGATCCAGACGGTAGTGTTGCGGTTCGTGATTGGTGTGACCATATTTCAACAGCGGTAAGTACTTATCAGTTAAGTGACTATGATGTTCGCATGAAAGTTAGTAGCTTACTTAAAGGCCGGGCCCGAGTGTGGGCCGACAATTGGTTGGTGACTACTTCTACTTGGGCAGAGCTACGGGAAATTATTATAACAACATTTGAGCCCGAAAATCGATATTCTCGGGACATTCTGAAATTTCGAGAGCATGTGTATAGCGCTAATAAGGACATTGCAGAGTTTCTGTCACAGGGGTGGCTACTTTGGAAACGTATAACTAGAGACAGATTGGACAACGATGACGCAGTCGAGGCAGTAATCGGTATGGTATGTGATGAACGACTTAGAATTGAGTTAATGAATGTCAGAGCCAAAACAGTTCCAGAGTTGATTTCAGTGGCGTCATCTATAAGAACCAAACGTCCATCCCAACCTAGTATAAACCAAACACCTTATAAACGTGCTCGACTTTCAGTGGATCATAGGAGCACCCCATATTGTAACTTCTGTCATAAGGTGGGTCACATATCTCAAAACTGTCACTACAAAACTGGCACTGCTTCTGCACAAAGGAACACTTCATCTGCAACTACAGCTGTTGGATCAAATAAACCTATTCCTCCCGGTAAGTTTTGTTCTTTTTGCTCCAAACCAGGACATACATTTGATACATGTTATCGTCGCGAGAAACAGATAACATCCAATATTAATACAGTAACTAGCAACAATTCATCCTTAAACATCATGCATATGAAGGTAGGTAATGTAGAAATAGATGCAGTGTTCGACAGCGGTGCCGAATGTTCTGTGATGCGGGAGACTTCCGCAAATAAGATTCCCGGTCGACGACATCAGGTAGTGAACTATTTACGTGGCCTAGGCCCAGTCCCTGTTATTTCTACAAGTACGTTGACCACAATTTGTGTTATTAATAATATTAACGTAGAAATTGAATTTCATATCTTACCTGATTTTGAAATGACTACAAATGTGTTAATCGGTGCGAATTTGTTACATAATACCGGTTTAAGTGTAATCGTAACTCAAACACATGCAAACTTGATTCGTAACGCTCACGTTTTTCACATTCACTCTAATAGTCCCATTTTTGACGGTTTAGATCATGACCTTACGGATCAATCTCAAATAGATCAATTATTTGGACTTTTGAATAAATATTCTTATCTATTTACTCGGGGTTTTTCCCAGACTCGTGTCAATACGGGGGAGCTGGAGATCCGTCTAAAGAACCCAGATAAATTCGTCGAGCGTAGACCTTACCGGTTGGCACCCATTGAACGTCAAAAAGTGAAAGACATTGTTTCCGAACTTATCACAAATAATATAATCAGGGAAAGTAGGTCCCCTTATTCAAGCCCAATTGTTTTGGTAAAAAAGAAGAACGGTGACGACCGAATGTGCGTTGATTATCGGGAGCTAAACTCTAACACTATTCGCGATCATTACCCTTTACCCTTGATAGGAGACCAGATAGACCAGTTGGTAGGTGGTAGGTACTTTAATTGTTTAGATATGGCGTCAGAGTTCCACCAGATCCCTATTTGTGAAACTTCCGTAGAAAAGACTGCCTTTATCACACAGGACGGGCTTTATGAATATTTAACGATGCCTTTCGGGCTTTGTAATGCACCTTCTGTGTATCAAAGATGCATTAATAACGCTTTAGCACCCCTGCTAAGCCCGGGTAGTACTGATAATGACTCGAATGATAGTGTCGCTCAAGTTTATATTGATGACGTCATCAGCAAAAGTCGCGATTTTCATTCCGGTATATCGTATCTCGAAAGGATTCTAATAGCTTTACGTGACTCAGGTTTTTCAATTAATCCTGATAAGTGTTCTTTTTTCAAAAAATCGATTGAATATTTAGGTAATGTAGTTGAGGACGGTAAGGTACGTCCAAGTCCAAAAAAAGTAGATGCTCTTTTAAAATCACCTATTCCGACAACAGTTAAACAAGTCCGTCAGTTTAATGGTCTCGCGGGTTATTTTCGGCGTTTCATTCCAGACTTTTCGCGAACTATGGCCCCCTTATATAATTTAACTAAACAGGGAGTCAAATGGTCTTGGACTAATGTCCACGAGGAAACGCGTCAAAAAGTCATCCATTATCTTACTTCTTGTCCTGTATTAACGATATTTAAGGAAGGTGATCCTGTGGAACTACACACCGACGCCAGCAGCTTGGGATTTGGAGCAGTACTCGTGCAACTAATCAACGGCCGACAACATGTTGTTGCCTACTTCAGTATGCGGACTACTGAAGTAGAAAGCAGGTACCATTCTTATGAACTGGAGACCTTGGCTGTCGTTCGAGCAATTAAATACTTCAGGCACTACTTGTATGGACGTAAGTTTAAAGTTATCACAGATTGCAATGCGCTGAAGGCCTCGGAACACAAGAGAGATCTCTTACCGAGAATACATCGTTGGTGGGCATTCCTGCAAAACTTCAACTTTGACATCGAGTATAGAAAAGGTGAGCGGATGCAACATGCAGACTTCTTTAGCAGAAATCCAGGCCCTTTAAATGTAAACATTTTGTCAAGCAATCTGAAGTGGCTCAACGTGGAGCAGCGTCGTGACAGTAAGCTTAGGTCTATCATAAATGCTCTTGAAAAGAGAGAAGACGTTCCTGGATACTCCTTAGATAACCTAGCACTCAAGTACGAACGCATGGATCCTACGCTAGGTCCACGGAAGCTAATTGTTGTCCCTAGATCGTTTCAGTGGAGTTTGATCAATACTTTTCACACCTCTCTAAAGCACCCTGGTTGGGAGAAGACTCTCTCCAAACTAAGAGAGACCTATTTCTTTGAAAAAATGAGCACCATAGTCAGAGAGTTTGTGGAAAATTGCGTGGTATGTCGAACGTCCAAACAGTCGTCGGGGGCAATACAGGTACAAATGCATCCAATACCCAAACCTACATCTCCGTTCGAGGTTGTCCATATGGACATTACCGGCAAACTGGGATTGGATCAAGAATATGTAATTGTTGCTATAGACGCATTTAGTAAGTACGTTCTACTACGCTACTCCAATAACAAGAGTCAACACAGCACCCTAGCAGCATTGAAACAGCTGATACATTTGTTCGGAGCACCAAGGCAAGTGGTGGTGGATGGCGGACGCGAGTTTCTAGGTGAGTTCAAAAACTACTGTGACTTATATGGTATACAAATACACACTATAGCACCTGGCGTTAGTCGAGCTAACGGACAAGTGGAGCGTGTAATGGGTACGTTGAAGAACGCTTTAATAATTATTAAGAATTATGAAATTGCTGAGTGGCATACAGCGTTGGATAGCTTACAACTAGCCCTTAATTGCACGGTACATAAGACCACTGGCATTGCTCCTTTGACTCTGCTTACTCGCCGTCAAAACTGCGTGCCTCCCGAATTATTGAACCTAGTAAACTTCGATAATCAATCTATAGACGCTGATGCCTTGGAAGTACTTGTACGACGCAGGATGGTCGAAGCGGCTGACAAGAACAAGTCTAGATTCGACAGAGGTCGGGCAAAAATTCAACATTTTCAACGAGGTGATTTTGTTCTGATTAAAAACAATCCAAGAAATCAGACATCTCTTGACCCCAAATATAGTGTGCCTTACGAGATCCACAGAGTCATCGAAAATGACCGTTACCTTGTAAAGAAGGTAATTGGCCACCACGGACGCCCTCGTAAAGTATCGCACGACCAGCTACGACGGGCTCCACAGCCAGGAGGCAGTGAAGAGCCGATGACCGTGTCGCCTTCAGATGATCAACTAGCTGGACCTTCGGGCATTAGCCAAACTAAAGAAAACGCTGATAATAGTACTCCTGATATGTCTACATCAACTGAATAATCAATAACTGGTGAGCAATTTTCATTCTACCGTTTTTCTTTTATTTTTAAACAATGAATTAATTACTGATTTAAATAACAAGTTTACTAATATCACTAAAAGATACTGTTGGCGTGCAGATCCGACCCATAACTAATTTAAAGATGTTGGTGGCGTTGTGGTAACGCCATACAACCACGAAAAGATCCCATTGTTGGACAATAATAAAATATGTTGTTAGTAATGTGGAGACACTATACAACTACAAAAGATCCTATATGGACTATAAAAAGATGTTGGTAGCGACGCGGGATCGTTATACAACCACATTATATAAATAAATAATAATACTATAGACGGGTGGAGACGTTCTATGACATGTCAAAATATGTTATGAGTGTACGAGTGATGCCCCATCAGTCACAAAAAGATGTTATGGTTGTTTAGGCGACTTATAACCAAAATCAAAAGTTCGACTTATTATAACTTTATCCAGGTATGGAAGGCTGTAATAGGCGTTCATTCATAACTAACACTCATTAAAAAATAAATAAATAAATAAATAATAATAATAATAATAATAAAAATTTTCTATTACATTTTCTTATTACCTCTCATCACGTGGAGTGATGATGGAACCAAAACAAAAAACATTTGTTATGAGAAGTGATAATGATGTCTTAACTATCTCAATACTATTTTACCTAGGCTGTAATAGGCGTTCATTCATAACTAACACTCATTAAAAAATAAATAAATAAATAAATAATAATAATAATAATAATAAAAATTTTCTATTACATTTTCTTATTACCTCTCATCACGTGGAGTGATGATGGAACCAAAACAAAAAACATTTGTTATGAGAAGTGATAATGATGTCTTAACTATCTCAATACTATTTTACCTAGGTTTACTGTGGAAGTACCTAGCCTACAAACTATTATCATTTTTGGTTACAGATAAAACGATGCAGAGCACGCATCGTTCATCAGAATGGCCGTGTCGCCGCGATGATTTAATAAAATAAATTAAGGGACAAACTTAACTTAATCTAGTATGTAAGTTAATTATTTATAATAATTGTAATCGCTTCATCCGTATCTTCAAAACAATATTACTTTAAATCTTATTAATTAAATATCGACATGACTTAGTTGTTGTATTTTGCTATGTTATTTTACGGATGAAGTTAAATAATTACCGTTGTGAGATTTTACTATAGTCAAAATTAATTATGTTTTGTTAAGAAGGCCTTCGCTTAGTATTACATTTTATTACATGTAAATAACTATAAAATGATTGTAAATGGATGACATTTTGATTCAGAAGTTGGTTAGTTTACCAACTTTACTTTATTAATTTCCTAACTTTATTAAGTTTTAGCTATCAATTAATTAATCTAAGATTTTCGTAAATCGTCATTATTATGGCAATAAATTATGCAATATCAATTGTAAGAGAAATCAATTTATTTAATTAGAAATATGTTAAATAGTTGTTCAGGCGACGAGCGTTGCCCGGTATTGTGATATTGTCCGACCGTAAGGGTTGATGGTGACGCTCGGCGCGAGACCTGACTCAATTTTGGTAGAGCAGCCGTTTGAAAAGGTCGTAAGCAATTATTCACTATTTTTATTAATAATAATTGTCATTTTTGTTCTTATAATTATTTCTACTTTTATTTTAGTTCTATTTTACTTTGTAGTTGATTTGTTGGGTGTGTCATCAAGTGCATTAAAAATAGCTTTAGTTTGTCTTTCCCTAGTTTCATTTTATAGTGTGTCGATTCTTTAAAACTTAAGGAACTTAGCTATGGATAAAAACTCAGACATCAGAGCCAACGACACTAATGGTGTCGATGGCTCTGATCTTTTTAAAAATATAGGAAGTGATTTAAATCCGTTATCAGAAGTGGGATCGCTCCAGCGATCCCTTTCTGCCGGTCATATGAATTCAGTGCCTGACGTTTCTCGTGCCGTGGTGCATCCGGATGCTTCTCAACCCTGCGGATCGACCGCGATGCCACCTACCTACAACGAGGGGGGTGAGTTCACCGGTCATTCGACGCAATCTGAGCCTACAGTTGGTAACGTACCGTCAGAATTTTTTATGCACATGATGACCATGATGCAGAACATGAGTGAACGACTTATACAAAAACAAACTGATAAAGTTAGAATTACAGATATCTATCTACCCACTTTTGATCCAGACGGTAGTGTTGCGGTTCGTGATTGGTGTGACCATATTTCAACAGCGGTAAGTACTTATCAGTTAAGTGACTATGATGTTCGCATGAAAGTTAGTAGCTTACTTAAAGGCCGGGCCCGAGTGTGGGCCGACAATTGGTTGGTGACTACTTCTACTTGGGCAGAGCTACGGGAAATTATTATAACAACATTTGAGCCCGAAAATCGATATTCTCGGGACATTCTGAAATTTCGAGAGCATGTGTATAGCGCTAATAAGGACATTGCAGAGTTTCTGTCACAGGGGTGGCTACTTTGGAAACGTATAACTAGAGACAGATTGGACAACGATGACGCAGTCGAGGCAGTAATCGGTATGGTATGTGATGAACGACTTAGAATTGAGTTAATGAATGTCAGAGCCAAAACAGTTCCAGAGTTGATTTCAGTGGCGTCATCTATAAGAACCAAACGTCCATCCCAACCTAGTATAAACCAAACACCTTATAAACGTGCTCGACTTTCAGTGGATCATAGGAGCACCCCATATTGTAACTTCTGTCATAAGGTGGGTCACATATCTCAAAACTGTCACTACAAAACTGGCACTGCTTCTGCACAAAGGAACACTTCATCTGCAACTACAGCTGTTGGATCAAATAAACCTATTCCTCCCGGTAAGTTTTGTTCTTTTTGCTCCAAACCAGGACATACATTTGATACATGTTATCGTCGCGAGAAACAGATAACATCCAATATTAATACAGTAACTAGCAACAATTCATCCTTAAACATCATGCATATGAAGGTAGGTAATGTAGAAATAGATGCAGTGTTCGACAGCGGTGCCGAATGTTCTGTGATGCGGGAGACTTCCGCAAATAAGATTCCCGGTCGACGACATCAGGTAGTGAACTATTTACGTGGCCTAGGCCCAGTCCCTGTTATTTCTACAAGTACGTTGACCACAATTTGTGTTATTAATAATATTAACGTAGAAATTGAATTTCATATCTTACCTGATTTTGAAATGACTACAAATGTGTTAATCGGTGCGAATTTGTTACATAATACCGGTTTAAGTGTAATCGTAACTCAAACACATGCAAACTTGATTCGTAACGCTCACGTTTTTCACATTCACTCTAATAGTCCCATTTTTGACGGTTTAGATCATGACCTTACGGATCAATCTCAAATAGATCAATTATTTGGACTTTTGAATAAATATTCTTATCTATTTACTCGGGGTTTTTCCCAGACTCGTGTCAATACGGGGGAGCTGGAGATCCGTCTAAAGAACCCAGATAAATTCGTCGAGCGTAGACCTTACCGGTTGGCACCCATTGAACGTCAAAAAGTGAAAGACATTGTTTCCGAACTTATCACAAATAATATAATCAGGGAAAGTAGGTCCCCTTATTCAAGCCCAATTGTTTTGGTAAAAAAGAAGAACGGTGACGACCGAATGTGCGTTGATTATCGGGAGCTAAACTCTAACACTATTCGCGATCATTACCCTTTACCCTTGATAGGAGACCAGATAGACCAGTTGGTAGGTGGTAGGTACTTTAATTGTTTAGATATGGCGTCAGAGTTCCACCAGATCCCTATTTGTGAAACTTCCGTAGAAAAGACTGCCTTTATCACACAGGACGGGCTTTATGAATATTTAACGATGCCTTTCGGGCTTTGTAATGCACCTTCTGTGTATCAAAGATGCATTAATAACGCTTTAGCACCCCTGCTAAGCCCGGGTAGTACTGATAATGACTCGAATGATAGTGTCGCTCAAGTTTATATTGATGACGTCATCAGCAAAAGTCGCGATTTTCATTCCGGTATATCGTATCTCGAAAGGATTCTAATAGCTTTACGTGACTCAGGTTTTTCAATTAATCCTGATAAGTGTTCTTTTTTCAAAAAATCGATTGAATATTTAGGTAATGTAGTTGAGGACGGTAAGGTACGTCCAAGTCCAAAAAAAGTAGATGCTCTTTTAAAATCACCTATTCCGACAACAGTTAAACAAGTCCGTCAGTTTAATGGTCTCGCGGGTTATTTTCGGCGTTTCATTCCAGACTTTTCGCGAACTATGGCCCCCTTATATAATTTAACCAAACAGGGAGTCAAATGGTCTTGGACTAATGTCCACGAGGAAACGCGTCAAAAAGTCATCCATTATCTTACTTCTTGTCCTGTATTAACGATATTTAAGGAAGGTGATCCTGTGGAACTACACACCGACGCCAGCAGCTTGGGATTTGGAGCAGTACTCGTGCAACTAATCAACGGCCGACAACATGTTGTTGCCTACTTCAGTATGCGGACTACTGAAGTAGAAAGCAGGTACCATTCTTATGAACTGGAGACCTTGGCTGTCGTTCGAGCAATTAAATACTTCAGGCACTACTTGTATGGACGTAAGTTTAAAGTTATCACAGATTGCAATGCGCTGAAGGCCTCGGAACACAAGAGAGATCTCTTACCGAGAATACATCGTTGGTGGGCATTCCTGCAAAACTTCAACTTTGACATCGAGTATAGAAAAGGTGAGCGGATGCAACATGCAGACTTCTTTAGCAGAAATCCAGGCCCTTTAAATGTAAACATTTTGTCAAGCAATCTGAAGTGGCTCAACGTGGAGCAGCGTCGTGACAGTAAGCTTAGGTCTATCATAAATGCTCTTGAAAAGAGAGAAGACGTTCCTGGATACTCCTTAGATAACCTAGCACTCAAGTACGAACGCATGGATCCTACGCTAGGTCCACGGAAGCTAATTGTTGTCCCTAGATCGTTTCAGTGGAGTTTGATCAATACTTTTCACACCTCTCTAAAGCACCCTGGTTGGGAGAAGACTCTCTCCAAACTAAGAGAGACCTATTTCTTTGAAAAAATGAGCACCATAGTCAGAGAGTTTGTGGAAAATTGCGTGGTATGTCGAACGTCCAAACAGTCGTCGGGGGCAATACAGGTACAAATGCATCCAATACCCAAACCTACATCTCCGTTCGAGGTTGTCCATATGGACATTACCGGCAAACTGGGATTGGATCAAGAATATGTAATTGTTGCTATAGACGCATTTAGTAAGTACGTTCTACTACGCTACTCCAATAACAAGAGTCAACACAGCACCCTAGCAGCATTGAAACAGCTGATACATTTGTTCGGAGCACCAAGGCAAGTGGTGGTGGATGGCGGACGCGAGTTTCTAGGTGAGTTCAAAAACTACTGTGACTTATATGGTATACAAATACACACTATAGCACCTGGCGTTAGTCGAGCTAACGGACAAGTGGAGCGTGTAATGGGTACGTTGAAGAACGCTTTAATAATTATTAAGAATTATGAAATTGCTGAGTGGCATACAGCGTTGGATAGCTTACAACTAGCCCTTAATTGCACGGTACATAAGACCACTGGCATTGCTCCTTTGACTCTGCTTACTCGCCGTCAAAACTGCGTGCCTCCCGAATTATTGAACCTAGTAAACTTCGATAATCAATCTATAGACGCTGATGCCTTGGAAGTACTTGTACGACGCAGGATGGTCGAAGCGGCTGACAAGAACAAGTCTAGATTCGACAGAGGTCGGGCAAAAATTCAACATTTTCAACGAGGTGATTTTGTTCTGATTAAAAACAATCCAAGAAATCAGACATCTCTTGACCCCAAATATAGTGTGCCTTACGAGATCCACAGAGTCATCGAAAATGACCGTTACCTTGTAAAGAAGGTAATTGGCCACCACGGACGCCCTCGTAAAGTATCGCACGACCAGCTACGACGGGCTCCACAGCCAGGAGGCAGTGAAGAGCCGATGACCGTGTCGCCTTCAGATGATCAACTAGCTGGACCTTCGGGCATTAGCCAAACTAAAGAAAACGCTGATAATAGTACTCCTGATATGTCTACATCAACTGAATAATCAATAACTGGTGAGCAATTTTCATTCTACCGTTTTTCTTTTATTTTTAAACAATGAATTAATTACTGATTTAAATAACAAGTTTACTAATATCACTAAAAGATACTGTTGGCGTGCAGATCCGACCCATAACTAATTTAAAGATGTTGGTGGCGTTGTGGTAACGCCATACAACCACGAAAAGATCCCATTGTTGGACAATAATAAAATATGTTGTTAGTAATGTGGAGACACTATACAACTACAAAAGATCCTATATGGACTATAAAAAGATGTTGGTAGCGACGCGGGATCGTTATACAACCACATTATATAAATAAATAATAATACTATAGACGGGTGGAGACGTTCTATGACATGTCAAAATATGTTATGTGTGTACGAGTGATGCCCCATCAGTCACAAAAAGATGTTATGGTTGTTTAGGCGACTTATAACCAAAATCAAAAGTTCGACTTATTATAACTTTATCCAGGTATGGAAGGCTGTAATAGGCGTTCATTCATAACTAACACTCATTAAAAAATAAATAAATAAATAAATAATAATAATAATAATAATAAAAATTTTCTATTACATTTTCTTATTACCTCTCATCACGTGGAGTGATGATGGAACCAAAACAAAAAACATTTGTTATGAGAAGTGATAATGATGTCTTAACTATCTCAATACTATTTTACCTAGGCTGTAATAGGCGTTCATTCATAACTAACACTCATTAAAAAATAAATAAATAAATAAATAATAATAATAATAATAATAAAAATTTTCTATTACATTTTCTTATTACCTCTCATCACGTGGAGTGATGATGGAACCAAAACAAAAAACATTTGTTATGAGAAGTGATAATGATGTCTTAACTATCTCAATACTATTTTACCTAGGTTTACTGTGGAAGTACCTAGCCTACAAACTATTATCATTTTTGGTTACAGATAAAACGATGCAGAGCACGCATCGTTCATCAGAATGGCCGTGTCGCCGCGATGATTTAATAAAATAAATTAAGGGACAAACTTAACTTAATCTAGTATGTAAGTTAATTATTTATAATAATTGTAATCGCTTCATCCGTATCTTCAAAACAATATTACTTTAAATCTTATTAATTAAATATCGACATGACTTAGTTGTTGTATTTTGCTATGTTATTTTACGGATGAAGTTAAATAATTACCGTTGTGAGATTTTACTATAGTCAAAATTAATTATGTTTTGTTAAGAAGGCCTTCGCTTAGTATTACATTTTATTACATGTAAATAACTATAAAATGATTGTAAATGGATGACATTTTGATTCAGAAGTTGGTTAGTTTACCAACTTTACTTTATTAATTTCCTAACTTTATTAAGTTTTAGCTATCAATTAATTAATCTAAGATTTTCGTAAATCGTCATTATTATGGCAATAAATTATGCAATATCAATTGTAAGAGAAATCAATTTATTTAATTAGAAATATGTTAAATAGTTGTTCAGGCGACGAGCGTTGCCCGGTATTGTGATATTGTCCGACCGTAAGGGTTGATGGTGACGCTCGGCGCGAGACCTGACTCAATTTTGGTAGAGCAGCCGTTTGAAAAGGTCGTAAGCAATTATTCACTATTTTTATTAATAATAATTGTCATTTTTGTTCTTATAATTATTTCTACTTTTATTTTAGTTCTATTTTACTTTGTAGTTGATTTGTTGGGTGTGTCATCAAGTGCATTAAAAATAGCTTTAGTTTGTCTTTCCCTAGTTTCATTTTATAGTGTGTCGATTCTTTAAAACTTAAGGAACTTAGCTATGGATAAAAACTCAGACATCAGAGCCAACGACACTAATGGTGTCGATGGCTCTGATCTTTTTAAAAATATAGGAAGTGATTTAAATCCGTTATCAGAAGTGGGATCGCTCCAGCGATCCCTTTCTGCCGGTCATATGAATTCAGTGCCTGACGTTTCTCGTGCCGTGGTGCATCCGGATGCTTCTCAACCCTGCGGATCGACCGCGATGCCACCTACCTACAACGAGGGGGGTGAGTTCACCGGTCATTCGACGCAATCTGAGCCTACAGTTGGTAACGTACCGTCAGAATTTTTTATGCACATGATGACCATGATGCAGAACATGAGTGAACGACTTATACAAAAACAAACTGATAAAGTTAGAATTACAGATATCTATCTACCCACTTTTGATCCAGACGGTAGTGTTGCGGTTCGTGATTGGTGTGACCATATTTCAACAGCGGTAAGTACTTATCAGTTAAGTGACTATGATGTTCGCATGAAAGTTAGTAGCTTACTTAAAGGCCGGGCCCGAGTGTGGGCCGACAATTGGTTGGTGACTACTTCTACTTGGGCAGAGCTACGGGAAATTATTATAACAACATTTGAGCCCGAAAATCGATATTCTCGGGACATTCTGAAATTTCGAGAGCATGTGTATAGCGCTAATAAGGACATTGCAGAGTTTCTGTCACAGGGGTGGCTACTTTGGAAACGTATAACTAGAGACAGATTGGACAACGATGACGCAGTCGAGGCAGTAATCGGTATGGTATGTGATGAACGACTTAGAATTGAGTTAATGAATGTCAGAGCCAAAACAGTTCCAGAGTTGATTTCAGTGGCGTCATCTATAAGAACCAAACGTCCATCCCAACCTAGTATAAACCAAACACCTTATAAACGTGCTCGACTTTCAGTGGATCATAGGAGCACCCCATATTGTAACTTCTGTCATAAGGTGGGTCACATATCTCAAAACTGTCACTACAAAACTGGCACTGCTTCTGCACAAAGGAACACTTCATCTGCAACTACAGCTGTTGGATCAAATAAACCTATTCCTCCCGGTAAGTTTTGTTCTTTTTGCTCCAAACCAGGACATACATTTGATACATGTTATCGTCGCGAGAAACAGATAACATCCAATATTAATACAGTAACTAGCAACAATTCATCCTTAAACATCATGCATATGAAGGTAGGTAATGTAGAAATAGATGCAGTGTTCGACAGCGGTGCCGAATGTTCTGTGATGCGGGAGACTTCCGCAAATAAGATTCCCGGTCGACGACATCAGGTAGTGAACTATTTACGTGGCCTAGGCCCAGTCCCTGTTATTTCTACAAGTACCTTGACCACAATTTGTGTTATTAATAATATTAACGTAGAAATTGAATTTCATATCTTACCTGATTTTGAAATGACTACAAATGTGTTAATCGGTGCGAATTTGTTACATAATACCGGTTTAAGTGTAATCGTAACTCAAACACATGCAAACTTGATTCGTAACGCTCACGTTTTTCACATTCACTCTAATAGTCCCATTTTTGACGGTTTAGATCATGACCTTACGGATCAATCTCAAATAGATCAATTATTTGGACTTTTGAATAAATATTCTTATCTATTTACTCGGGGTTTTTCCCAGACTCGTGTCAATACGGGGGAGCTGGAGATCCGTCTAAAGAACCCAGATAAATTCGTCGAGCGTAGACCTTACCGGTTGGCACCCATTGAACGTCAAAAAGTGAAAGACATTGTTTCCGAACTTATCACAAATAATATAATCAGGGAAAGTAGGTCCCCTTATTCAAGCCCAATTGTTTTGGTAAAAAAGAAGAACGGTGACGACCGAATGTGCGTTGATTATCGGGAGCTAAACTCTAACACTATTCGCGATCATTACCCTTTACCCTTGATAGGAGACCAGATAGACCAGTTGGTAGGTGGTAGGTACTTTAATTGTTTAGATATGGCGTCAGAGTTCCACCAGATCCCTATTTGTGAAACTTCCGTAGAAAAGACTGCCTTTATCACACAGGACGGGCTTTATGAATATTTAACGATGCCTTTCGGGCTTTGTAATGCACCTTCTGTGTATCAAAGATGCATTAATAACGCTTTAGCACCCCTGCTAAGCCCGGGTAGTACTGATAATGACTCGAATGATAGTGTCGCTCAAGTTTATATTGATGACGTCATCAGCAAAAGTCGCGATTTTCATTCCGGTATATCGTATCTCGAAAGGATTCTAATAGCTTTACGTGACTCAGGTTTTTCAATTAATCCTGATAAGTGTTCTTTTTTCAAAAAATCGATTGAATATTTAGGTAATGTAGTTGAGGACGGTAAGGTACGTCCAAGTCCAAAAAAAGTAGATGCTCTTTTAAAATCACCTATTCCGACAACAGTTAAACAAGTCCGTCAGTTTAATGGTCTCGCGGGTTATTTTCGGCGTTTCATTCCAGACTTTTCGCGAACTATGGCCCCCTTATATAATTTAACCAAACAGGGAGTCAAATGGTCTTGGACTAATGTCCACGAGGAAACGCGTCAAAAAGTCATCCATTATCTTACTTCTTGTCCTGTATTAACGATATTTAAGGAAGGTGATCCTGTGGAACTACACACCGACGCCAGCAGCTTGGGATTTGGAGCAGTACTCGTGCAACTAATCAACGGCCGACAACATGTTGTTGCCTACTTCAGTATGCGGACTACTGAAGTAGAAAGCAGGTACCATTCTTATGAACTGGAGACCTTGGCTGTCGTTCGAGCAATTAAATACTTCAGGCACTACTTGTATGGACGTAAGTTTAAAGTTATCACAGATTGCAATGCGCTGAAGGCCTCGGAACACAAGAGAGATCTCTTACCGAGAATACATCGTTGGTGGGCATTCCTGCAAAACTTCAACTTTGACATCGAGTATAGAAAAGGTGAGCGGATGCAACATGCAGACTTCTTTAGCAGAAATCCAGGCCCTTTAAATGTAAACATTTTGTCAAGCAATCTGAAGTGGCTCAACGTGGAGCAGCGTCGTGACAGTAAGCTTAGGTCTATCATAAATGCTCTTGAAAAGAGAGAAGACGTTCCTGGATACTCCTTAGATAACCTAGCACTCAAGTACGAACGCATGGATCCTACGCTAGGTCCACGGAAGCTAATTGTTGTCCCTAGATCGTTTCAGTGGAGTTTGATCAATACTTTTCACACCTCTCTAAAGCACCCTGGTTGGGAGAAGACTCTCTCCAAACTAAGAGAGACCTATTTCTTTGAAAAAATGAGCACCATAGTCAGAGAGTTTGTGGAAAATTGCGTGGTATGTCGAACGTCCAAACAGTCGTCGGGGGCAATACAGGTACAAATGCATCCAATACCCAAACCTACATCTCCGTTCGAGGTTGTCCATATGGACATTACCGGCAAACTGGGATTGGATCAAGAATATGTAATTGTTGCTATAGACGCATTTAGTAAGTACGTTCTACTACGCTACTCCAATAACAAGAGTCAACACAGCACCCTAGCAGCATTGAAACAGCTGATACATTTGTTCGGAGCACCAAGGCAAGTGGTGGTGGATGGCGGACGCGAGTTTCTAGGTGAGTTCAAAAACTACTGTGACTTATATGGTATACAAATACACACTATAGCACCTGGCGTTAGTCGAGCTAACGGACAAGTGGAGCGTGTAATGGGTACGTTGAAGAACGCTTTAATAATTATTAAGAATTATGAAATTGCTGAGTGGCATACAGCGTTGGATAGCTTACAACTAGCCCTTAATTGCACGGTACATAAGACCACTGGCATTGCTCCTTTGACTCTGCTTACTCGCCGTCAAAACTGCGTGCCTCCCGAATTATTGAACCTAGTAAACTTCGATAATCAATCTATAGACGCTGATGCCTTGGAAGTACTTGTACGACGCAGGATGGTCGAAGCGGCTGACAAGAACAAGTCTAGATTCGACAGAGGTCGGGCAAAAATTCAACATTTTCAACGAGGTGATTTTGTTCTGATTAAAAACAATCCAAGAAATCAGACATCTCTTGACCCCAAATATAGTGTGCCTTACGAGATCCACAGAGTCATCGAAAATGACCGTTACCTTGTAAAGAAGGTAATTGGCCACCACGGACGCCCTCGTAAAGTATCGCACGACCAGCTACGACGGGCTCCACAGCCAGGAGGCAGTGAAGAGCCGATGACCGTGTCGCCTTCAGATGATCAACTAGCTGGACCTTCGGGCATTAGCCAAACTAAAGAAAACGCTGATAATAGTACTCCTGATATGTCTACATCAACTGAATAATCAATAACTGGTGAGCAATTTTCATTCTACCGTTTTTCTTTTATTTTTAAACAATGAATTAATTACTGATTTAAATAACAAGTTTACTAATATCACTAAAAGATACTGTTGGCGTGCAGATCCGACCCATAACTAATTTAAAGATGTTGGTGGCGTTGTGGTAACGCCATACAACCACGAAAAGATCCCATTGTTGGACAATAATAAAATATGTTGTTAGTAATGTGGAGACACTATACAACTACAAAAGATCCTATATGGACTATAAAAAGATGTTGGTAGCGACGCGGGATCGTTATACAACCACATTATATAAATAAATAATAATACTATAGACGGGTGGAGACGTTCTATGACATGTCAAAATATGTTATGTGTGTACGAGTGATGCCCCATCAGTCACAAAAAGATGTTATGGTTGTTTAGGCGACTTATAACCAAAATCAAAAGTTCGACTTATTATAACTTTATCCAGGTATGGAAGGCTGTAATAGGCGTTCATTCATAACTAACACTCATTAAAAAATAAATAAATAAATAAATAATAATAATAATAATAATAAAAATTTTCTATTACATTTTCTTATTACCTCTCATCACGTGGAGTGATGATGGAACCAAAACAAAAAACATTTGTTATGAGAAGTGATAATGATGTCTTAACTATCTCAATACTATTTTACCTAGGCTGTAATAGGCGTTCATTCATAACTAACACTCATTAAAAAATAAATAAATAAATAAATAATAATAATAATAATAATAAAAATTTTCTATTACATTTTCTTATTACCTCTCATCACGTGGAGTGATGATGGAACCAAAACAAAAAACATTTGTTATGAGAAGTGATAATGATGTCTTAACTATCTCAATACTATTTTACCTAGGTTTACTGTGGAAGTACCTAGCCTACAAACTATTATCATTTTTGGTTACAGATAAAACGATGCAGAGCACGCATCGTTCATCAGAATGGCCGTGTCGCCGCGATGATTTAATAAAATAAATTAAGGGACAAACTTAACTTAATCTAGTATGTAAGTTAATTATTTATAATAATTGTAATCGCTTCATCCGTATCTTCAAAACAATATTACTTTAAATCTTATTAATTAAATATCGACATGACTTAGTTGTTGTATTTTGCTATGTTATTTTACGGATGAAGTTAAATAATTACCGTTGTGAGATTTTACTATAGTCAAAATTAATTATGTTTTGTTAAGAAGGCCTTCGCTTAGTATTACATTTTATTACATGTAAATAACTATAAAATGATTGTAAATGGATGACATTTTGATTCAGAAGTTGGTTAGTTTACCAACTTTACTTTATTAATTTCCTAACTTTATTAAGTTTTAGCTATCAATTAATTAATCTAAGATTTTCGTAAATCGTCATTATTATGGCAATAAATTATGCAATATCAATTGTAAGAGAAATCAATTTATTTAATTAGAAATATGTTAAATAGTTGTTCAGGCGACGAGCGTTGCCCGGTATTGTGATATTGTCCGACCGTAAGGGTTGATGGTGACGCTCGGCGCGAGACCTGACTCAATTTTGGTAGAGCAGCCGTTTGAAAAGGTCGTAAGCAATTATTCACTATTTTTATTAATAATAATTGTCATTTTTGTTCTTATAATTATTTCTACTTTTATTTTAGTTCTATTTTACTTTGTAGTTGATTTGTTGGGTGTGTCATCAAGTGCATTAAAAATAGCTTTAGTTTGTCTTTCCCTAGTTTCATTTTATAGTGTGTCGATTCTTTAAAACTTAAGGAACTTAGCTATGGATAAAAACTCAGACATCAGAGCCAACGACACTAATGGTGTCGATGGCTCTGATCTTTTTAAAAATATAGGAAGTGATTTAAATCCGTTATCAGAAGTGGGATCGCTCCAGCGATCCCTTTCTGCCGGTCATATGAATTCAGTGCCTGACGTTTCTCGTGCCGTGGTGCATCCGGATGCTTCTCAACCCTGCGGATCGACCGCGATGCCACCTACCTACAACGAGGGGGGTGAGTTCACCGGTCATTCGACGCAATCTGAGCCTACAGTTGGTAACGTACCGTCAGAATTTTTTATGCACATGATGACCATGATGCAGAACATGAGTGAACGACTTATACAAAAACAAACTGATAAAGTTAGAATTACAGATATCTATCTACCCACTTTTGATCCAGACGGTAGTGTTGCGGTTCGTGATTGGTGTGACCATATTTCAACAGCGGTAAGTACTTATCAGTTAAGTGACTATGATGTTCGCATGAAAGTTAGTAGCTTACTTAAAGGCCGGGCCCGAGTGTGGGCCGACAATTGGTTGGTGACTACTTCTACTTGGGCAGAGCTACGGGAAATTATTATAACAACATTTGAGCCCGAAAATCGATATTCTCGGGACATTCTGAAATTTCGAGAGCATGTGTATAGCGCTAATAAGGACATTGCAGAGTTTCTGTCACAGGGGTGGCTACTTTGGAAACGTATAACTAGAGACAGATTGGACAACGATGACGCAGTCGAGGCAGTAATCGGTATGGTATGTGATGAACGACTTAGAATTGAGTTAATGAATGTCAGAGCCAAAACAGTTCCAGAGTTGATTTCAGTGGCGTCATCTATAAGAACCAAACGTCCATCCCAACCTAGTATAAACCAAACACCTTATAAACGTGCTCGACTTTCAGTGGATCATAGGAGCACCCCATATTGTAACTTCTGTCATAAGGTGGGTCACATATCTCAAAACTGTCACTACAAAACTGGCACTGCTTCTGCACAAAGGAACACTTCATCTGCAACTACAGCTGTTGGATCAAATAAACCTATTCCTCCCGGTAAGTTTTGTTCTTTTTGCTCCAAACCAGGACATACATTTGATACATGTTATCGTCGCGAGAAACAGATAACATCCAATATTAATACAGTAACTAGCAACAATTCATCCTTAAACATCATGCATATGAAGGTAGGTAATGTAGAAATAGATGCAGTGTTCGACAGCGGTGCCGAATGTTCTGTGATGCGGGAGACTTCCGCAAATAAGATTCCCGGTCGACGACATCAGGTAGTGAACTATTTACGTGGCCTAGGCCCAGTCCCTGTTATTTCTACAAGTACGTTGACCACAATTTGTGTTATTAATAATATTAACGTAGAAATTGAATTTCATATCTTACCTGATTTTGAAATGACTACAAATGTGTTAATCGGTGCGAATTTGTTACATAATACCGGTTTAAGTGTAATCGTAACTCAAACACATGCAAACTTGATTCGTAACGCTCACGTTTTTCACATTCACTCTAATAGTCCCATTTTTGACGGTTTAGATCATGACCTTACGGATCAATCTCAAATAGATCAATTATTTGGACTTTTGAATAAATATTCTTATCTATTTACTCGGGGTTTTTCCCAGACTCGTGTCAATACGGGGGAGCTGGAGATCCGTCTAAAGAACCCAGATAAATTCGTCGAGCGTAGACCTTACCGGTTGGCACCCATTGAACGTCAAAAAGTGAAAGACATTGTTTCCGAACTTATCACAAATAATATAATCAGGGAAAGTAGGTCCCCTTATTCAAGCCCAATTGTTTTGGTAAAAAAGAAGAACGGTGACGACCGAATGTGCGTTGATTATCGGGAGCTAAACTCTAACACTATTCGCGATCATTACCCTTTACCCTTGATAGGAGACCAGATAGACCAGTTGGTAGGTGGTAGGTACTTTAATTGTTTAGATATGGCGTCAGAGTTCCACCAGATCCCTATTTGTGAAACTTCCGTAGAAAAGACTGCCTTTATCACACAGGACGGGCTTTATGAATATTTAACGATGCCTTTCGGGCTTTGTAATGCACCTTCTGTGTATCAAAGATGCATTAATAACGCTTTAGCACCCCTGCTAAGCCCGGGTAGTACTGATAATGACTCGAATGATAGTGTCGCTCAAGTTTATATTGATGACGTCATCAGCAAAAGTCGCGATTTTCATTCCGGTATATCGTATCTCGAAAGGATTCTAATAGCTTTACGTGACTCAGGTTTTTCAATTAATCCTGATAAGTGTTCTTTTTTCAAAAAATCGATTGAATATTTAGGTAATGTAGTTGAGGACGGTAAGGTACGTCCAAGTCCAAAAAAAGTAGATGCTCTTTTAAAATCACCTATTCCGACAACAGTTAAACAAGTCCGTCAGTTTAATGGTCTCGCGGGTTATTTTCGGCGTTTTTTTTTTTTTTTTTTTTATACAAAACTAGGTTAATGCTTGACTACATTCCACCTGATGGAAAGTGAAATGTAGTCTTAGGTGGTAAAGCGCATTAACCTAGCAGCCTATTCACTCTCCTCTTGAAGACACCCACATTATATTTTGCCGGAAATACCGACGCAGGCAGATTGTTCCAGTCCTTCGCTGTACGCACTAAAAAAGATGAAGCATAGCGCTTCGTTCGGACAGGTGGAATGTCCACAACGTAGGGATGGATACCCGCCGTGCGTCGGGACGTCCGGCAAAAGAACGGGGATGGGGGAATTAGGTCGTGCAAATCCTGCGCACACTCACCAAAATGTATCCTATAGAATACTGAGAGGCTAGCAATTCTACGCCTGTGTTCAAGGCTGTGGAGTTTGGCGTCAACCAATTTAGGGTCGCCAATAAGCCTCTTTGCTCGCCTCTCAATTGAGTCCAGAACCGCAAGATGAGTCTTTGCGGCACCAGCAAATATATGGCCACAGTACTCTACACACGACCGGATCTGTGCTTTGTATAATACAAGAAGCTGTCCCGGTGTAAAGTACTGTCGCACCTTCGCAAGTACGGCAAGCTTTCCCGCAGCTGCTCTTGCTCTGGACTCAATGTACCGACCAAAGTTGAGGTTCGAGGAGATCTCTAAGCCTAACAACTGAAGCCAGTCACTGTATTCCAAGGATACATTCTGGAAAGTAGGAGCCAAGGTGAAGGGGCTCCTTTTGGCGGTGAACAAACACGTCTACGTTTTGGTGGCGTTGAATTTGACAAGATTGGCATTGCCCCATGCGGAGACTGCCTGAAGTTTGTCATTCAAACGTTGCACCATGGCTTCTCTTTCAGACTGTACTTGATCTCGACTAGCCCGAGAACTTGGCAGATATCTTTCTACAACTGTGCTGTCGTCTGCATACCCATAGATACCGGGCTTCAGCAGATCGTTAATGTGCAGCAGAAAAAGAGTTGCAGAAAGAACGGACCCCTGAGGTACTCCGGCATTTATTGTCAAGGGTTCCGAAGAACACCCGTCGACAACAACACGGAGAGATCTCTGGCTCAAAAAGTCCGTTATCCAGCCAATCAGACCAGGAGATATACCGTACGCTGAAAGCTTGCTTAAAAGGCTCACATGCCAGACCCTGTCAAAAGCCTTCGAGACGTCCAGAGAGACGGCGACCGCTTCTCCGTTCCTCTCGATGGCTTCGCCTAAAATGTGTGTTGCGTACGCTAGAAGGTCCCCAGTGGACCTATTTCGGCGAAATCCGTACTGTCGGTCACTGAGGAGATCGTTACCTTCTACGTACGATAGAAGCCGCGAGTTCAATACACGCTCCATAATCTTGCAGAGTATGGAGGTGATTGAAATGGGCCTATAATTGGCAGGATCGGCACGGCTGCCTTTTTTGGGCACGGGTTGCACGTTGGCAAGCTTCCAGGATTCCGGCACTTTTCCAGTCTTGAAAGAGAGGCGATACAGACGTGTCAATACAGGAGACAACTCACCTGCGCATGTCTTGAGCAGAATGGCTGGTATACCATCAGGACCACTGGCTTTATTCACATCCAAACGACACAATGTTCTCCATACCTCTTTGTTCGTGATGCGGATTTCAGGCATCGAAATACCGCAGTGAGGAAGATGTTCTGGAGAAGCATTGCCAGTGTCTAGAAGCGAATTCTCAGCAAACAGAGAAGCAAATACATTCGCTTTCTCTGTTGCTGTGTGGGCCAGGGATCCATCAGGCTTCAGCAGAGCAGGCAGTGAGGGTTGGCAGAAGTTCGACTCGATCGCTTTGGCAAGAGACCAGAAAGCTCGACTGCCAGTTGGTCTGACAGAGAGCTTTTCGCCATTCTTAACGATCCGATCAAGACGAGCCTTCCGCAATGCCTTTTTATAGGACTTGGCAGCTTGGTTAAAGGCTCTCTTCTTTGTACTTACATCCGGAGTTTTGCGGCTTCGAGCATCAGCCCAAATGAGGTATGCCGAATGTTTACGGTCATGTGCATGACGACATTCGGCATTAAACCATGGGCGAGCTTTGCCACCGATGGGTACGTCAGCAAAAGGAATAAAATACTCCATTGCCTGATGCACCACATCGGTTATAGCATCCGCGCAACTCGACGGATCCAAAGAAGAGAAGCAGACCTGCCGCCAAGGAAAAGACGCAAAAAAGTGCCGCATCTCATCCCAATCTGCTGACTTGTATTTCCATACTCGCCTAACACCATGTGGTTCGAAAGCTGGTGGGGAATATGTAAATACAGATTTCACCAGACAGTGATCGGAGGTTCCCAAGGGGGACGTGACCTCTACACGATACCTGTCCGGATCAGTTGTCAGCAGAAGGTCCAGGCAATTGGCTGTATGGCCTTCCACATCTGGTACCCTTGTCGCTTGCCTCACCAGCTGAAAGAGGTCCAAGGACAACGCAAAGTTCCGCGCTTCTCTTCCAGCATGGTCGGTCTTCTGGTACGGGAACAGCCAGTCCTGATGACAGGCATTAAAGTCCCCCAGAAAGACGAGCTGCGCCGAAGGGTACTGATACAGAGCCATATCTGCAGCCTCACTGAGATACTCAAATAAACGAGTTGTCTCCTGGTCACCGCTGTGCGAACGGTAGACACAGGAATACAGGATTTTTTCGTTTCCTGTGTCCACTAAAACCCATAGGGAAGAAAAAGTGGGGTCTTCAAGGTGACGGAGACGCTGAACACAGAGGTCGTTCCGCGCGTACACACTGACTCCGGCCCGTGAGCGAAAGTTGTGCTCTAACGAGTAACCGGGATAATCCAAGTATGCAGCGCTCAAAGGACATTGTATCTGCGTCTCCGTCAAAAAGAGCAAGTGCGGCTGCTCTGTCTCCAGGTGGTGGTGGACAGCTAAAAGATTTGAGTGCAAACCCCTGATATTAGTAAGGTGCACTTTATATGAGGAGGAGTGCAACCGCTGTGTAAAATTGTTCTTTTTTCTTAACTTTTTCATAAAAAAATAAATAAATATAAAAGTGAATAGGGATGGGAAATGGCAGTTGCACGAGACGGTACGTATCGAACCCGACGTCGAAATTGGTGATGTCTTGCCACTGGGAGGCTAGTCTGGAGACTGCGGGGACGCCCGAACCCCCCCAGGGATCGCCATCGGGCCTCCTCGTCTGGTCGCCAACCAGCACGATGGAGCCACCCTGGGATTTTTCACAGCTGGCGGGGCAGCCTTTCGTGGTTGGCTATCCCACTAATTGGGCCCCCAACTATCTGCGGGCGGCCAGCGGAAAGCCGTCGCTTCGGATCCCGCTACCCTCCTCGACTAGACACCCGACAAAACAAACACCAACCCGACGTCAGACCGGTTCGCCAACGCACCGCAACTGTTCAGACCCATTTCCCATAAACGGCTTCATCGAGCAACGTGCCGGAACACGACTAGGTCGTTTTGCGGCACGACTCTGCCCGATGGGTGGTAACTTTGCCGGCGACCGGATGTTATGGTCTACCACCAAGAAAACTTTCATTCCAGACTTTTCGCGAACTATGGCCCCCTTATATAATTTAACCAAACAGGGAGTCAAATGGTCTTGGACTAATGTCCACGAGGAAACGCGTCAAAAAGTCATCCATTATCTTACTTCTTGTCCTGTATTAACGATATTTAAGGAAGGTGATCCTGTGGAACTACACACCGACGCCAGCAGCTTGGGATTTGGAGCAGTACTCGTGCAACTAATCAACGGCCGACAACATGTTGTTGCCTACTTCAGTATGCGGACTACTGAAGTAGAAAGCAGGTACCATTCTTATGAACTGGAGACCTTGGCTGTCGTTCGAGCAATTAAATACTTCAGGCACTACTTGTATGGACGTAAGTTTAAAGTTATCACAGATTGCAATGCGCTGAAGGCCTCGGAACACAAGAGAGATCTCTTACCGAGAATACATCGTTGGTGGGCATTCCTGCAAAACTTCAACTTTGACATCGAGTATAGAAAAGGTGAGCGGATGCAACATGCAGACTTCTTTAGCAGAAATCCAGGCCCTTTAAATGTAAACATTTTGTCAAGCAATCTGAAGTGGCTCAACGTGGAGCAGCGTCGTGACAGTAAGCTTAGGTCTATCATAAATGCTCTTGAAAAGAGAGAAGACGTTCCTGGATACTCCTTAGATAACCTAGCACTCAAGTACGAACGCATGGATCCTACGCTAGGTCCACGGAAGCTAATTGTTGTCCCTAGATCGTTTCAGTGGAGTTTGATCAATACTTTTCACACCTCTCTAAAGCACCCTGGTTGGGAGAAGACTCTCTCCAAACTAAGAGAGACCTATTTCTTTGAAAAAATGAGCACCATAGTCAGAGAGTTTGTGGAAAATTGCGTGGTATGTCGAACGTCCAAACAGTCGTCGGGGGCAATACAGGTACAAATGCATCCAATACCCAAACCTACATCTCCGTTCGAGGTTGTCCATATGGACATTACCGGCAAACTGGGATTGGATCAAGAATATGTAATTGTTGCTATAGACGCATTTAGTAAGTACGTTCTACTACGCTACTCCAATAACAAGAGTCAACACAGCACCCTAGCAGCATTGAAACAGCTGATACATTTGTTCGGAGCACCAAGGCAAGTGGTGGTGGATGGCGGACGCGAGTTTCTAGGTGAGTTCAAAAACTACTGTGACTTATATGGTATACAAATACACACTATAGCACCTGGCGTTAGTCGAGCTAACGGACAAGTGGAGCGTGTAATGGGTACGTTGAAGAACGCTTTAATAATTATTAAGAATTATGAAATTGCTGAGTGGCATACAGCGTTGGATAGCTTACAACTAGCCCTTAATTGCACGGTACATAAGACCACTGGCATTGCTCCTTTGACTCTGCTTACTCGCCGTCAAAACTGCGTGCCTCCCGAATTATTGAACCTAGTAAACTTCGATAATCAATCTATAGACGCTGATGCCTTGGAAGTACTTGTACGACGCAGGATGGTCGAAGCGGCTGACAAGAACAAGTCTAGATTCGACAGAGGTCGGGCAAAAATTCAACATTTTCAACGAGGTGATTTTGTTCTGATTAAAAACAATCCAAGAAATCAGACATCTCTTGACCCCAAATATAGTGTGCCTTACGAGATCCACAGAGTCATCGAAAATGACCGTTACCTTGTAAAGAAGGTAATTGGCCACCACGGACGCCCTCGTAAAGTATCGCACGACCAGCTACGACGGGCTCCACAGCCAGGAGGCAGTGAAGAGCCGATGACCGTGTCGCCTTCAGATGATCAACTAGCTGGACCTTCGGGCATTAGCCAAACTAAAGAAAACGCTGATAATAGTACTCCTGATATGTCTACATCAACTGAATAATCAATAACTGGTGAGCAATTTTCATTCTACCGTTTTTCTTTTATTTTTAAACAATGAATTAATTACTGATTTAAATAACAAGTTTACTAATATCACTAAAAGATACTGTTTGCGTGCAGATCCGACCCATAACTAATTTAAAGATGTTGGTGGCGTTGTGGTAACGCCATACAACCATGAAAAGATCCCATTGTTGGACAATAATAAAATATGTTGTTAGTAATGTGGAGACACTATACAACTACAAAAGATCCTATATGGACTATAAAAAGATGTTGGTAGCGACGCGGGATCGTTATACAACCACATTATATAAATAAATAATAATACTATAGACGGGTGGAGACGTTCTATGACATGTCAAAATATGTTATGTGTGTACGAGTGATGCCCCATCAGTCACAAAAAGATGTTATGGTTGTTTAGGCGACTTATAACCAAAATCAAAAGTTCGACTTATTATAACTTTATCCAGGTATGGAAGGCTGTAATAGGCGTTCATTCATAACTAACACTCATTAAAAAATAAATAAATAAATAAATAATAATAATAATAATAATAAAAATTTTCTATTACATTTTCTTATTACCTCTCATCACGTGGAGTGATGATGGAACCAAAACAAAAAACATTTGTTATGAGAAGTGATAATGATGTCTTAACTATCTCAATACTATTTTACCTAGGTTTACTGTGGAAGTACCTAGCCTACAAACTATTATCATTTTTGGTTACAGATAAAACGATGCAGAGCACGCATCGTTCATCAGAATGGCCGTGTCGCCGCGATGATTTAATAAAATAAATTAAGGGACAAACTTAACTTAATCTAGTATGTAAGTTAATTATTTATAATAATTGTAATCGCTTCATCCGTATCTTCAAAACAATATTACTTTAAATCTTATTAATTAAATATCGACATGACTTAGTTGTTGTATTTTGCTATGTTATTTTACGGATGAAGTTAAATAATTACCGTTGTGAGATTTTACTATAGTCAAAATTAATTATGTTTTGTTAAGAAGGCCTTCGCTTAGTATTACATTTTATTACATGTAAATAACTATAAAATGATTGTAAATGGATGACATTTTGATTCAGAAGTTGGTTAGTTTACCAACTTTACTTTATTAATTTCCTAACTTTATTAAGTTTTAGCTATCAATTAATTAATCTAAGATTTTCGTAAATCGTCATTATTATGGCAATAAATTATGCAATATCAATTGTAAGAGAAATCAATTTATTTAATTAGAAATATGTTAAATAGTTGTTCAGGCGACGAGCGTTGCCCGGTATTGTGATATTGTCCGACCGTAAGGGTTGATGGTGACGCTCGGCGCGAGACCTGACTCACTTTTGGTAGAGCAGCCGTTTGAAAAGGTCGTAAGCAATTATTCACTATTTTTATTAATAATAATTGTCATTTTTGTTCTTATAATTATTTCTACTTTTATTTTAGTTCTATTTTACTTTGTAGTTGATTTGTTGGGTGTGTCATCAAGTGCATTAAAAATAGCTTTAGTTTGTCTTTCCCTAGTTTCATTTTATAGTGTGTCGATTCTTTAAAACTTAAGGAACTTAGCTATGGATAAAAACTCAGACATCAGAGCCAACGACACTAATGGTGTCGATGGCTCTGATCTTTTTAAAATATAGGAAGTGATTTAAATCCGTTATATAACAATATCTGAAATATTTCTAGTCAGGATTTATCTTAGAAAATCGGTTATTTAAATTTCTCATACATCGAAATAAGTATGTAAAATTTACAGTTACAGGTACATGGCGAACAGATAATATAAATAATCTCGAAGATTTGAGGGTGGTTGCAGCAATTTTGATCTCACGGATTGAACGTTGGAGATCATGAAACGCTAAAACGGTCAGCCTGTATCTACGGCCAGTGCTAGGTGATCGCAACGCCATATAGCAAGTGAAAAATAATTAAACAAAATATAAAAATATATTATATTATATTGAACACCATTAGTCTCAGTTATAAATATAACAAAATCTCATTATCGGAATATAATACACATGAAGGGAAAAAAATACAAAAACCTGGAACAGCATTACTTTTTATCAGTTACGTTTATTGTTATTTTAACTTTTTTTTTTTTTTTTTTTTTTTAACGTCTGGAATCCTCATGGATACACACCTCCATCCTGGGGAAGATGGAAGTGGTTATGTGAGACTCTTACTCACTAAACCAGACGGTCAACACCTCTCCGTCGTAATGGAGCGCCACGGGAACGCTTGCGCACACAACCGCGTTGCTCCGACGGAAGGCCGCGTGAGCAGCCACCACCATTGTTATTTTAACTTAGTATAAAGTTAGTTATCTAGTTAATCAAAAACGGTTAATTCATATATATGTATTAAATATAATCTAATAATTAATTATATCTAATCAAATATATATAGTAAATACATATACTCAAAACCCTGACACGTTATAAATGTATAATAATTTTTAACTTAGTAAAAAGATATAAAAATGCACATTATTTAAAGAATCATTAGTTTTAACGTATAAGACCGGTGGTAGACGAGAGGCGTTTCATTGTGGTTTTTATTTTTCAACTAACGCAGAGCTCTAATGAAGCGTGTGTAGTTTCGTGTCTTTTATGTAATGTGTGTTAAAAATCTATACATACAAATACTATAGTGATAAAAATCTTTACCTAACTAATTGCAAATATATAGGTATTGTATTTAATTTAATATCTAATTTAGTATTTTCTAAATGGGAAGATTTTTTTTTTTTAATTTAAAATTAACAAACTTTTAAATTATTGAACTTGTTTTCATATAGTATTGAACCATATGCTACCATTTATTCTTTAAAATATTTCAGCTCAAATTTTGTCGAGTTGAAAGGTCGACCGAAGTTCTATAAAGAAAATTTGTTTTTAGAGTAGTAGGGAAACATTGCGACAATAGCTTACATTTATAAAAATTTAACAGTCTAATTATTTATAAAGAAATATGTCGTTTAGAAATTACAGATACATTGTTTGTTCTAAATATTGGGTAATTTAACAAATTAAGTGAGTCATACCAATCTATGAACCTATATTTAATGGATAATCAATCATGTATCACTTCATAGAAAAAAAGCTTGAAGGGAAAACATACTAGTGCTTATCACTGCATTCGCAGGATGAATACACTCGCATGTGAAGTGGAGCCAGATATTTTCAATGTTGTAATTTACCTCCGTTAAAAATGCACATGGACATTTTGGTTCCGATTCCATTTGAAATGAAAACAAAATAATTGTTGAGAATTTTTGTTACATTTTTATTATTTATATCATATTTACACATATTGATTCTTTCAAATGACGCACAATTTAATCTAAATCTAAAAATAAAGACAATTAGCTCAAAACTTAAATATGTTACTAATATTTAATTATAAATAACATACACTCACAGTGAGAAAATATTAATTATTACGATATGTTAATAGAAAATCCTAGAATGTAGGTCTTTCCATATTTATTATCCAATGAAATATTTTAATATTATTCATCGCAATACATTAGGAATTTTCATATAACTGTACTGTTAAAAAAAAACTAGATATTGCGATATTGAACAATCATACATTCGTGGATAATTTAGAAATCCCAAACAGCTATTAAACACGGTATAAATACAATAATTCCCAAAATATAAATAAAATTTTTATTTAAATCATTCAATGACAAACACACCACCATTCTAAATACCTAAAATACTAGTAATAGAGTTTGAGAAAGCTTTTTACATTAATATTAAAGTGTAAATTAGAAGTCAGAAAATAATCTTCACGAAATAGCATAAACAGAGTTAAACAACGCAGTGACTTGTAAGATTAAATCAAGCAAAATTCTGTATGGCCAAAGCTAAAAAAACCTTTATATAAAAATGCAACACACGACTTGAACATACAAATAGCTGACGATTGTTAGGTCTGTCTGTACGTACATATATTCACTCACGTTCCAACGTGTACTCGTATCGAGCTGCAACCACTCTTTCCTCTTTACTTAGCATTCGATTTTCCATCGCATTCACAGATTTTTAGTGGCACTTTTTTCCTTTTACAACAACAAAAATAATCAAGTAAAATGTTGTATTCCTACTTCATTTCCTTTGACAATGATTGCGATAAATTTTAATCCTTTGCGTAAATGTGTTTAAGAGCTTACATGATATGTTGGTAAACCTCCTTAAACTTTATACAAAACCTTATTAAAGTTGTTCCGTTATATTATGTTGTAACCATTTTCAACAATAATTCGCATAGAAAACCGAAATAAACAACACAGGCAACTTCTCTTGGATCCAAATATTAGTAGACAAAAGATACCAAACTCAAAATAAACAATACATGCTTATGCTTGTGCATGTGCCTGTGCCTGTGCCTGTGCCTGTGCCTGTGCCTAAGCTTGTCCTTGGGTATACAAGGCTTACATGGCTACGTGGCTTAAGTGGCTTATGCTTGTGCTTGTGCTTGTGCTTGTGCTTGTGCCTGTGCCTGTGCCTGTGCCTGTGCCTGTGCCTGTGCTTGTGCTTGTGCCTGTGCCTGTGCCTGTGCCTGTGCCTGTGCCTGTGCCTGTGCCTGTGCCTGTGCCTGTGCCTGTGCCTGTGCCTGTGCCTGTGCCTGTGCCTGTGCCTGTGCCTGTGCCTGTGCCTGTGCCTGTGCCTGTGCCTGTGCCTGTGCCTGTGCCTGTGCCTGTGCCTGTGCCTGTGCCTGTGCCTGTGCCTGTGCCTGTGCCTGTGCCTGTGCCTGTGCCTGTGCCTGTGCCTGTGCCTGTGCCTAAGCTTGTCCTTGGGTATACAAGGCTTACATGGCTACGTGGCTTAAGTGGCTTATGCTTGTGCTTGTGCTTGTGCTTGTGCTTGTGCTTGTGCTTGTGCTTGTGCTTGTGCTTGTGCTTGTGCTTGTGCTTGTGCTTGTGCTTGTGCTTGTGCTTGTGCTTGTGCTTGTGCTTGTGCTTGTGCTTGTGCTTGTGCTTGTGCTTGTGCTTGTGCTTGTGCTTGTGCTTGTGCTTGTGCTTGTGCTTGTGCTTGTGCTTGTGCTTGTGCTTGTGCTTGTGCTTGTGCTTGTGCTTGTGCTTGTGCTTGTGCTTGTGCTTGTGCTTGTGCTTGTGCTTGTGCTTGTGCTTGTGCTTGTGCTTGTGCTTGTGCTTGTGCTTGTGCTTGTGCTTGTGCTTGTGCTTGTGCTTGTGCTTGTGCTTGTGCTTGTGCTTGTGCTTGTGCTTGTGCTTGTGCTTGTGCTTGTGCTTGTGCTTGTGCTTGTGCTTGTGCTTGTGCTTGTGCTTGTGCTTGTGCTTGTGCTTGTGCTTGTGCTTGTGCTTGTGCTTGTGCTTGTGCTTGTGCTTGTGCTTGTGCTTGTGCTTGTGCTTGTGCTTGTGCTTGTGCTTGTGCTTGTGCTTGTGCTTGTGCTTGTGCTTGTGCTTGTGCTTGTGCTTGTGCTTGTGCTTGTGCTTGTGCTTGTGCTTGTGCTTGTTCACGCATCGGTGGCGAACACCTAGCCAACATTGGAGGATTTGTTCAGCCGATGCGGAGGAGTGAGTAATAACGTCATAGAGGACGCGAATAACTCATCTTTCAAATAGTTCAACCGAGAGGTGACCACCCTCGGTCAGTTCAAAGTGACTTCATCTCAAAGACGTCACACCAAGTACAACGTGATATCAGGATACACTGACGCCGTAACTTCAAGTTTGCAGACACCAAGGGGCGCCACTTATAGAAGCGGAACATCAAAAATCGTGTGTGTGAGTGCAAAGTGCATCTGTGAGTACATTTTAATTTATATATCAAAGTACAAATATAGATTCAAGAATTTTGGTTATGAAGATTTTATTTTAGAGTATTATTGTACTTGTATTATTAGCTTTTAAAATTTGAAGTAGATTTTAGAAAATTGTAAGCTGAATTATGTATTTAGTTAGTGTATGACGTGTAACTTAAATTAGAACTTAGAATATTTTATGAAAAAAACGAAGGAACGGGGAACCTATGCCCGATTTCCGTTCATTTAATGATAGTTTAAAACACTTGTAAAATATTACTTAAATTAATTTGGACTTAGAATATTTTAAAATCATTAGTTAACTTGTATCTGAAGTAGTTTTGTATCACTTAGAAAACTTTGATTATTTTTTATACATTTGTTTACAATACGTTTGGTTATTATAAACTGGACACGTGAATCGAGTCAGATTTCATAAATAGTTGCTTGATGATGTCGATCAAAAGGTTGTTGATATTTATGATAGTACAGAAGACATTTACCTCACATATAAAAGTTTAATGAAGACAACGCTTAACAAAATGAAAGTAGGAATAGAACCAGTACAACGTAGTGATGGCTCTCCTAATGGTGGGCCGAAGTCATCGAATTCCTTAGCTAGATTACCTAAGATTGCCATTCCTATTTTTAATGGTAAATACGGAGAATGGACAACGTTTCGTGATCTTTTTGTATCATTGGTTCATAACAAGGAAGCGTTAGACAATGTACAAAAATTGCATTATTTAAAAAGTCATCTTACCGGTGAAGCAGAGCAATTAATTCGATACACTCCAATCACAGAAGCCAATTATAGTCAGTGTTGGGAACAATTAGAAAAACGTTACAGTAACAAGAAGTATTTAACTAATTGCATACTAAACAAGTTATTTGGTCAAAAGCGCCTGCGTACAGAATCAGGAACATCATTAAAGGGGCTTTTAGATACTACTAATGACTGTTTGAATGCACTAACGAATTTAGGGGTCACAACATGGGATGTTTTTGTTATACATGTTATGAAGTTTAAGCTAGACCCTGAAACTAGAAAGCAATGGGAACTAAAGGTCAATATAAACGATTCCATTAATGATTTGCCAACCTTTGAACAAATGAAAGTTTTTATTGAAAATCGTTTCCGCGCATTAGAGTGTTTAGATCAAAAAGAGACTGTAGGTCATCAAGTTAATCATAGATTAAATAATCATTCTCCTCGAACTATGTTAGCTACAAATTCAACAGATTTTAAATGTGAATTCTGTTCCGAACCTCACAAGTTATGTTTCTGCAAAAGGTTCGCCAATCAGTCCATCGAAACAAGACGGGAGTTTGTTTGTAAAAACAAAATTTGTTATAATTGTTCAGGTAGTAACCACAGTGTATACAATTGCAAAAAGAATACTACGTGTAAAATTTGTCAAAAGAGACATCATTCGTTGCTTTATGTCAACGGTCAGACCATCAATAAAGACCAAGACGCTCAAGTAAAGACTACTGATGGTGATAGTTTTGTCACTAATTCTCAGGTAGTTTCATGTTTGTCTACAGGTGAGGCATTCAAACCCAGACAGGTTTTATTAGCCACTGCGCTAATAAAAGCCGAATCAAAAACGGGCGAATTTCAGACCACCCGAGCCTTACTTGATCAGGGTTCTCAGGCATGTTTCATAACCGAAGCTACAGTACAATATCTTAGACTGAAAAAGATCCCGGTTAAAGGACTTGTTTCAGGGATAGGAGAAAACAGGTCAACCATAGCAAAGCATATGGTACATCTAAATATTAAATCTCGTATAGATCCAGAGTTCAAACTTACTATAAGTGCGTTCGTTTTAAAAACGATCACCTCATATCTACCTAAGCGAAGGTTAAGTTCAAATCTGCTAGTCGGAGTCGGCTTTGACGGTTTGTGTCTAGTAGATCCGGCGTTCGCCAAACCCAACAAAATTGATATGCTATTGGGCGCTGACGCTTACTGCTCTGTCATAAAGGAAGGAATTATGAAGAGTCCTTCTGGAAATTTGATTGCACAAAATTCTACATTAGGGTGGGTCCTGTCGGGAGCAGTGGAGCCTGAAAGAAAAGAAAGCTCAAATAATAGTTTAAAAAACATCAATGTATTGCATTCACATGTAACAGAGGATAACATACTAAAAAGATTTTGGGAAATAGAAGAACAAAGTAATTCAAAGAAGATACTTACACCAGAAGAGAAAAAATGAGAAGAATTTTATAGTGTTACTACAAGGAGAGACAAAGATGGTAGGTACATTGTCAGGTTACCTTTTCATAATGAAAAGAAGCCTCTTTGCAAATCAGGAAATTCACGGGCTATAGCTAAAGCAAGATTTCATGCATTAGAAAAAACTTTAGGAAAAAATAAAGATTTAAAAGAAAAATATACAGAAGTTATAAACGAATACTTACAATTAGGGCATATGAAACTAGTAGAAAGCTATGACGATAAAAAGGAAACAGCGGTATATTTACCACATCACGCTGTCATTAGGAACGACAAAACTACAACTAAGGTCCGAGTCGTGTTCAACGCATCTGAAAAAACTGCAAGGGAGTGTAATTGAATGATACGCTGATGGTTGGTCCAACATTGCAAGACAGCATATGCAGCCGTTATCTACTTAAGAACAGTAGATTCTAGAGGTAACATACGGGTATCGTTGCTAGTCGCAAAAACCAGAGTAGCTCCAGTTAAACAGATTAGTATACCTCGTTTAGAGTTGTGTGGAGCAGTCATGCTTTTGAATCTACTCAATGAAACTGCAGATGTTCTTAATATTTCAAGGGATAAAATAAGCGCTTGGACTGACTCCACTGTAGTATTATCTTGGCTTAACAGCCATCCCAGTAGATGGAAAACATTTGTGGCAAACCGTACCTCTGAGATATTGACTACAATGAAAGCATCTCAATGGTTTCACGTGAGAACAAAGGATAACCCTGCAGATTGTGCCTCCAGAGGAATACTACTAAGTGCACTTCTTGATAATGTTTTATGGTTTTCTGGCCCGTCATTTCTGATAGAGAAAAATATTCAGTACACAAGACCAACCGATTGCAATAATGGGTTAGAGGAATCGGTAAGGACGCACCTTGCTGTAACTCCAGAATGTTCCAGTATATTCCAGTATTTTTGAGCGATATTCCTCATTACCTAAACTAATAAGAATAATAGCGTATTGTCGACGATTCTCACAAAAGAATAAAACCAAGACAAAATATTTACAGAAGGCAGAACTAGAAGAAGCATTAGAATGTTGCATACGTCAAACACAAAAGACTATTTTTAATATAGAATATTTACAATTACAAAATAAAGGTTATTTACAGTTAAAATGTAGTAAGCTTCAACAGCTCTGTCCTTTTCTCGACAGGCAAGGCATAATGAGAGTTCGAGGTAGAATTGAAAAATCTCCATTATGCGAGCAGATCAAACACCCAATAGTTTTACCAAATTCTAGTCATATGACTAAGCTCATAGTAGCAGACGCTCATCTGAAGACTTTGCACGGAGGCCCGCAACTTATGATGAATTATTTAAGAACAGCGTATTGGGTCATAGGAGCTAGGAATTTAATTAAATACTAGGTTCGCAAATGCGTAATCTGCGCTAAACATCAAGCCAGTACCAAGAATCAAATGATGGGATCTCTGCCAACTGAGAGATGTACTCCAGCGCGGCCATTTATGCATAGTGGTGTTGACTATGCTGGGCCTGTAAATATTAGGACAACAAAAGGTAGAGGTCACCGCTCTTATAAAGGCTACATATGCCTATTTGTTTGTATGTCCACTCGTGCACTACACCTTGAAGTGGTGAGTGACATGAGTACACAAGCCTTTCTAGCAGCATTTAGAAGGTTCGTGTCTAGGAGAGGCCACTGCGCTAAAATGTGGAGCGACAACGGTACAACCTTCGTAGGCGCTTCCAAAGAACTGCAACACATAATAAACACACAAACATCAGTTGCACAAGAGTTAGAAGCTATTGGTACAGAGTGGCATTTCATCCCTCCTCATAGTCCCAACTTTGGCGGCCTGTGGGAATCACCGGTGAAGTCCACAAAGTTTTATCTTAAGCGTGTTATTGGTGATTCAACTTTGACATATGAAGAATTAAGCACGCTCCTTAATCAAGTCGAGGCTTGTTTAAACTCGCGCCCTATGAGCGTTATTAATGTAGAAGATCCTGGTGAACCGCTACCATTAACACCTGGACATTTTCTTATTGGTGAAGAAATAGTTAATGTACCAGATAAATCTATTGAAAACATCTCAGTTAGCTGCCTAACACGGTGGCAATTTATTCAAAGGATGGTACGATCATTTTGGAAACGTTGGTCTAACGAATATTTAACTAACCTTATGAACCGGTACAAATGGTCAAGTAAAACACCGGAACCAGAAATTGGAGACATAGTTATAATAAAGGAAGATGACTTGCCGCCAAGTCGTTGGTTATTAAGTCGCGTGGTAGAAAAACATCCTGGTGATGATAATATAACTCGAGTAGTCACTCTACGTACTAAGACTTCCACCATTAAAAGGCCAACCTCCAAACTATGTATCTTACCTGTTACTGAATAATACATTTTACACTTAGATCAACTATTTACAAACATTTTAGTATTATACAAATTTTTTATGAAAGCAATTGTCTTAAATTTATTTTAATTCCTATGTTTTATAAGATAGACTGTTAATTTCAAGTCATAGATTATTCCTACATTTCTTTGCTTGTTGGATTTAAGACTGTTTAAAAAATACATTATATATTTTTTATTTTAATTTGTTACATAGTTTAAGAAAGTTAGATTTAAGCTTAGTATATATCTCAGTTCAAGAAATTGTAAGTTTTATGCTTTATTATGTTCAGATTGTTTATTATGTTAAGTTCGCCCATAAGATCTCTTTCGTATGTAATAAAGATCTTATATTTATTTAGTGTCAAGTTAAATGTTAAAGAAGTACATTCCATCAGTAATGTCCTTGGTGGGCGGTATGTTCACGCTCAAAACATAATATCAATTTACTTAGTTTATAAGTTCTAACTAGATGGCGTTGTCATTGAAATAGATCGCGCTATCGATTTATGATGTTGATTTGGTTAGGGTCTTGTGATTAAATAATACAGTGTGCTAAAATAAATCTATTCTAAAGATCAGTATATGTAGTGGTTTCATTTTCAAAATCAACCTTATCAGTATACACATTTAAAGTGAGTGAATAGTTATATCGGCATTAAACAAGTGATCTTTGGGGGTTTTCTGTTGACATACTTAAGTCTATAATTGACATTGTAGTGCCAGACTTAGCATTAATATTTAATAATTGTTTAGAATATGGTATATTTCCTGATCTAATGAAACAAAGTAAAATAACTCCATTATTCAAATCCTGCTGTTCATTAGATCCTAGTAACTATAGACCTATTTCAGTATTACCCACTTTTAGTAAGATTTTTGAGAAAATAATTCTTAATCAACTTGTGGCATATTTCAGTAAAAACAATCTCTTACACAAAAACCAGTTTGGTTTTACTGCCGGTCGCTCTACAACAGATGCTGGTGTAGAGCTATTACTAAACATATTTGAAGCCTGAGAAGGATCACAGGATGCACTTGGCATTTTCTGTGATCTATCTAAGGCGTTTGACTGCGTTCAACATGAAATCCTTATAAAAAAGTTAGAACATTATGGAGTTATTTTTAACTAGTCCCTAGATTTAATTAGTTCATATCTTAATGATAGAATTCAAAAAGTTGATGTAAATGGAAAACGTTCCTCTGGTTCTTTGGTAAAAATAGGTGTGCCACAGGGCTCTATATTAGGGCCTTTCTTGTTCCTCATTTACATAAATGACTTACCTCACCTAGTGAGGGAAAAACATGGGATAGTGTTGTTTGCTGATGATACTACTCTTACTTTTAAAGTTAATAGACGGCAATCTGTTATTGACGATGTAAACAATGCTCTCTCAGATATTGTACAATGGTTTACCGCCAATAATTTGTTGCTTAATAAAAAAAAGACAAAATGTGTCAAATTTAGTTTACCAAATGTTAAAAATGTTAGAACCAATGTACAATTAAATAATGAGGATTTGGACTTGGTCAAATCTACTACTTTCTTGGGCATTACTTTAGATGAAAAATTGCAATGGGGTCCTCATATATTTGATTTGTCAAGCAGACTAAGTTCTGCTGCATACGCGCTTAAAAAAATACGTCTATTAACAAATATGGAAACTGCTCGATTAGTTTACTTTAGTTACTTTCATAGCTTAATGTCATACGGTATACTCTTATGGGGCAATGCGGCTGACATTGATACCATATTTACATTGCAGAAGAGAGCTGTTAAAAACAAACTTAATTTACGTTCATAAAAATATTTCAAAGTTCAAGAAAAATTGTGATTTACATAAAATTAATACAAGAAATAAAAATAAACTCGCTATGCCCGGCACTAGGCTCCATAAAATAGGTAAATCCTTTAAGAGTAATTGTATACGTTTTTATAATAAGCTCCCAAATGAAGCCTTAAGCCTCTCATTAAATAAATTTAAATTATATGTTAAAAATAATTTAATAAAAAAATCCTACCATAATGTAAAGTATTACATCGACGACGGTATGGCCTGGGAATGAATCTGTATTGTATTGCGAATAGCTAGTAATCTCCGCAATTTGTTTTTTGTTGTAAATTAATTTTGCTTTATCAACCTTCTGCATCACACCATCACACCGATTCCTTAGAAGTCACTACTTGCGGTAGCATCGGGAGTCGGGTTGCCTTCCTCCCTCAAATATGTGCGAAGGGGGTGATGGCTGGCTCTTATGTTATGCTCGTGAACGGGTGCTGCTTGCGGTGACTGGTTGTGTGGCAGGCCGAAGATTTATATATATATATTTTTTCTGTTATTATTATTTAATTTTCGTTGCCTAAAATCATTAGGCTTCTTTTCCGATTGATTGCGACGGTTCTAGTTGTTCCAAAATTGTATTTAAGTTTGACGTTTGTGAAACAGTGATCACAATAACAAAAAATATATCCGGCTGAGTTTGTTGTGTGGTTCTTCTCAGACCAGGACGCGTTTGGAACCCTCATAGCTTTAATATTAAGATGGAAAGTGCTTTTTCAGAAGGGCTTATTACGATAAATCTAGTATCGTAATAGGCCCTACTGACACTTCCATGTTGACGTACACAAGTGATCCCTGATTATGATTCTAAGTGGAAAAGATATAAATAAATAACTAATAAATAAATGCTTATGCTTAAAGCTTATGCTTAATGCTTATTCTTAATGCTTATGCTTAATGCTTTTTCTTAATGCTTATTTTAAAAGCTTATTTTTAATGCTTATGCTCAATGTTTATACTTAAAGCTTATGCTTAATGCTTATGTTTAATGCTTATGCTAAATGCTTATTTTAAATGCTTATTTTAAATGCTTATTTTAAATGCTTATGCTAAATGCTTATTAAAAGCTTATTTATATGCTTTTTCTTAATGCTTATTTCAAAAGCTTATTTTAAATACTTATGCTTTATGCTTTTTTTAAAGGCTTATTTAAAATGCTTATGCTTAATGCTTATGCTTTATGCTTATGCTTAATGTTTAATGCTTATTTTAAATTCTTATTTTAAATGCTTATGCTTAATGCTTATGCTTATGCTTCATAGTTAAAGCTTATTTTTAAAAAAAGGAAATTTACCTTTTGTGCTAAAAATAATTTATTGATTTAATATAATTAACATTGACCTTTATTATGAATAAAGAGAAATAAAATAAGGTGAATGCCTAAATGCTTATTTTAAAAGCTTTTTTTAAATGCTTATGCTTAATGCCTTTTCTTAATGCTTATTTTAAAAACTAATTTTTAATGCTTATGCTTAATGCCTATGCTAACAGCTTATTTTAAAAGCTTATTTTAAATGCTTATGCTTAATGCTTATTTTAAATGCTTATTTTAAAAGCTTATTCTAAATGCTTATTTTAAATGCCTATGCTTTCTACTTATGCTTATCCCTACTGCTGTTGCTTAATGCTAAATGCTTCATGTTTAATGCTTAGTTTAAAAAAAAGGAAATTTAGCTTTTGTGGTAAAAATTATTTCGTGCTAAAAATAATTTATTGATTTAATATAAACAACATTGACCTTTATTATGAATAAAGTAAAATAAAATTAGGTAAATGCCTAAAACTATGCCAGCTAGATTTAGCGGTGGGTTACTTGAGATAATACATTAAATTTGAAATTTTATATAAATATTATAAAACAAGAAATCCGAGGCGCCACTGACAAATTAAAAGCGAATACATATGCGTGATCCTCTATGATATGCTCGATGTTCGATGCTATGCTCTATGTTGGATGCTATGCTTGATGTTCAATGCTCAATGCCCAATTATTAATTCTTGGTGCTTTAGACATGAGGCTTGCTGCTTAATGCCTATGCTTAATGCTTATGCTTAATGCTTATGCTAAATGCTTATTTTAAAAGCTTATTTTAAATGCTTATGCTTAATGCTTATTTTAAAATGCTTATGCTTGATGCTTATTTTAAATGCTTATGCTTAATGCTTTTTCTTAATGCTCATTTTAAAAGCTTGTTTTTAATGCTTATGCTTAATGCTTATGCTTAATGCTTATGCTTAATGCTTATTTTAAATGCTTATGCTTAATGCTTATGCTTAAAGCTTATGCTTAATGCTTTTTCTTAATGCTTATGCTTATGCTTCATGGTTAAAGCTTATTTTTAAAAAAAAGGAAATTTACCTTTTGTGCTAAAAATAATTTATTGATTTAATATAATTAACATTGACCTTTATTATGAATAAAGAGAAATAAAATAAGGTGAATGCCTAAAATTGTGCCTACTAGATACAACGGTGGATTATTTAAGATGATACATTAAATTTGAAATTTTATATAAATTATAAAACAAGAAATCCGAGGCGCCACTGACAAATTAAAAGCGAATCCATATGCGTGATCTTCTATGATATGCTCGATGTTTGATGCTATGCTTGATGTTCAATGCTCAATGCTCAATTATTAATTCTTGATGCTTTAGACATGAGGCTTGCTGCTTAATGCCTATGCTAAATGCTTATTTTAAAAGCTTATTTTAGATGCTTATGCTTAATGCTAATTTTAATTGCTTATGCTTAATGCTTATTTTAAAAGCTTATTTTAAATGCTTACGCTTAATGCTTATTTCAAAAGCTTATTTTAAATACTTATGCTTTATGCTTATTTTAAAAGTTTTTTTTAAATGCTTCTGCTTAATGCTTATTTTAAAAGTTTATTTTGAAAGCTTATTTTAAATGCTTATTTTAAATGCTTATGCTGAATGCTTATTTTACAACCTTATTTTAAATGCTTATGCTTTATGCATATTTTAAATGCTTATTTTAAATACTTATGCTTTATGCTTATTTTAAAAGCTTTTTTTAAATGCTTATGCTTAATGCTTATTTTGAAAGCAAATTTTAAATGCTTATGCTTAATGCTTATTTTAAAAGCTTATTTTAAATGCTTATGCTTAATACTTTTTCTTAATGCTTATTTTAAAAGCTTATTTTGAAAGCTTATTTTTAATGCTTATGCTTAATGCTTATTTTAAAGCTTGTAGTGGGTATCAGTATAATAATATATGAGTGTATGTGTGCATGGCTTTATAAGAAATATACTAGTCGTTATTCACATGTCGTTTTATTAAGACGCTCCCCAAATACTATATGGTGTCAGGTGTGGGGTCTCGAGTAAATTAACAAACGGTTTTGAAAATTGATTATATGTTTTTGTTAAATTTATTTATAAATAATGGCGTACGAAAGTAAAGGTGATAAAAGTGTTTATGCGGCGATACAACAACCGCCACCGATGAGACAAGATGGCAATATGGCTACTAATTGGAGGGAGTGGCAAACGGCGTTTGACTAATTTTTAATTGCTACGGGAAAGGAATCGTCATGTGAAAAAGAAAAATATAGTCTATTTATGCATTGCGTAGGAACATTTGGCCGAGAAATTATAGAGGAGATTGAAATAAAAGAACACGAGAAAAGTGATTACAAAATATTACGAAAAAAGTATAGTGAATACTGTGATCCGAAAAAAAATATTAATTATGAACGTCATACATTTTTCGAGACATATCAAAACGATCAGACAGTCGACAAGTTTGTAGGATCGCTTAAAAGATTAAGTTCGAGTTGTGAGTTCAGTACGTTGAAGAATAGTCTAATATTAACACAAATGGTTCGTGGTTTAAAAGACATACAAATGCGTGAAAAACTTTTAGCGCGATCATCAATAACATTAGAAGAGGCGAGTGCATGGTGTCGTGCGGCGGAGCGAGCGAGTGAGCAAGCGGCGGCGTGCAGTGCGCGCGCCGACCTGTCGCCGGCGTTTGAGCAGGTGCGGCGTGGACGCGGCCGGCCGGCGCCTGGGGCGCTGTGGACGCCGGTTGGCAGGAGCGACGCGGGCAAGCCGCTGATATCCCTCGTTGGTTCAGTGAAAGTGTTTGTGCAAAGTGTGGTTATCGACGCGGTTATAAAGTGCGTTGTCCTGCGTACTCGATTAAATGTTTTCGTTGCAATAGAATCGGTCATTACGCTAAGTGTTGTCGTATTAAATTTACGCGGGAAATTGTCAACGACTCAACGATAAACCAAAATAATGATTGTTTTAAACAGGTAAATAGTGATGAACAATTTTACAGCGGAGACGGTGAGTTATTAATGGACAATATTTCTATTGAAGCTTCGAGTGATTTGAGTTGTTCATGGACTGAAACTATTAATGTTAATGGAGTTTGTATTAAATTTAAATTAGATAGTGGTGCTGAGGCATCGGTAATGTCGTTATATACATTTAAAAAAGCCGGTTTTAATATAAACAAAATAATTAAATGTAAAACAATTTTAAGAGAAATCAGTAAAAATCAGTTGTGTGTTATTGGATATTTTAATGCCAGCTTAAACTTTAATGATAACAAGTGGTGTGAAAAAATGTATGTTTTAAGTAATGATTGTAACAACTTGCTCGGATTAAAGGCATGTGTAAATTTAAAGCTTATATGTAGATTAAATGAATTGTCATCACAAAGGAATGGCTTTGAGTCAATTTTTGAAGGTATTGGGAGTTTGCCGTCTGTTTGTAAAATAATAATTGACAAAACCGTACTGCCTGTTGTTAGCGTATCTCGAAAAATTCCCATTAAATTACAAAGTCGGTTAAAAGTGGAATTAGAAAATATGGTTAAATTTAATATTATTAAGAAAGAAGATGGACCAACGGACTGGGTATCAAATATTGTGGTAATTGAAAAACCGGATAAAAAACTTCGTGTGTGTTTAGATCCACGAAACTTAAACAAGGCTGTTAAGCGAAGCCATTTTCAGTTGCCAACCCTAGATGAAATTGCGAGTAACTTATCGGGTGCTAAGTATTTTTCCAAATGTGATGCTAAAAATGGTTTCTGGATGCTGAATTTAGGTGAATGTAGCTCAAAACTATGTACTTTCTCGACGCCCTATGGGCGCTATAGATTTCTGCGAATGCCTTTTGGAATAAATTGTGCTCCAGAAATGTTTCACAACGAAATGTGTAAGATATTTGAAATGGACGGTGTGGAGGTTTTCATAGATGACATTTTGATTTGGGGTTGTTCTAGGGAAGAACACGATAGACGGTTAAATGAGGTGATTAATAGAGCGAAAAATAATGGGGTCAAGTTTAATAGAAATAAATGCGAGTTCGGGGTAACGCAAGTAACATTCTTAGGACATGTTTTTAGTTCTAAAGGAATGTTACCAGAAAAAAGTCGAGTTAGTGCAATATTAAATATTCAGAAACCGACGGATAAAAAGGCTTTGGAAAGATTTTTAGGAGTAACAAACTACTTATCAAGGTTTATTCCTAATTATTCGGAACTATCGTCGCCTTTACGTGAATTACTTTGCAAAAATGTTAACTTTGAATGGTTGAGATATTATGATGTTGCATTTAATTTATTAAAATTAAAAATTTCTTCGGCCCCTGTATTAAAATATTTTAACCCTAAAGAGACCGTGACAGTATTAGTGGATGCCAGTGCACACGGTCTCGGGACGTGCTTGATGCAAGCGGGCCGGCCAGTGGCGTACGCGGCGCGCACGCTCACACCGACTGAGCAACGATGGGCGCAAATAGAGAAGGAATTACTCGCTGTTGTTTTCGGCTGCACGCGTTTTCATCAGTATATTTATGGTTACGATAAAATAACTGTGGAGAGTGATCATAAACCTTTAGAGGCAATTTTTAAAAAAGCATTAAACGATGCACCTGCCCGTCTTCAAAGATTGTTGTTAAAATTACAACATTACTCGATTAAATTAATATACAAACCTGGAAAATTATTGTTTATAACGGACACACTCTCTCGCGCTGCACAGGAACAGATGAGGATGTTTGTAAGGACGTAATGATTCATGCAAACTCTTTGTATGAAAACGTAGAAGCTTCGCCAGAAATGTTAAACCGTATTAAGGATGAAAGTGCCAAAGATGCCGTATTAACGAATATTTATAGCTACTATACTAAGGGATGGCCGAATAACAAAAGGGAGATCGATGAAAATGTAAGACAATATTGGGTAGTTAGGAGTGATCTTCATTTTATTAATGGAATTTTGTTTAGAAATAGTAGGGTGGTCATACCGAAATCTCTTCGTAAAGAAATGCTTCGACGGATACATGAAGGTCACATGGGTATCGAGAAATGTCAACGTCGTGCAAGAGATGTGATGTGGTGGCCGGGAATGAACTCTGATATCGAGAATATAGTGCAAGCGTGTGACACGTGCCAGCGGCACCGCGCCGAAAACCCGCGGGAGCCGTTGAAGCCGCATCCCGAGCCTGCTGTGCCGTGGGAAGTTATAGCAGCGGATATTTTTGAATTTCATCAAAAGTATTATCTTTTAGTGGTTGACTATTATTCAAAATTTGTGGAGGTATTTAATATAGTAAACTTAACAAGTCAGTCCGTAATTAACGTTTTTAGAGATATTTATAAAAGATTTGGAATACCTAAAAAATTGGTGACTGATAATGGTACACAGTTCACGTCTGAACAATTTAAAAATTTTACAATGACTTGGGGATTTATTCATGTTACTAGTTCTTGTTGTAGTTGTATCCGAGATCTAATGGTCTTGCTGAGCGAAATATAAGAACGGTTAAGTTGATTATGAGTAAAGCACATGAGAGTGGGGAGGACTGGAAACTCGCACTATTAAATTTTCGAAATACGCCTATTACAGGGGAAAATTGGTCACCTGCACAGTTACTGATGAGTCGCCGTTTGAACACAAGATTACCAGTTAAACATTCAAAACTTAAACCAGAGCCTATAAAATATGAAAATGTAATCGAAGACCGATCAAGAAGAATACATTTTTATAAAACCTATTATGACCGAGGGTGTAAGGCGTTGCCTCAATAGGGAACATTCACGTATTTTTTTTTGACGTAAATTAATCATTTACCTCTCTATATCGTAGAAAAAAATATTAATAGGCTTGAAAAGATTCTAGTTTTTTTTCAAAGTGAAAATTAAAACATTGAGTAAATTTGACCCGGTTAAACACCGTCATTTTGCGCGCGCTTTGCGTGACGTCAAATGATACATCCAGTGAATGTTTACTATGAACTTTTTAGCAATTTCATAGATATTTTAAGTTTTAATTGCTTTACAAGTCATGGAAGAAGATAAAAATCATCTTACGAGTATTGTATAGTACCGGAGTGCAAAAATAGTATTAGAAAAACACCCGACAAAGTGTTTTTTGTATTCCAAGAGATGCGAAAATACAAAAACAATGGTGTACGGTAATTAAAAGGGATAATATATGTCCTAAATCGTGTTTATATGGTTGTGAAGATCAATTTAACGTAAGTATACTTTATTTATAATAAGTTTAATCTAATAGTTTAAATTTATAGTAAGTATTAAACATTAGAAAATTTTAGTTTAAAATTAACCTAACCTATCTTACAAATTTCAGTATAACTTTCTATAAAAACCGTAATCTTTTTTTGTTTTACGCAATTTTTATGGTCTGTCGATTTATTTCAGGTTAAGGAAGATACCGCAAATTGTATTGAATATAATATGTGTAACGAAACAACAAGGAGAAAGATGTAATCTAAGTTTGAAGAAAGGAGTTGTTCCTTATATATTTTTGTGGCAAAAACAACAGCTGATAGAATGAGAATGTGCATAGTCAAAAGGCAAAGATTGACATCGGTTAATGAAGCCTTTTAAGAGTTAGCTATCAAAAGTAGTGTTTAAAAAAATTGGTGACCTTTACGAAGAAGTGATATAGGTAGTAAGTCCTAGTCCATACAAATGTCTGTGATATTAACCAGCCAAGACTCAGTACTTCTCCTATTGAATGTGATGATCATAAGGCAGAGCCTTGCTTTTCGCATATTAGAGATAAATTACCAAGTGACTAAGCTGTGCAAGTTAATATTAAACCGAAGTATGGAAGTAAAGGTGTCAATGTAAATATACCTGCTGAAAAACAAAATGTAGCATTGTCACCATTTCCTCATTTAACACACAACATTGTTACACAACAGTTTTAAAAGTAAAACTATCTGTTTTAAAAAGAAAATTGTTTACTGAAAACACAGCTGATAATACTTCTATAGCATCTTATATCTTCTATATCTGCTGATTATCAACCAAGTTATTTATCTGAGTCAAGTGAAGTGAAAAATGATTCAGAGGCAGAAACATTTTAAAAATGTATTGTGTAGTAGCATGCTAACTGCTATTCAAATGAGTTTGTAGGTATTTGTTTTGTTAGAGTTGTTTGAGTATTTAGAAAATGTTTTTAAGATTACCTAAACAATTGTATCATTTAATAAAACCTTTAAGCACGAAAATATAGGCTTAAATTATTTATTTTTCTCAGTCACACTGATACCACAGTATGAACTTAAAAGCCGATATATTGAATTGTGTGTCAAATGACGTCACATTTCCTTTCGACCAATGGTGGCGCGTTTTGGAATTTTGAATTTCGCTCCCTAAAGTTACACTTTTCATAAATTATTTTATGGCCTTAAATGATTAGTAAATTAAAAAAAAATGATTTTATTATAATAAGATGATAAAAAGTAATCGAAAAAAAAATAATTGAGACCATTTAAATTTTTTTGCATGTTCCCTATTAAAAGCGAATGATTTTGTAAGAATCAAACAGAAAAACAAATGGGTAAAATCTCATATTTTAGGTACAGCTATTGGTGATCGTTCTTACTGGGTAAAAAAATAAAATGGGGGAGTTTATAGACGAAATAGACAAAATATCATAAAAACGCCGCTTTCACAAAATTTTAAATTACACAAGAACATTCATTCAGATCCATTTAATAAATTAGAATGGGATTTTGATTCTGACCATAACATAGCAACAGGCAGTAACAGTAACAACACTAAGTGTCCAAGTGCGGTGCAGACACAACCCCACAATCTTTAAAAAAGACTAAGAGTGGTAGGATTGTTCGTCCTCCTATTCGATTTGGATATTATTGAGTTTTAGTTTCAAATCTTTGGAGAATAAAATATATATGTATATGTTTATACATATATATATTTTTTTTACTCTTACTAATTCATTATAATATAAGTTTTTTATTTTTTTTGTTTTTCATAATTTTTAAGGGGGTAATATTGGTAATATAGTATTGTGTTTTCTGGAAAAATAATATAGTGTTTTCCTTGTGTAAAGGGGGGAGATGTAGTGGGTATCAGTATAATAATATATGAGTGTATGTGTGCATGGCTTTATAAGGAATATACTAGTCGTTATTCACATGTCGTTTTATTAAGACGCTCCCCAAATACTATAAAGCTTATTTTAAATGCTTATGCTTAATGCTTTTTCTTAATGCTTATTTTAAAAGCTTATTTTTAATGCTTATGCTTAATGCTTATTTTAAATGATTATGCTTAATGCTTATCCTTAAAGCTTATGCTTAATGCTTTTTCTTAATGCTTATGCTTAAAGCTTATTTTAAATTCTTATTTTAAATGCTTATGCTTAATGCTTATGCTTATGCTTCATGGTTAAAGCTTATTTTTAAAAAAAGGAAATTTAGATTTTGTGCTAAAAATAATTTATTGATTTAATATAATTAACATTGACCTTTATTATGAATAAAGAGAAATAAAATAAGGTGAATGAACTATCCTCTGCAAATAGTACCTCTAAACTAGATGGCAGCACAAGTAGTATACCGAATATTTCTATGGATCATAATACGCTTGTAATTGAGGATCTTAAACAAAAAGTTGAATATCTGACGTCACAACTTAATTTAGCACAAGAACATAATAATTATTTATCTGTCGAGAATAAAGAGATTAAGAAAACTTTAAATGAAATATTAAATAATTATGAAGACCTTAAAAAAGGACCTAAAAACTTGTGTACCAAGACAGTTTCCAGGAATGCCCCTAAGAATGGAATACCTCTTACAATTTTCGAAAAGAAAACTGAAAAAATACAAAATATAAAAAATGTACAAAACGTTTTTGATAAAAATACTGGAAATGTTAATAGGCGAAATAATAACATTATAAAAGAGTGTGAGAATTTTAAAAAATTTAAAACAAAATTATGTATTATTAGTGCAAATAAAGCGTGTAACGTTTTATCAATAGCGGAAGAAAGATTCAAGAATACACAGATATGTCACTGGTTATATTCTAACTGTGGCATACGCTACCTTATAAAATATCTACATAAAAAGCTACATGACTGCACTAACGAAGATCACTGCATCATACTAATAGGAGAAGAAGATTTTAGGAAGACGGATAACTATTTTGATATTGTTACTGAAATAAGGAACACTTTAAAACATATTCATAATACTAATATCATACTTTGCTTACCGACCTACAAATATAGTAGTTACAGTGCAGTTTTCAATTGGAGAATAGAGACGTTTAATAATCTCTTATATTTAGATAATACTTCTTATAACTATGCACACCTATTGGACTCTAATTTAAAGCTAAAATGTGACTTTTCTACGTTTTCTAAGTTCTCCGGTAGACTAAGTAATGGTGGTATGGAAATCATATTTGATAATATCTTATTGATACTAAATAATATCTTCCAAGCAAATAGAGTTACAAACCCGAATCTTATGTTAAGGTCTGAAAATATGCCCGATTCTGATTTTTTTCGTATTTAACCATCTTTCTATCTTGCACCAGAATATTGCCGGATTATTAAATAAATGTGATATATTATTTGCACATATTCAGGAATTATCAATTACAAAAGAAATAGATTTAGATGTTATATGTATAACAGAGCATTTCATCATGTCTGGCTATGAAAAACTATTAAATATTCCTAATTATAGACTAGGAGCTTGTTACATAAGAAGCGATAAAAAACGTGGAGGCGCTTGTATATTAGTCAAAAATAGACACGAATTTAAAGAATTGACAGACATCAAGAAACACTCCATAACAGGTATAATAGAATGTTGTGCTTTAGAATTATTAAAACACAGGTTAATAGTGATATGTTTATATAGACCTCCTAAGACTAATTGCATTAATACCTTCTATGAAAAATTAGAGATCATTTTGAAAAATGTATGTATAAAAAAGAATTATAAAGTAGTCTTATGTGGTGATTTTAACATAGATACTATTAAAAATAATAGAACTGCACAAGATTTTGAAAATTTTCTAATAGGCCATAATCTAAAAATAGAAATTAAAGAACCCACTAGACCACTGAGTAATACTTGCATAGATAACTTTATACATAACCTTCAACGAAATTGTAAATCGGATGTATTTGATTTTGGATTGTCAGACCATACAGCTCAATTGTTAAGAATTAAAGTTAATAAAACTTGTCTTATAAAATCCTGGCGTATTACAAAAAGAGATATATGTAGAGAAAATTTAACTAAATTTAAATCTTATCTTCACTCTTTATCATTTTCAGATGTATATAGCACCGAAGATCCTAATGTAGCATATAATAATTTTTTAGATATTTTTTTACTACTTTATAATTTATGTTTTCCTTTTAAAGTTGTTACTATTAAGTGTGAGAACAAGGTTAAATGGATCTCGCGTGGAATCCGAATTTGTAGTAAAAAGAAACGTTATTTATTGTGGCAAAAGAGAATTAATCCTACTGATAAAAACAAAAATATTTTTAATACATATTCACAGAGATTTAAAAAAATTGTAAGATTAACCCAAAAGGCACAAAACAATTATTTAATTAACAACTCATGTAATAAATCTAAAACAGCCTGGCAAATAATTAATAGTAAAAAAAATGACACTAAAATTATTTCTGCAATTAAAACAAATAATTAACTAATTACAAGCCCTTCGGAAATTGCGGAGGTTTTTAATATTTTTTTCATTGATCGATAATGTGGTACTCAAACTCATAGCTTAGCTAAAAATCTAGTTGAAGTGAATTACAATTCGCATTCAATATTTATGCCTCCTGTTATTCCACAAGACATAATAAGAACTATTAAAGTTCTTAAAAATAAGAACAGCTTTGGGTTCGATGGCATTTCTACGTACGTCGTTAAATTTAAGTTTTTAAATTATCGCGTTGCATAATTAAAATATTTAAAATAAAACGGGGCTTAACGCGTTATTTACTTTTAACTTTATTTTACCCGACGTTTCGGCTGGGTTACACCAGCCGTGGTCACGGGGAGACTAGCGGTGTGCGGTGCCGTCGACTGCGAGCGGAGGTATCTTTTTCAGGTACCCTCACTTGTGGATTATATTTGTAAAAGTCACTACACACGACACTAACATTGTCCTCGGGTTTATTTGACGAAACTTGGCGGTTATTTAATTTTCCTATAACTGGACTCCATGCAGTAGACAGTTTATATCCATCCTCACGATTAAAATTTTTATGTTTTTTAATTTCAATCGCTTCGCGAACCATTCTGCGGTAATATTGGCGATCGGTGGATAAAACTTTGGGTTGATGGAGCTCAATCCAGTGGTTGGTGTTGGTGGTCATAAGATGTTCCGCTATTGCTGATTTCGTCGTCTGGCGATTCTTAACAGCTGCAATGTGTTCTTTTACTCGCTCTGCAATGGTGCGTTTCGTCTGGCCTATATAAGAACTTCCGCAGCTGCAATGAATGTCTCTTCGCACCATCACCCGCGTCACTTACAATCTGTTGTGACATCTCTGACGAATTGAGCCTATGAACTTTGTGATCCTGAACATTTGAATAGTGAGCTCGCACACGTTCAGGAAGCACTAAAGAGAAACGGGTACAAAACAAGTAAAAGAGGTCCAGGTCGTCGTGGCACACGTACGAAACATCCAGAGGTTGAGCGCCAGCCAGCGTTCTTGCCTTATGTCAAAGGCATAACGGATAGAATTGGATCAGTTCTCAGAAAATTCTCCATTAAGACTGTATATGTTCCGTTCACCAAAATTGCAAAGCATGTACGCACGCCAAAGGATATAATACCGTACCAAACACCAGGTGTTTACAAGATCGATTGCAGCTGCGGAAGTTCTTATATAGGCCAGACGAAACGCACCATTGCAGAGCGAGTAAAAGAACACATTGCAGCTGTTAAGAATCGCCAGACGACGAAATCAGCAATAGCGGAACATCTTATGACCACCAACACCAACCACTGGATTGAGCTCCATCAACCCAAAGTTTTATCCACCGATCGCCAATATTACCGCAGAATGGTTCGCGAAGCGATTGAAATTAAAAAACATAAAAATTTTAATCGTGAGGATGGATATAAACTGTCTACTGCATGGAGTCCAGTTATAGGAAAATTAAATAACCGCCAAGTTTCGTCAAATAAACCCGAGGACAATGTTAGTGTCGTGTGTAGTGACTTTTACAAATATAATCCACAAGTGAGGGTACCTGAAAAAGATACCTCCGCTCGCAGTCGACGGCGCCGCACACTGCTAGTCTCCCCGTGACCACGGCTGGTGTAACCCAGCCGAAACGTCGGGTAAAATAAAGTTAAAGGTAAATAACGCGTTAAGCCCCGTTTTATTTTAAATATTTTAATTATGCAACGCGATAATTTAAAAACTTACATTGCGAACCGGTACGGGCCGGATATAGCATTACAAATTCGTCATCTAGAATGTTTGCGTCGGAAAAAAGTGCGAATTGAAACGTCATTATCATTTTTAAAAAAGTGTCGCGACTGGGACTTGTTGCCTACGTGTGTTCGTATTAAACCACGTACAGGGATAGCACATTCCGATCACATTCTGCGCAGCGCGAGTGTCCGTCTGTTACGGCAATTAATACGAAATAATCACAAGGATTTAAATGATGTACAGTGTAAACTATATGTGTTACATTTGGATTGCAGTGCGGCCATGTCAAAAAGTGATTTCGAAGTGTGTGACCGTGTGACCTACCTACAAGCAGAAAGAATTTTTGAGTTGTCAAGTACATCACACAACCAAAAATTCCAAAAGTTAATGTCACGTAAGTCGATATTACATCAAACCGACCCGGCAACCGACACGGTTATAAATGTTTCAAATACTACTCTGGACCAGCCTACTTTGTCAGTAGTGGCAAAGGGCTTGAATTTCGCGCCAACACCAAAACGAGTTCCGTACGAAAACATCATTAGTAGTGTTGAGGAGGCGGTTATACGGAATAAAGTGCCATCTTGTGACTCGGAAACACTTAGACAAGATGTTGCAGTTATCTTGCGCCGCTCAAAGTTACCTAAAAGCAACATTACCTCTAAAGAGCGTCTAGCCCTTAATGTTCTTCGAAGAAATAAAGACATCTTGGTACTCAAAGCAGACAAAGGTAATGCTAGAGTAGTAATAAACACCACAGACTACGATCACAAAATTCGGAACTTGCTCGCAGACGAAATCATTTACAAACCTGTTGCCTACAATCCCACCACAAGAGTAACACGTCACACGCGTTCCCTTATACAAGACCACAAAGAATTATTCACGGATGACGAGTTCAATTGGTTGCATTGTCCCAAGATATCGCAACCACCTAAACTTTATGGACTGCCAAAAATACGTAAAAGAGATGTGCCTTTAAGGCCGATAGTAAGTCAAATTGATTCCCCTACATACGACTTAGCAAAGCACATCTCTAAAGTGTTGCAGCCATTAATAGGAAACACACCGTCTTATGTGAGGGATTCTTGACATTTTATTAACATCCTAAAGGAGATAAAGCTGGAATCGAACGAGATAATGGTGAGTTTTGACGTTGAATCGTTGTTCACTAGCGTTCCATTGAAAGAATGCCTTGAGGTGATCAAGAACAAATTAATTTTAAATGGTATCTCAGATAGGTATGTAATTTTGCTTGAACACTGCTTAGACGCCAACTACTTTCTATACCAAAATCAGCATTACCTTCAGATTGATGGAGTAGCTATGGGAAGCCCCGTAGCACCAGCTTTAGCCAACATCTGGATGGAACATTTTGAAGAAAAAGCGTTGAACTCAGGACCTTTTCATATACGATTTTGGAAGAGATATGTTGATGACGTATTCTGCCTAATCAAAGGAAGTAAGCAGGAAGCTGAAGAATACCTCGATCATCTCAACTCTATTCACAATAAAATCCGTTTTACATGCGAAATAGAGAGTGAGCGATCATTAGCATTCTAAGATGTTAAGTTGAATGTGCGAGAAGATGGTTCTCTGGGACACACTGTGTATCGAAAACCGACACACACCGATAGATACCTGAATGTCTCTTCGCACCATCACCCGCGTCACTTACAATCTGTTGTGACATCTCTGACGAATCGAGCCTATGAACTTTGTGATCCTGAACATTTGAATAGTGAGCTCGCACACGTTCAGGAAGCACTAAAGAGAAACGGGTACAAAACAAGTAAAAGAGGTCCAGGTCGTCGTGGCACACGTACGAAACATCCAGAGGTTGAGCGCCAGCCAGCGTTCTTGCCTTATGTCAAAGGCATAACGGATAGAATTGGATCAGTTCTCAGAAAATTCTCCATTAAGACTGTATATGTTCCGTTCACCAAAATTTCAAAGCATGTACGCACGCCAAAGGATGTAATACCGTACCAAACACCAGGTGTTTACAAGATCGATTGCAGCTGCGGAAGTTCTTATATAGGCCAGACGAAACGCACCATTGCAGAGCGAGTAAAAGAACACATTGCAGCTGTTAAGAATCGCTAGACGACGAAATCAGCAATAGCGGAACATCTTATGACCACCAACACCAACCACTGGATTGAGCTCCATCAACCCAAAGTTTTATCCACCGATCGCCAATATTACCGCAGAATGGTTCGCGAAGCGATTGAAATTAAAAAACATAAAAATTTTAATCGTGAGGATGGATATAAACTGTCTACTGCATGGAGACCAGTTATAGGAAAATTAAATAACCGCCATGTTTCGTCAAATAAACCCGAGGACAATGTTAGTGTCGTGTGTAGTGACTTTTACAAATATAATCCACAAGTGAGGGTACCTGAAAAAGATACCTCCGCTCGCAGTCGACGCCGCCGCACACCGCTAGTCTCCCCGTGACCACGGCTGGTGTAACCCAGTCGAAACGTCGGGTAAAATAAAGTTAAATGTAAATAACGTCGTTAAATTTGTATCTGACAGCATAGTAACACCTTTATGCCATATCATAAACGCTTGCATATCCTCTGGTATATTTCCCGACAGTCTAAAAACAGTAATAGTAAAACCAATGTACAAGAATAAAGATAGAAAAGACATCACAAACTACAGACCCATTGCTTTGATCCCCATATTCTCTAAAATCATTGAAAAAATTATCTATGAATCAGTTTATGGCTTCTTAACAAAATTTAATCTTTTATGCAACGAACAGAAAGGTTTTAGAAAAAATAATAATATAAATAGTGCTTTATATGATCTCATAAATAGAATAATGGTTAATATAGATAGAAAAGTACCTGTATGTGCAATGTATACTGATATAGCTAAAGCTTTCGATCATGTAAACCATCAAATATTATTACGTAAGCTTTACATTTACGGAATACGTGGAAATGCTCTCAGTCTAATTAAATCTTACCTTAGCGGTCGTAAACAATACACAGAAATTACAAATATAGACATCAGAACTAAGAGTGAGAAAAAGTACTTGTCCTCTTATCGAGAAATTAAAATCGGTGTTCCCCAGGGAAGTGTTCTTGGACCGCTGTTTTTTTTAAACTATATAAATGATCTACCCAGACAAATGACCCATCCTATGATTTTATTTGCAGATGATAGTACTACCATAATTAAATGTAATGACAAAAACACATACGAAAGCGATATAAATAGTGCCATTGAAAGAATAATTTATTGGCTAGAAGATAACGATTTAATTATAAATTTACAAAAAACTCAAATTATGCATTTTTACCAAAGATAACCAAACATTAAATGTCAACTATAAAGATCATAAAATTAATGAAGTTAATGTTAACAAGTTTCTTGGTATTTTGATAGACAGTCAATTAACATGGAAACCTCAAGCCGAAAATATTTGTAAAAAACTTAACGTATCTGCCTATGCATTATATAACTTAAGTAAGATAGTTAATAATCATACAATTCTAGTTGCATATCGCGGCCTGGTAGTTTCTGTTTTACGATTTGGTGTCATTTTTTGGGGTAACTGTTGTGAAACAGAAAATATTTTTAAAGGACAAAAACGTTGTATATGATCAATCTTTAATTTAAATGTTATAGATAGTTGCAAAACAGATTTTTAAAAGATATAAACTTTTGACATTTCCTTGTATTTACATTTATGGAATTGCTTTATTCGTGAAAACAAATAAACAACTGTTTTTGACTTTAGATAACTCTAGAATTCGTACAGTAAGTCTTAGACCACAATATCAAAACTTATTGTCGACAGGTAACTACAAAACTTCATTATTGAACAAAAGTGTGTTAGGCATGGCCCCAGTTATATATAACAAAATACCGAAATCCGTAAAAGAATTGCCACTAAATAAATTTAAAAAGCAACTTACGTCATTCCTAATTGATAATGCTATTATGCTGTTACCGATTTTTTAAGAGATAAGTTATAATTTTAATCTTTACTCTTTATTTTTGTTTTTCCTAATTGATAAATTCTATTATTCTGTTACCGATTTTTTAATATATAAGTTATAATTTTAAGCTTTACTTTTATATTTTTATTGCAAGAAATTTGTAAATTTTATGAGTGTGTTACATTATTGTAGTATTAATACATATAAGATTGTTATAATATAGTAATTTGGTATGTAGGTAATATAAATATGTCATTATTTATTTAACTACATAATAGCGTTGACAATAAATATTGTTGTTACAACTAGATTTACGAATTTAGAATTATTTAGTTTAATATATCATTGATTATTGCTATGTTATAAAAGTAGTAAAAGATATTGATTTGACTAACTATCGGAAGTAGCCTTAAGATATTAAATATGTTGTATTTACATATCTTATTAAGTAAGCCATAAATGTGTGAAAGATATAAGATTATTATAAATATGCTTAGGCATTTAAAATGGTTATGTACTATTATATTGTTATTATGATATGATATTTAATGATGTTTAAAGTTGTGAATATGACTTATCTCCAGAAGCTGCCGTTGGCGCTGCTGTCGATGTTGTTATGTTATAAATATGGCTGTAAGCCTCTATTAAAGGTAATCTGTATTGGACAACTGGTAAGATAAGTACTATATCTTATACTTACATTGTTTATAATATGTATAATAACTATTATGGGTATTTCATCGTATTGAGTTATTAGTAATTGTGTCTAAATAATTACACAGTAATAACTATATTACTGTATTTATTATATTCATGTACCGAGAGTCATTTTGTTATATTAAATGATATATTTGTTTAGATCTTTCTTTTCTTTAAACTTATCCAGATAACGCATTGAAATATATTATCATATTAATAGTGTGAAGTAGCTCGATTAAATACTTTATGCTATATTAATTCAGTGTTTTTTTAATTATAGAATCTTATAATATCTAACATCAGAAGTGGGATAATCCCGGTCCTCGGTATCGACAGTTTGACTGCCGAAACTATATTTTATCGATAAAATCAAAAATACCCACATTGTTATGTTATTTATTAATTTGTTGTATTCCATTTTGTGTGATTAACACTTTACTAATATGTTGAAAACCTAATTCACAGGGAAAATCACGCCGCCATCGCTATATACGTCGAAGTACCATCAACTCTACGATGTCCAGGCGTAGTTTTGGAAACAGCGGAGTGATTTCTAATTACGAAGTGGTTTACGAATTAAATTTAATTCACGGTTTGTATTCTACATACGAACTACACCATTCGGCGTCGTCCGAAGCCATGCCAGTTGAGTCTGCGGATCCGGTATGACTGTCATTGGAGCCGAGCCTGCGATGCACCGGAAAGAGAATCGATAAAAAAAGGTCAAGTTAAGCTGAACCAACAAAACTATTGTAAATGAATAGTCTTTCAGAATGCCACTATCAACAACAATAAATGTCCAATTCAACGTGTTTAATTTATCTTGTGTTTTTTATTAAAAAATAAGTCAACAGGTCAACTAGAACTACTATAAGAAATACGAGACTATTATCGAATTATACGTTGACTTACTCAGTGGAATTTATTAACTTCTGTTTCAGCTGAAGCTGATTGAACGGGATTAGTGGTCTCCTCCACCATCTATGCCCGAAGGGAATTCCATGGTCATGAATTAGGCCATAAGTATTCTTGGACGACGAGGGGCTGAGGATCGGCAAACATTGGAGATCTTATTTCGGTCGGGAATTACTTCTGTGCCATTTCACGGTTCGACATGGCGTATCTAAGATGCTGATACAACCGATGCCGGAGTGGATCACAAAGGCGAAACGCCTGACGAAGGTCATGAGGAAACTTATGAAACGAAAAAAAAAACGTCGGAGATAACTTATGAAGAAATTCTGTATACTTTCGTTTAAGCGGGTGTATGCTTGTAAAAAAAAAAAGTGATTGTGTTGTACAAAATTAACTTTCAGTGAATAACAATTCTTTGAATTAGTTTGTGGTAGTATATCGGATATTAATACCAAAATGGCATCTTTAGCAGTGTTAAAACGACCTACAATTTGTTAACATATTTTTATTTAAATTGTAAAGAAACAAAAAAATATTATTTATATTTGAGAATTGCTTACCTAGCAGTTTAAATATTTGGATATATGTAAAAGTGATTTGCAAAAGTAACGATACGTTTTCTAGTTAAGTAATTATGTTAAATAGCGTAATATTGTGTCAGGTAGGCCGAACAGGTTTTAGAAGGTTTGTGCAATCTATCGATCAATATAAAACCATTAAAAAAATTTTTGTGCTTAGCCTTAGAGGAAACGATACTTTTTGAACAAGCGAGTCTAAATAATGTTTTGACAATGGTAGTTTAAACTCTAACATCGATGTCTAAACGATCGCTAGGCTATAAAAGGTTTGGGAAATTTAAGGAATCTTGGTATCGAAAAGGAAAACCTCGTTTCTGGCCTGGAGTAGGTGGATAAAAAAATGTTATTGTGGAAAATTAAAGTTGAGAAAAGAAAAACCTGATAATAATAAGACAAATATTTATTTATTATCATTATTATATTTATTTTTTTAAATAGTTATATATTTATATATACTATCGTACATATTGTATTATATGTATTGTTTACTACTATATTGTATATATATACTATTATATTTTTTTATTTAATGGGATAAAGTTGGTTGATTTGAAACTCTGCGCTGAAGCAGATCTAAGTTACAAGATCAGTTAGTAAGTTTTTGCTGGTCGGTCTTTTGCTTGGTGCAAATCTAGCTCACTAGCAGCAGGTGAAGGGATTTGACACGTCTAGGCAACTGACAAAACTTAAAAAAAAAGGTAATGTTTCCGCTGGTCGGTCTTTTGCTTGGTGCAAATCTAGATCAGTAGCAGCGGGTGAAGGGGATTTGACATGTCTAGGCAACTGACAAAACATTAAAAAAAAAAGGAAACGTTTCCGCTGGTCGGTCTTTTGCTTAGTGCAAATCTAGCTCACTAGCAGCGGGTGAAGGGGATTTGACATGTCTAAGCAACTGACAAAACATTAAAAAAATGTATGTCACGAGACAAAACATAAAAAAGATGTTTATGTAAAGGGATTTGACGAGTCTAGGAAAATGACAAAATATAAAAAAAGGAATGTATATAATATAAATTATATATATATATATATATATATATATAAATATATGTATATAAGTAGGAGTGTATACTTCGAGAGCGAAGTATTTGTCAGTATGGCCGTGTTATATTATTGTAGTATTAATACATATAAGATTGTTATAATATAGTAATTTGGTATGTAGGTAATATAAATATGTCATTATTTATTTAACTACATAATAACGTTGACAATAAATATTGTTGTTACAACTAGATTTACGAATTTAGAATTATTTAGTTTAATATATCATTGATTTAATATAAACAACATTGACCTTTATTATGAATAAAGTAAAATAAAATTAGGTAAATGTCTAAAATTATGCCAGCTAGATTCAGCGGAGGGTTACTTGAGATAATACATTAAATTTGAAATTTTATATAAATATTATAAAACAAGAAATCCGAGGCGCCACTGACAAATTAAAAGCGAATACATAAGCGTGATCCTCTATGATATGCTCGACGTTCGATGCTATGCTTGATGTTCAATGCTCAATGCTTAATTATTAATTCTTGATGCTTTAGACATGAGGCTTGCTGCTTAATGCCTATGCTTAATGCTTATGCTTAATGCTTATGCTTAATGCTTATGCTTAATGCTTATGCTTAATGCTTATGCTTAATGCTTATGCTTAATGCTTATGCTTAATGCTTATGCTTAATGCTTATGCTTAATGCTTATGCTTAATGCTTATGCTTAATGCTTATGCTTAATGCTTATGCTTAATGCTTATGCTTAATGCTTATGCTTAATGCTTATGCTTAATGCTTATGCTTAATGCTTATGCTTAATGCTTATGCTTAATGCTTATGCTTAATGCTTATGCTTAATGCTTATGCTTAATGCTTATGCTTAATGCTTATGCTTAATGCTTATGCTTAATGCTTATGCTTAATGCTTATGCTTAATGCTTATGCTTAATGCTTATGCTTAATGCTTATGCTTAATGCTTATGCTTAATGCTTATGCTTAATGCTTATGCTTAATGCTTATGCTTAATGCTTATGCTTAATGCTTATGCTTAATGCTTATGCTTAATGCTTATGCTTAATGCTTATGCTTAATGCTTATGCTTAATGCTTATGCTTAATGCTTATGCTTAATGCTTATGCTTAATGCTTATGCTTAATGCTTATGCTTAATGCTTATGCTTAATGCTTATGCTTAATGCTTATGCTTAATGCTTATGCTTAATGCTTAATGCTTATGCTTACGCTTAATGCTTACGCTTAATGCTTACGCTTAATGCTTACGCTTAATGCTTACGCTTAATGCTTACGCTTAATGCTTACGCTTAATGCTTACGCTTAATGCTTACGCTTAATGCTTACGCTTAATGCTTACGCTTAATGCTTACGCTTAATGCTTACGCTTAATGCTTACGCTTAATGCTTACGCTTACGCTTACGCTTACGCTTACGCTTACGCTTACGCTTACGCTTACGCTTACGCTTATGCTTACGCTTATGCTTACGCTTATGCTTACGCTTATCCTTACGCTTATGCTTACGCTTATGCTTACGCTTATGCTTACGCTTATGCTTACGCTTATGCTTACGCTTATGCTTACGCTTATGCTTACGCTTATGCTTACGCTTATGCTTACGCTTATGCTTACGCTTATGCTTATGCTTATGCTTTTGCTTTTGCTTTTTGCTTAAGCTTAAACTTATGTTTATATTAAATTTGTTTAAATCTTTTACTTATTGTACGTATGTTTTGAACCTAGTCGCATTACTAGTGTTTCCGCGACTTGTATTGATAATATGTTCTGTCACTGTAACATTAATGAAGAGAAAATATTGAGCAATTTAAGTTTTGTCCACTGTGGACTATTTTTTTTTTGTATTTATTAATCAGGAAAATTAAAAACATTACTATGCAAACTTAAACACTATGGTGCGCGTAGTGCTGCCCTTGATCTTATTGCCTCTTACCTGAATCAAAAACGTAATGTTGAGCGTTATAAAGCTAATTTTGAGATAGTGAACAGTGCTCTGTCACGTGTTCTTTATTGGTTCGAAATTAATAATTTTGTCTTAAATACTAAGAAAACTAAATGCATGGAATTTACACTTCCCAATCTAAAAAATCAAAATTGTAATTTTGTCCTTAACAATGAAGTTTTGGAACTGACTGAATCAACAACTTTCTTAGGTATAACTATAGAAAGAAAGCTCCAATAGAACCCCCATCTCTCGCCATTCTTATGCTTATGCTTATGCTTTTGTTTATGCATACAAGGGTTAGGTGCCAAGGAATCAGAAGTGGAACTAGTGGTTCAAAACTATAACATAAGTTTATTTTGCATTACATGACACTTGTTGTTAAAGTATAACAATAGTATAAATGTACAAAAATATTAATTGTCAATTTCGTTCTGTAGAGAGAAAGCTATTCGCGGTGGCTCACTTATCTTAGCTCGTAATGTTGTAGTGTTAAACTCTCGATAAGACATAGTTGCGCTCTTTGTTGAGCGAATTATTGAACTATCCTGCATTGAGCTCTATGAACATATTATTTTATGCGTGTACCGACCCCCGTCTGGTGATTTTTATGAATTTGAAAACAAAATGGAGGATATTTTATGCATTTCTTTTTATAAAAACTAAGTCCTTGATAGTGTGCGGTGACTTCAATGTGTCTAGACACAAATGAATATCGAAAAAAATACTTGAAGTGTTTTTTTTTACTTTTAAGAAATATGAAACAAAAATCCAAGTGGATATATATACTCAACTAATAAAGCAATATCATATTACTTTACAAGCTAAGGAAGAATTAAATATAAATAAAAGTATAAATATTAGGACCTAACCTACTAGAATATACAAAATTAGCATTTTCATGACTGACCACGTTTGTTGTAGGTTTGTATGCTTATTCTTGTGAGTTCAGTGATGTACACTAACACATACGCACTGAGTGCTTCTTTCAATCTCAACCAACACAGCGATAAGGGAATTTTGAAACATATTGTTACTAGTGAAGACAAATGGATCCTGTAGAATAACTCTAAATGCTTATCACAATGCAATGGTCAAATACTGACGAACTACTTAAATTATGTCCCTATCGATATCTGAAAAAGCTACTCGTGAGTTGGTGGTCTATTGATGTTGTCATACATAACGCCGTCCTAAGATCTCGTCAGACGATGGGAAAAGCTATATTATCACCACGACGGAAAAACTAACTGATATACCTAAGCGAAAATACCTAAAAGCGAAGTATTAAACAATACAAATTAAAAATGACATTTGACTAACTAATTTATTTGGTGCAATTCCATTAGCATTGATAAATGATAAATATTCACAAAAGTTAAAGCTGACCTTTGACCTGCGGCGAATAGCAATTTAAAATTTATTTTAGGCAGAATAGCTGGAGGATATTCCAACGATCCATTAAGCCCCGGGCATTTTTATAGGATAGTGTGGAAGAAAATTTGAACACTGTCTGACCACTGAAAAGTAAAAATATCCCCTAACTATAAAGTATTGTTCCAATAACTAATATACTTAACATAAGTATGTAATTTAATTTTGTATGGAAAAAAGTATTTCTTCATAACTTAGTACCTATAATATGCATAGCTACGAAAAATAAATATTTAGAGTTAAAATTAGCGTAACATTAGTTATGTTTGTTTGTATTTTAAGATGAGAAATAACTAACCTTGCAATGACATACGACAATTAATGACAAATACTTTACCTGTATAATAATAAACATAATAAACAAATATTACCTAAAATGTAATTGTTACCGTTTACCTAAAATCCTCGTAGACTGAGTTCAGAATGTTTGTTTATGTTTATTTATGTATTCAAATATTATGTAACTAGCAGATCAAAACAAATCTACTTCTTAGCGTAGATAATACTATGAAATGTCATGCATAATCAGATAAAATAAGGATTGGTTCTGAAGTTACAACGCAAATAGAATTTTTATAAAACTCATTTTGCTTAGGCACGTATGTTATGAGGTTCTGACACTAACCGGTTGTGTATCAAGATGTTTTTGTAGTACATATTAATGGCGTGTTCTGTTTGTAGAACTAATCGTACTCTCAAGTTTGTTAGCAATAAAAAAAAAGTTCAGAATTTTAACTAGGTTAAAATAATATCTATTTTTAACATGCTTTTATTAGCTTGGGTTGTATGTATGTATGTATGTATGTATGTATGAATGTAACGGAATCTTTGAGCTTAATTTTCACCAGGTTCCAGCGATCCGATTAAATTGAAACTTTGCACACGTATCAAGGACCGATGACAATGCAATAATTTGATAAAAGTTTTCCAAAAAAAAAAAAAAAAAATAAATAAATAAATAAACAATAGTTTAAAAAATTTATTTAATTCTTCTCTACATGGTCTTACTTATTTTTTTTGAGTAGCTGGACCTGAAATAAATGGATTTGAATATTTTTTAAGGTATGTTTGAGTGGTTTCACGGATGGTTTATGATCAGGTGAGGATAATTTCCTAAGTTTCCTCTAATAATATATAATTACATGAAAATGGGTAGATATGTGTTGCAACACAGCTTTCTTGTTTTAAAGAATTTATGAGAATATTATTATTTTTTTAAATTTTTGTTGCATATTTACTTGTTGATTAACAATTTTTTTTTTTTTTTTTTATACAATCTAGGGCAATGCTTGACTACATTCCACCTGATGGTAAGTGGAATGTAGTCTTAGATGGTAAGGCGCATTGCCCTAGCAACCTATTCACTCTTCTCTTGAAGACACCCACATTATATTTGGCCGGAAATACCGACGCAGGCAAATTGTTCCAGTCCTTCGCTGTACGCACTAAAAATGAGGAAGCAAAGCGCTTCGTTCGGACAGGTGGAATGTCCACAACAAAAGGATGGATACCTGCCGTGCGCCGGGACGTCCGGTGATGGAAGGGGGACGGGGGAACTAAGTCGTGTAGTTCCTGAGCACACTCACCAAAATGTATCCTATAGAATACTGAGAGGCTAGCAATTTTACGCCTGTGTTCAAGGCTATGGAGGTCGGCTTCGACCAATTCGGTATCGCCGATAAGCCTCTTTGCTCGCCTCTCAATTGAGTCCAGAACCGCAAGATGAGACTTTGCGGCACCAGCAAATATGTGTCCACAGTACTCTACACACGAACGGATCTGTGCTTTGTATAAAACAAGAAGCTGTCCCGGTGTAAAGTACTGCCGAACCTTCGCAAGAACGGCAAGCTTAGCTGCTGCTGCTCTTGCTCTGGACTCAATGAACCGACCAAAGTTGAGGTTCGAGGAAATCTCTAAGCCTAACAACTGAAGCCTGTCACTGTATTCCAAGGATACATTCTGGAAAGTAGGAGCCAAGGTGAAAGGGCTCTTTTTGGCAGTGAACAGACACGTCTGCGTTTTGGTGGCGTTGAACTTGACAAGATTGGCATTGCTCCATGCGGAGACTGCCTGAAGTTTGTCATTCAAACGTTGCACCATGGCTTCTCTTTCAGACTGTACTTGATCTCGACTAGCCCGAGTACTCGGCAGATATCTTTCTACAACTGTGCTGTCGTCTGCATACCCATAGATACCGGGCTTCAACAGATCATTAATGTGCAGCAGAAACAGTTCATGTTCATGTTGTAATTCAAATAAATATATTTTTTTACAAATTCATATTTAATCCATCCCTCAGCTACAGAGACCATAATAGGGATTTATTGAATTTATTTTTTCTAATTCATATGTTAAAAAATCTTTGAAATTTTAAGAGGTAGCAAGAAACCTTAAAGAAATTAAAGTGATGAAAGTTATGTAAATATATATATATACACAAAATATTATTGTCATTACAACTTAGGTCACGCCAAGAGAGCAAAACAAACTTATATTTTAGAATATATTTATTTATGAAAATATCTAAAATATGTCAACATTATTGTATCACTCTAAACTTACTCTTTTTTTTTGATAACTTTAACTTATAAAACAATGAGAAAGTATTAAATTTTTACATTAAATATTAACTTTCAAAAACATTTACAGACAGAAAATATTTATTTAAAAATATTACACGAAAATATGTCAAAGTAGGTAAATAAAGTCTTGAAATAAAATATGACGGGAGAAAAAAAAATACAAAATAGTATTTCTACCTCGGAGAATTATTTACAAAATCACTTAAAATACAATATTTAAATATAAGGTTTTTAAAATTACTGAAGTCATAGTTAATGTATTCCTATAATTTCCATATTAAGACAGCATAGGATTCAGGGATCCATGTGCGAGAATAGCGCAATAAGACAAAATTGATCACACAGTCATTTATATAAATATGGAAGGAAAAATAAACCGATACGGACAGGGATTCGAACCCGCGACTACTGGGAAACTTTCCCGTCGCTCTACCAACTGAGCTACCGTATCCAGTATCCAGTCGGTTTCCCAGTAGTCCCGGGTTCGAATCCCTGTCCGTATCGGTTTATTTTTCATTCTATCTTTATATATATATATTTCTTTTGTGCGTGTGTATGTCACTGAACTCCTCCTAAACGACTGGTCCGATTTTTATGAAATTCTTTGTGTGTGTTCAAGGGGACTTGAGAATTGTTTAGATTCACAATTTGATCCACTGGTAAATGGTTTTTTAATTAATTTTTAATGTGTAAGTAGGTGGTGATTTTGGAATGTTTCACATTGGTTCCGACGGACTGCGTTACCATGGTAATGTCAAATATTAAATAATATTATATTTTAATTATAGTCTGCCCTGACAGTTGGCGTTGCGATAGAAATAAGAAAAATATTTTAGTACTAGCGGCCCGATACGTGCTTCGCTACATAAAAAGTGATATTTAAAAAAAAATATTGGAATAAATTCATTTATTCAAACAAAACATCTTTATTTACATATTCATACGGTATCGATTGGTCGAATTATGATAAATGTACATGTAATGACATTAGACATAGACATAGACATTGTGATAACTTTTTTTTTTTTTAAAGTTTGATTTTTATATTAAAGACGCGTGTACAAGACAACGTCTGTCGGGTCCGCTAGTATTTATATAAATTTAAATCAGCTTAACATGACTATACATGTTTAAAAGATATTTTCAACAGTCACTGTCTATAATATTGAATAGAAACATATTTTTTACACATATTAAGTTAATACATAATGTATAATTTTACCATAAATTAAAATGATCATGATATAAATGTTATTTAATAATACGCAGAGGTCATACGCGCTTTAAGAAATAAATATTGCTCATTGTATTAACACATAATAACACACTTGATAGGTAATATTTTATATGTAATATATTTTATTCTGTGGAAACATTTCAACTAGTAACAATAATCTTGTAGACTCTTAGTCCCTCGGGCATTAAGACCGAACAAGGTTAAGGTTTAATTAATTTTGATCAAACTACGTACATATAAAAATAGATAATGATACGCCTTATAAAATAGATAGCCTGGTAGAAAATCCTGACCGAAATATATATTATATTCAATTTTAAGCCTTTACGACGTAACGTTGAGTTCCCGCTCCTAAACCGCTTGTATCGTTGTCTAACTCCTTAACACAAACAAATAATTTGCTTACTTACTGATATTTGTATCGATGTCTAACACTCTACACATAAGCAAATCATTTGCTCACTTAGGGATTACATACATTTGTGTAATTTGTCCTGTGATATTATTATATTATTATATTATTAAATTTGTTGATCCTCTAATCTCTATGTAGATATAGGTCTGCTTATGTAAATTCAATACAAAAATCTTCAATATTGGAAGCGTATGCAATGATATATTGGAGGCAATAAAATAGATGAAAAATGCCGTTCAAGCGAGAATAAATAATATTCGAAGATTTACTCTTACTGCTGAAGGCTCGCAACTATTTACCTAGTATAATATGACACATGCAAATTTGAATTTATTATTTGCAGAGAAGAAAAATAAAGACGTTATATGATTAATAATAAAAAGCATACCCTATTAATAAATCTCGCACAGAAACAAATACGGCGAAGTCAAATCCTTGTATTATATTGAAATCCTATAGCTAGTACTGGTACTTATATTCCTGTGGGATAAAAACTCTTTTAAACCTTTAATATTTTATCAAGTCACGATAAGAAGAACGGGTTCAGTCTATTAGTATTTTAGGATCAACAACTGATAAATACATGTAAAGGAATCTTTTTTATACAGTTTTTTTTATTGCAACTTAGAATATAAATATACATTTTAGTACTTACCTACCACTTATCTCATAGTTTTATCACTATCTATTATCAAAGATTGTCATTTTGTCTGAGGCAATAAATTTATTTTTGGAATCTTATTACATCAGGACTAAAACGATATTATTTATATGTTCTTATTATAATTGGGAATTAACACATTAGGTACAGTATCAAATATCGGAAAACTCTTCCCCATAATGAAACAGATACAAATTTTAGTAACTTTAAGATATTTTAAAATAAAATATAAAAAGCATTTTTTATATACCATTTTTAAAGATACTAGTTGAGAGTAAAAATTAAATAAGCCATGTCAAAGTCTTTGTACCCAGGGGAATGAGTGTATTAGATTATTGTTACTATGATAACAATTTTGTTCAAAAACCTTATGCTTTCTACTAAACAAATTAATGATAATACGATAAAATACAAACTCAAACTTTTATTATTTTTACGTTAAAAGAAACAGTTAAAAGTTCTATTTAGAAGATCTTGTGTCATTACATGAACTATTTAAATATATATAATACTCGCAATAACTACATAAAACACTAATTTCGGTAGTGGCTTCTTTTCAATGTTTATCTATACTGCAAAGTTAGAAACATAGATTAGGATTTTCGAAAGAAACCTAATAGATGTCACCATCGTCCCGATAAAGACGATCACATATAGAATGCTTAATTCACCGCGGCGGACAGCGATACGGTTTCCCAGTAGTCGCGGGTTCGAATCCCTGCCCGTATCGGATTATTTTTCATTCTATATTTATATAAATTTAAACTACATGATCTTAAATGGATACTTTTATAATAATAATAATATAATAATAATATCAGGACAAATTACACACATTGATCTAACCCCTAAGTAAGCAAATTATTTGCTTGTGTTAAGGGTGTTAGACAACGATACAAATACATAGAAATACACATATAAATACTGAAAATATATTTAATAAACGACCAAACCCAGAAACACAGACATTTATGCTCATCACATAAATGCCTGTCTCCGCCGGGAATCGAACCCAAGCCCCATTGCGCCGTGACACGTTAGGCTTTATATTTATTCATCTCAATTACAATATTGTATGTGGAAGATAACTTGTAACAACAAACTATATATAAAGGACGAGTATTTACTGAGTTGAAACATAGAAATGTAGGCATTTCCTTTGATCCTGTGATCTGTCGCCTCACGTGGCCATTATTACTCTTTCTAAAATGGAACACACTTTTTCCTATCTGAGAAGTTTTTTTAGAAAAACTTACTTAAAAATGTGTTGTTATCAATCACTCTACCTTTTGACGTGACAACGTCTTAAATTAGGTTAAGCTGGGAGTCACTTATGAAAAAGTGTAACGCCCGGTAACGTTACGATGAGTCACCGAACGAGAGAGAGGCCCGCCGAATGCCTTGCGTCTCTCTCCCACTCAAACATGATCGGTCCGCCGAGCAATGTTTTGATTTTCAAATTGATTCTTTAAAATTACAAATATTAAGAAAAAGTGCAGATATAAGAAAAAGTGCAGATATAAGAAAACTTGATTTAAAATGTGTTGAGCAAGAATTTTAACATCTAATTTAAGTAAATGTTTTAATTTTCAACTTCATTATTTACAATTACAAATTTTAATTAATTTCAAATTTATTTAGCAAAAATTTGAACCTTCGATCTGAATAAGTGTTTTGATTTTCAAATTAATTCTTAAAAATTAAAAATATTAAAATATATAAAATCAGAAGTGACGTCACATAACATTATCTGTACTTATTATTATTTAATATGTAGGCCAGTACATGTGACCATACTTGGCATACACAATTGGAAATAGTATTTTTTTATAACTGAAAAAAATAAATATATAAAATACTGGTAGCAAACAATAACTTCAATGATCGATATCTCCGCAACTAATTGATGTATCGAAAAAGTCTGTAAATAAATTTTGTAAAAAATAATAACATCAATAATATAATATAAAATAAATAATATATAAAATGATTTTACGTGACAACGTCTTCATCGTCCTATCCTCAACAAAATCACTCAAATTATTAAAATATTGTGCAATTTAATAATATTCATATCAATAAATATTCTACCGAGAAAAAGACGTGGTCACGTAAATCTTCGCCCGTAAAACCGACTTTATTTTTTTATTTCAAATATTCGAAAGGAAAGGCCAATTTTTATTCTGGGGTTCTCCAACATCATAGCAGTTTTGGCAAAATCTAACTCAGTACAGTGAGGCAAGTTTGACTATTAGCGCTTCTAATTCAAAATAAAATTCTTTATTTAATATTTCTTGTATTTATGTTAAATATTTTCATTGTAATATTTTTTTTCATATGTTTTATTTCAGTTTCAAATAATAAAATATATATACATAACAGGTACATAAAGTAACTACTAAATTTAGTTAATGTGACAAATATATAGTGATTTTTAATATGATGTTGCATCCTTGTACTTGGGGAATTATACTCATGCCCTTAAGGACTAAGTGAAAGTCAATCTTCAATTAATTCAATCTTTTGTATTTATTCTTTTGGCCTCAACTACGACTATGACCATAAAATCACATCAAATTTTATCCTCCAGTGTTTGAGTTCAATGTCAGATTGCTTTTAGTCAAAGTACTATACGTATTTTTTTTTCCTTAATATTTGTAGAGCGTATATTTTATAATTAACAATGGTCACTGCTGAATAAAAGAGTAAAAAAGTAACCTAAAAACTGTTACAATACGAAACAAAAAAAAAAGTAAAATCATATCAAGAAAATTACTTTAAAGCGACTGAAGTGGATGTGAGTACGACACAATCTGTTTTGTAAAGCTGTTGTTAACGTCACGTTTACGAAACATTTATATTCATTTAATTGCTTACTGCTTTATTTCCAGCTGAGCAGTTAAAAGATCAGTCAGTTCAGTTGTTTGCTTCGTCAAGTGTCGTCTCGCTAAGTCATATACATTACAACCAACTTCACTACAGTTTAAAAATGCATATTATCTTTTAAACAATGTTAGGAATAATTTTTATTCCATTTTTTTGTTTTAGTTTTCACGACGGTTTTGTTTTTAAAATATGAAGCGGATTTGGACTGTATAACATATGTCGTGCCTTTAAATGTTAGAAATTTATATATAAGAATATATATAACATATATAATACATGTTAGAGCTGCCGGCGCGACGGGGCGGAGAACAAACAGATATTACCTAGCCGGTAGCAGCTGAATAGTATCGACAATATTAAGCTGGGAAAAATATTATATATTAAGAAATAACATTTGCTTACTGTGCATACATACTGTGTGTGGAATATAATATGCAAATTCAACATAATACTTGGTCAATTACTTAAGATATATGCTAAACGTTTAAAATGAGAATAAGAATTAGTTAATTAAAATGTGAATATTATTTAAACATATATGGATATTATAATAATAGGGGTCTTGTCTGTTAAATACTTAAAATAAAGTAATTACATGGAGTAAAGTAGAAAAAAAGAGAATTAAACAATTAAATCTGTCTATGTATTTATTTGTTCGCACATAACACCAAATCTACTAAGGGGATTTTCATTATATTTAGTGTGAACATAGATTATGGGCAAGAATAAACTAATATTACAAGTATCACGCATGAAACAGACGGGATTCAGGCTAATATAATTCGAAAATTTTAAATACTATTCCTAAGGCTAGCAATGTGGTCAAATAAAATAACCCAAAGAACGCTTTCATGGATTATGTTTTCTATTAATTTATATTTTAGAGATACAATAAGCGAAGTGAGGATGATATCTCAATAAGTTATTATTTTATATTAATTAAAAAACACTTTAGATTCATGTATTTTAATTTAATAATTAGCAAATATTTGTTGTAAATATTTACTAATTATTAAATTTAATAATTATTTTATGAAGGTTTCAAAATATATAGCTACATATTTATTATTTCCCACATAAGAAGTTGTAACTGTTTTTTTTTTGTAAATATATTCATTTAAAAAATTTTATTAAATTAAAAGTTATATTTTTTAAACAAAGAAATAAAACGTTTAAAAATAAATTTTAATTATCTGCGCTAATTAAAGAACAATAATACAAACTGCACTTTGTTCAGATATTATGCAAGTTATTTTTTTGTGCGATTCATGTCATAAAACTACCACTAACGTAGGAATTATAGATGTACCACGTTAAATATTATTTCTGAAGACTTTATATTTACAGATTAATAATATATATTTACACAAACTAAGACCCGGATAGTTATATTATTGAATTTCTATCAGCCTCATTGATAATGCGAAAGTTATCTATCCCAAGTCCCATTTAGACAATGAGTTTACCTTTTTTGCCTGTCGGTTACCTACTCTAACATAAATCTACGGTTATCGCCTTCTTCATAAATATTTTTTCCAACCAAAAAATATGTAGAAGTTAATAAAGGTAACTTTGTAAATGGAAATCAAACGTATCACATTTATTCTTGTATCAAAACCATCTGTCGAGTATTCAGTCATGCGTAGATATCCGACATATGTTTGTATAGCCCAGGGGCCAGAAGCTTACTGAAACGGATAAAAATAGCCATATTTGTATAGCGTATTATAGATTCTATTTTAATTGGCATTACTTTCAATAGACTGATATAACTAATTCAAATGTAAACAAAGCTTTTTGTAGTATTCAAAGGCTATATAATTCAGCGTACATTTTCGTCCTCAGTCGACCGGTAGTCTACGAGTGGCGTTTCATCGCAGGTTCTGTTTTTGAATGAATGAAGTATTTCATTGAAACGACCGTTGGTTTATGTTTTATTGTAAAATCTGTATGTCTACTTGAAAACGGATAACAAAATTATTCTTGATGAGTTTGGAAATTGTTGTAGAGTTGAAACTTTATATTTATTATACATATATATAATTTAACAAATAATAACAAATAATTACAATACAGGTTTATTCTTAGTGCAGGTAATTTTATACTGCTTTTTGTTTTGTAACTATTTTTGTACCCTATTGTTTTTAATATTTTAGTTGTACCTATTGAATGTTTTTGGAAATAAATTAATGTTATTATTATATATATATATATGTCGAGGCGAGTCAATTCAATAGAATTGATTATTATTAGGACCTACCATAATACTATTTTATTTGTTTAAATTCCAATTGCTTTCAAATCTCTTTATTTAATTATTTTAAAATTTAATATGGGGTTATAAGTTAATTAAAAAGTATTTTCGAAACGACCAATCAGAGCAGGGGACGCGCTTCGAGCGGGGTCGAGGCCCCATCTTTGAAAGGTGAGATGCGGACGACGCTTGTAACATTTGGGTTTTCTCTGTATTTTAAAGTGATCAGCTGCTCGGTTCAAAGTTAAAAGTGAACTAATGAAAATGTGGAGTTGTGATCTTGTCTTTTGTGCTTGCACTTTGTCCCGATGACGCCCACAAAGACTGTAACAAATGATGCTTCTGCGACATATACTATATATATATATATATATATATATATATATATATATATATATATATATATATATATATATATATATATATATATATATATATATATATATATATATATATATATATATATATATGTGCGAATAGTGATCTGGATCAGCAACGACAGCATAATATAACTTAAAAATGTAAATTAAATATTTCTGATTCTGTATAAAGTAATATATAGGTACAATTCTGTTTCAATAAAGTATCGACATCATTTTATCTGTATATTGTGAACTCGATGTCGTCATGAAGAGTACTGTGATGTCGATGTGAAATAATTTTCTAATTTTGTAATATTCGATTCCGTATATAGTAATATTTATATATTTAATGTAATGCTTAATCATAATTTTCTCGAGGTAATATACCTCGGCCAAAACGGTCGTTTTATTAAAGAATAATGAACGAAAAAATATTGGATAACACTGTCAAGAGTTATCATAGGTTGAATCATGAAGTAGAAAGAGAATGCTATATATGGCTATCTTTATTTTCACTTGCAAACCATGCACAGATATCACAGTTATTTGGGAAAAAATATTAATAATAGTTAATTTAATTTCAGAAATATACTGTAATTTCTTATAAATTGTGTTCACATGTTTATTTGCGGGAATTCCATACATAAAATCGTTCGATGCAGCGTATTGAAGTGTAAATAACAACAATTTCTATCCATTCATACTTATAAAAAGAATTTAATATCGTTATTTCGTTATTTGCTTTAGTAATTGACTTGCATTTCATTTTGTTTTTTTATTTAGCGATCCCCCGACCCAACGACTTCAATTAGTACATAAAAATATTATTTTTATTGGTCTTTTGTATCGGGGGTTTTTTAAATGTCTAATTTATTTTTTTTAATTTTAATGTTTATGGTATGAGTTATAAAAGTTACTTGCTTAAAAAAAAATTAACAATCATCGATTTAATATATACATATATGCAATATAATAACAATTTTTTCCGTCACCATAATTACAAGAATTTTTACATAAAAAAAAAACGGTATGATAAATAGCATGATACTTAAAATTTCAAAGCTGATTAACTCAGGCTTCGGCATTGCTGGTAAAAAACACGAATTCTGATTTGTGAATGTAGTAGAACAGAACGAGTGACTGCAACTTGCTACGAGTACAAAGAGTAGCGTTTGTGTACGAAATTAAAAGCTAGACGTCAACTTTTGGAACTTCAGATCCTTTTGTATGTTTTGAATGAAAGTTAATTTTTTTTTTAATTAGGATGAAACTTGTAACTAAACTAAGCGACGTAGCTATATTTTAAATGGCGTTGTCTTTTTTACGCAAATGTTTTGAACCGTTGTCAATATATTGACATGAGGCTTCGTTACATTAAGAACTATTATTGCACTATCGAAGTACCACTGTGGAAAATTTAAACTGCATCTGTAAAACAGTATCTGACCTCAAAATTCATTCACCAATAATATGAACTCTATTCATTGAACATTCATTGATTAACACATGTAAATATACCAGGACTTACAAAAAAGTACTAAGTTGATAATTATTTTGAGTAAGTAACATTAATTAGCAGTGTATGTGTTATAGCTCTAATCATAATAATAATACTAATGATAAAGCTTTATTTCAATTTTAAACAAATTATAATATATATATATATATATATACGTATATATATATGTATATATATATATATATATAATGTTTTCTAAGGCTTTCACAAGTACTACACATTGAAATAAAACTATTTTTACGGATTTAACTCGCGTATATTGAATTAACCCGACGTTTTAAATGCTTTGCAGCAATCGTGTATCGTGTTCACGGTAAGACGAGATGGAGGTGTTTGTCAGTAAGTCAGTTAATTAGAAACCGTTGGAGGTAGAAGACTAAAAATTTATTTCGTGTATTGAATTAAATTTAATTAATATATATATATATATATATATATATTATTATTACATATATATATTTATATATAGTCTAATAAATAAAGAGTCTAATCTAAAATAAACTCTCAGCGATACTCTCTTTGTAATCGACTTAAGTCAGAAAAAAAACCATTACGCACTTAAAAATGTGGAATAACGTTTATTGCATAGTCGTCACAATTCATAATATTTCCTCTATGTATAAGATAATGTTTGCTTAAAATCTTATATTACGTACAAATACCCACCAAGTGTTTATTGTAAGGTGAGATCTTTATAATGCACGTTTCAGACTAAAATTACACAATTCGTATAGCGCTACTACTTTAAGGGAAAATCCAATTTTGAAATGTGGAAATATATCCGACATATTGGATTGTAAATATCAATGGTAGCTTTCCAGACAATTTTATAGTATTATGAGTACGTAAAATTGATTTCATTTTCTAAAGTACTTTATATTTTAGTAGCCCCTTATGCGTAAAATGATTGAATGTAGTATCCATTTTTGGTATTGGTATGTGACAAAGAACACTACTGTTTTATTATTGTACCACGGATAGTACGACACTATAATATGTAGTAGTACCACATTGTAGTACGAAATAATAGAATGTACAACAAAGTAAGGATACCGACTAGTCCTTCTGCAATACTTTCGATCCCAAAACAATAATATGTAACACAAATCTATACGTATAATAAAATTGTCACTGATCCATTCCTGTACATGGAATTAAAAAAAAACATCATAGGGGGGCTTTATAAAAGCAAGAGAACCCAATACAATGGTTTTTCCATTTTTGTCTGTGTGTCTGTAAGTTTGTGCACGCTAATATCAGAAACGGCTTAACCAATTTGAATGCAATTTTCAGGAATATATTATCAATCTTCATTTAACATTTAGTGTTTATTTTATCTTAATCGGATAAGAAATAAAAAGGTTATGTCCATTTATATGATTCACGTAATAGGTACCAAGCAAATTTTCTTCTATACATTTAATAAATCTGTAAGGGAGTAGGTCTCTATACATTGAAAATACTACAAAATAAATAGCCAGGATATGAAGGGATAACTAACAGAATCCATTTCTTACAAAAAAAAATCTGTTCATCTGTTTGTCTTTTATTTGTGCACGCAACACGTAAAAACTATATAGCTAAAATAAATAACTTTTAAAAATAAAAATTGTGCGTCACTCTTAATAACATTTAGTTTTTCACTTTCATTGCACACTTTTCATTCTATCAAAAGATATATGTATTTAAAGTTTTCAAGATATTTATCTATATACGATACAAAATCACTGTCTGCAGACTCTGCACATAGAAAATATTTTCTAAAATTCATAATGGCGATTGAATGATGAATTTTTTAAAATTCATAATCATAATTCGTAATGAGGGGGGGAGGACCTTATAAAAGCAAGAGAACCCAAAACAACTTTCTTTCATTTTGTCTGTTCGTCTGTATATGTCTGTATGTTTTTGTACGCTAATCTCAGAAACGTATTAAACGATTTGGATGCAGTTTTCGGGAATATGTTGTAATGGGTTTCACTTAACATTTTGTTTTTTTTTAACAATCTGGTAACAAATTAAGAAGTTAATAAGCTTTTCTTTTCGTACCATTGCTACTTACCAGCGATTAAACACAAAAAAATACATAAAGAAACTAGAAATTCTCCTGTAGGTATGCAAAAACTACTTAATTGAGTTCGACGAAACTTTGTAGGATTATAGTTTTTACATACATTGGTACATTTAGGGTACGTTTTATAAAAATCGAAATCTACGCATACGAAGTCGCAGGCACAGCTAGTAGATGAGAATATCTGGTATGAAATAGGGCGTCGCGTAGAGAAAATGGTATCTCTAGCGCCCGAATCGACGAAACTCTTTGTCAACCGGCTTTGATTGATCTTTTGATTTATAGAAAACCTACAAGAAATACATAGCATATAAGGAATAAGAGAGTTCTTGTTTCGTTGGTTAGATTAAGTATGCGTTCCACAACCTATCTGCCTGGCGGCAGTCGCTGGTTGTGATTTGATCAAACCTAATTCTTCCATACTCACTTATCCATGTACGTTGTTAAGTTTCTCTGTATTATTATGTTAAGAGCTAAGGAATATTAATGTGTCGTTGAGTATTAGACCACCGAGATTTAAATGATAAGGAGGTCATTTCCCACGAGAAGAATAAACTAATTGGCCTTAACTCAAGTAACAGAATTCAATTTTTAATTATCATATAATAATCCGTAATATTTCTGTTACTCTGTAAGAAATAGTTAATATTTTAAATATTAAATACATTTTTTTTGAGTTTACAAAAAAAATTAAGCCATTAAAGATTCAAATAATTACAAAATGTGCTATGGAATATTTGCTAATCAAAAATAATGTACGATAACAGAAGAATTTTCTCTTAAAAATATACATTTTACATAGAATCTTAAAAGTTCCATGATTGATCAAGGAAACAATTGAAAAAATCAAAAATAAAATTTATTTGGAAATTACAAACCATTCTTGGAATTAATTCGCTATTTTTACCTTTTTTATACAGCTTAGTATACTTATGTTATACTAGGATACGTGAGTCATGGTTGTTAGGGTATAATTTACGTTGGGGGGCCGTCGCCGAGAACCTCCTCGTGTGCCTGTCTGTTTCCCTTGTTGCTCGGATTCGTCCGGTGGCATCGGAAGCGGTACGGGCCGGTGCTCCCTGGGCAACAACGGTTAATGTGATCCTTCGGGTTTGCATTAGCCGTTGGCTAATACTCGGCGCGGTGGGGGTCGGCCATGGGGGTTTGTGCCCGGTTCATGGCTGGCTGGCGGGCAGGCTGCCTTTCGGGGTGGTCTGTCTGCGGGGGGGCTCGGGCCTCTTTCCATCGTTTGATCACGTTGGAAAGTTGGCCTGGGCGTTGAGGGTGGGAGGGCGCAGGCCCTCTTTGCCGGGGTCGGCTGCGGAATTACTCCTGGTACTTCTCTGATAGCAGAGTGGACTGTGGAGTGGTTCCGCGGCTGTGTGGGGGGGTTCGCGATTAGGGTCTGGACCTCTTTCCACCAAGCACTTTAGAGAGGGTGCTTGGTGGGGAGACGGTCCGAGACGTTGCCTGGATTAATCGTTGCCGAGCGCGACGCCACGGTTGCGCTTGGTGATGGTTGGTCTGGGCGTGGTGGGTTCCCGACTTATGCCTTTTTCTTGCTGGTCTCGGCTGATCACCGTGGCCGGCGGTAAAGGCCTGTCGGGTTCGACGTTGGGCCCCCTACGTGAGCGGACTCACGTTCGACTCCAGTGTGTTGCAGTGAGGCTGTCTGCGCATCACTGGGTCTTATGGGAGTGTGCTCTTCCAGGGGGTCTGACCGGTGGTCTCCTCTCGGGGAGATAACCGGCGGCGGAGCTGGACACGGTCAATGGTCGAGTCGGTCTGTCCAACTGGCTCGATTCTGAGACTGAGTCCAGCTAGAAGGGGGTCTCGGCCCCCTTCAGAGGCAGCAGGCTTGGGTGGGGGGAAGGGGATCCCTCCACGATCTATCAAGCCTGCGAAAAAGGGATGGAAGGGATGGGATGGGCTCCTCGTTGCGGGGTGCCCTCTCCGTGGATCACGTCGGGGCATCGCGGTGAGTGCGAAAGCGATCCCGTGGTGTCCCATTATGACGGCGGCGGCAACCGTCAGGTTTAGTGAGTAGGAGTCTCACATAACCACCTCCATCATCCCCTTGATGGAGGTGTGTATCCATGAGGATTCCTGACGTTAAAAAAAAAAAAAAAAAAAAAAAAAAATAGGGTATAATTTACGTTACATTATAAACAATCGGCTCGTGAGGTAAATAATGAATTCGGAGTGCTATCAGTCTTTTGTATTCAAACCTGTTATATAAACCTTTTTAAATATTTTTTGCACAATATGATAGTACTATTATTATAATGTAAGTCTGTCATGTTAAATACTTGTTTATTATGTTTAAGGGAAGTGAAATCATAAAATATATCATTCTTTTAGCCCGGACCACATGCTATTCACAATATTTCTTTAAATAAAATTCTATAATAAAAAAAATACTAGGTTGACAGCCATTCTCAATGATTGTCAAGCGAGTAAGGTCAGGAATAAAATGACCTATTGCTCGACTAATGTAAACAAAACGCGCGCGCCAACTTAATTCAATACAACCCCTTGAAAATAATATTTACTCAAGGACATAATTTATTACCATTTTTTTTGTCTATGAACATTGACCAGAACCAAAGCAATCAAACAAAAATTGTGAATCAAATCGGTTCAGTATTTACAAAGGAGTTTGATGATATAGAATGCATTTGACCCAACAACTCGCTGATAAAACGTTTATTTTAATAGAGGTATCTTGTATTTGTAAGGTAAGCCAACAATGCTCTATTTTCAAAACAAATTACTTTCGCCGCTACCTCGTACATAAATCAGTGAATACAGCGGGAAATCGAAAGCAAGGCAAAGCGGAATGAGTGGTTGCAGCCCGCTACGAGTACACGTTAGATTGTGAGAATGTATAAGTAACTTTGTGGTATACAAAGTTGTATTTAATAATATTTATTTTTTTTATATGCTATTGATTATTTATGTTTAATTTATATGTAAATATAATTTTATAATGTCAGTGTACATTCACTACTTTATGTAAATAAGGTCAATTTAATATTTCTGATTCTATATGAAGAATAAAATAGGTACAATCCTGGTCCAATAAAGTGGAATCTATTTTATTTTATTCGGTGAACTCGATGTCGTCGTATAGAGCACTGTGAAAGTGAAGAGAATTCACTTAACAATGTTCTTTAGGATTTTGTTTTGGAGATGGAGAAAATTAATGCAGTTGCAGGATGTGAAATTTATTATCTAGTTTTCCATTCCGTATTTAGTAAATGTTCTGAACGAAGGGTTTTTGTAAGTAAAAAAGATTGAAGTGTACTGTCAGCAGTTGCCAATGACAATTTAATAGTATAAGTCTATATGAAATAGTATTTTAGTGAAAATGATTCTTAAGCATAAAGAGATTGAAATAACGGCCTTAAGTATGGAAATGTATTAATAAAAACTATTAAGTAGTTAATTAAGGCTTCAACATATTCTAATTTTAAAAATTCAATGAAATTATATTGTTTCGTGTTTAGAAAAAACAGCTTCTTATTTATTTGAACAATATTTCTGTTACAAATTAAATATAATATAATATATAAAGATGTATGTAATAGTGTAATACCGTATTGTAATATGTTGCTAAAATAAACATATTTTAAATTGATTCACATTTATTTACAAGGAAGGTATTTTTTTTAATTTAAATATATATAAAAGCAGAAACCTACAACAATATTAGATTAAAAAGAGGTAACAAATAGCTCGATAGCCTACAATTACAAAGCATTCAGGCATCGGCTTTGCTGGCAGAAATCACGAATGCAGATTTGTAAATGTAATGGAACATCGCTTGCAAAGCAGAACGAGTGGTTACAGATCGCTACGAGTACACGAGTACATAGCTACGGTGTAGTGCTTATGTGTGCACGGGCGTAGACGTTATTAACTTTTTGGATGTTGTAACTTGTAACCTTGTGTGTGTGCCTATGTATTGTATGAGAGTTTATTTCTTTTAAATCAGGTTTTCTATCATAGCAAGCTTAAGACCCTTAGAAATATATCCTAAAAGTACATCCTAAAATATTACCTTATTTCTATTTGAATACGGGAATAGGAATTCGCTCATTCCATTCGGACACACTTGGATTTATTGGACTATCCCCAATATGATCCAACTGAATCCTAAAATTCTCCAACAAAATAAAGTTTATTTATTGAAAATAAATTGATTAACACGTGTAAATACTTGAAATATGTAATTAAATGACATTTTCAACCTCAACAATAACTCGTAGTTGAGATTTTTAAAAACAACAGTATATATATACTTATATACTACAATACTTTATTACCTTTCGTGACACGTATTTAGTACCAAAAAAGCAAAGTAAAATATATTCGAGTTGACTAAAGTAAGAGTACCTACCAAAAGAAAAGGTAAGCATTTATTATACTTTACGTTCAACGCAGTTTTGACAACTCCTTTCGGAGTTTTTATAAATATATATTTTTTATAATATATATGCATTGCTTATACTGATAACATATATTTTTAATAATTATTTTTATTTTCCTTCAAGATAATAGTTGCCCATTGTAATTATTTTAAGGTAAAAATGTGAAATAATTATCATCATCATTATTAATCACAGTGAATATAAAATACGACCAGACAATGTTTGCTAAAATTCTCACATAATATTCAAAAGTTTCCAACATATTTACCCGTATTTATTGTAAGATGTGATCTTTGTAAAGCACGTATCGTACTAATATTAGACATTCCTAGAACGCTACTACTTTCAGGGGAAATCAAATTTTATAGTAAGGAAATATCTGACATATTCGTCATTTTAGTTTGGGAAATATTTTAGCTTTTATAAATAAATAATTACTTTCCAGACCATTTTAAAATTATAATGTACCTATTTACATTTTAACCATTTTAAAATTATGTTGATGGTCATAAATAAAAAAAAATAAACATACACTGTAGAACATTCATTGTCAGGTGCCCTAATGGTTGAAATTTATCGTCAGCTGGCTTTGATTGATTTCCCAATATATAGAGAAGTTACAAATTATGTGGAATAAGGAATAAGCAAGTTCTTTTTACAACTATATTATTAAATATGCTTTCCACAACCCATCTGCCAACTCTTAAACCAATAAACCTATGTTTATGAATTGATATTTATCCTATGTATGAAACGTAAACCTATTTTATAACGTAAACCTTTGTTTGATATATGAACCCATATTTATTTAACGGATATTCATTTGTGATGGGAAAAAAATTAATTGGAGTACTAGTACTACTACTAGTAATAGAGTAGTAGTACTAGTAGTAGTACTAGTAGTACTAGTGCTTATCATGGGATAACCAGGAGGAGTACACTTGCATGTTAAGTACAGACATATAATTATATTTAAAATACCCAAAAAAAACCATAACAAAGCAAAATTATCTAAATCTAGAATTTCTGTTAGAATAGTGCTTACTTATATCATATTCTTTGCTGTTTTATTTTTAACTGACTTCAAAAAGGAGAAGATTCTCAATTCGGCCGGTTAACAATTTCTTTTAACAATGCAAACTTTACATTTTAAAGAAAGAGATAAAACGAGGTAAAGATGAAACGAGATAAAGATTTATATTACAATGTTTCATAAAATATTAAATACTATTACCCAATATTTTCAATGTGAAGTAATAAATATTATTGATGATGATGATGATGATCTCATATGATAATATGAGATTATAGCATTTAGGTGTTCTCATATTTATTATTTAGTAATATTGTTAAGGTATATCATATTTATATTAATGACAATACATATGTGATTTTTGTATTCTGCTCAGTAACGGTGCCAAAAAAACGTTATTATAGGAGAATATAAAACAATGTTCAACTACTTTCAGTTGATAAAAAAAAAAAAATAATATTAAGCGATATATTGAAATAGCTCTGAAACTAAAAAAACATGGTAAATAATGTATACGATATTATGATTACACAAATTTTACATGGGTATGAACAGGATAAATAGGAAAGCAGTAACATTGCTTACATGAAAATTGCCTAAACACCGTATTATAAACAATGAAATACGTTGTACTATATCTCGTTAATTACGAGGAGTTTTGCATTTTAAAAAAACATATGTACAGTCGTAAATAAAACAGCTAAGTAATAGTTATAATAATTAGATTTTTATCTATTTTTTTATATATATTTTTTGTTTGTTTTGGAATCTTAAAACACAATAAACATTTAATGTTAGTTTAATATATCAGAATATTTTTAAATATCTTTTGAATATATATTTTTTTACATTTTTTATTCTTTATGAACCAAAAAAATATCAACACGGCTACTTTTTGTATTTAATAATTACCTATCCGTATGCAATGCACATTAAATGTTCATAACTTCAACCAACTTTTTTAAGGAAAACAATAAGTTTTTCAGTAAAAACACTTGGTCGAGTAGTTAGCACAGACGCCTATTGCGTCATTATAGCTCACGCTATAATGGGGCTCGGGTTCGATTCCTGGCAGGGATAGACATGTATATGATGATGGTTTGGTCGTTTATTAAATATATTCTCGGTATTTATAATGTGTAATCCTATGTATGTGTATCGTTGTCTAACATCCTTAACACAAACAAATATTTACTTACTTAAAAGTAATATCAATGTGTGTAATGTATCCTGTGATATTATTATATTATTATTATAATATGTGAAGCTAATATTTCCACTCGTGAATAATATTATTACAAAAAAAAATAATAAAGAAGTAAACTAGTTTAAAATCAATTATATATATATTAATTTAATTATAATGATATGATATTATATTTGAACAAAACCAATTAAACAACTCTTAAAAAGAGATATAAATAAATAGATGCACTAGATAAATCAAAGACTTAAAGAAAAAGTTTAATCGAATGAAAATGGTTATATTTTGTTAGTAACAAATATTAATTGTGTATTATAAAATTAATAACTATTTTGTAAATTCGTAGATTGAATGTAAAGAGCAATAGGAATGGTACGTGTGCTGACCCCGCGGGAAATATATAACACAGATTGACTTTACTTAGGATCAGGCTTAGATCAAACAATCTTAGAAACGCACACTAATAAAGAAACAATATCAATAATAATGCTCACTAGAGATTGTTTTTTTTTCTCAGAAATATATTACAAAATTTTATTTCTTTGTTTAGTTTATTATTATCTATAAAGTAATTCATAATTAATGTATAGAATTTCTAGTTTTTAAATCCGTAAGACTTTTAAGGTACTAAATATAAAATTTATTACATAAGCTGTTTCTTGGGGATATCACAAGCAGTACACCTTTCATTCATTCATTCTATAAGACCATATTTTAACTAAGAAAAAATAAATGCCGATTTCTAGAATTATTTATAGTCTCATCTTTATCAATTATCACTTTCTTATCACTTAAATATTAAGTAAAGGCGCTTGGTAACATTTTGCAGATTCATTTACACTCTTATGACCCTAAAAACAGTTATATAGCATGTCATGTAAGAGTTGTTGATAACTTTTTCCCGTAGTGTAACCTATATATATATATATAAACTCGGCGTCACAAAAATCGCACCTCTATGTTTTTTTCAGTAAATCGCTCCTAGAATCTAGCACATAAGTACTACGTATGAAAAAAATATATCATTCTAAAGTGCACTTCAATACCTTTATATTAATTACCTGTATCATAAAATAAAAAAAACAATTACCATTTCTAACCAGGGACCAATCAAAAAAATGTTTAAAAAAATGCTCACTTAAGGAGCACTACTTGTGCTACCTTATAAGGGTATAAAAGCTCATGTAAAGGTAAAAAATGGGTCAGTCGCTACTCAGACTTCAGAGTGAACACACCGGAACAACATACGCAAGAGAACAGTACCTGAAGATGGATACAACCCCTGATAAAGCCGCTCAAATCATTGCGCTATTGCAATCAGGACTGCGACAGGTTGACGTTGCTCGACAGTTGAAGCTTAGCCGATTCTCAGTTCGACGAATATACCAACGGTTCCTTGAGACTGGTGGCTATACTCGAAGACGTGGATCCGGAAGAAAACGCTGCACGTCAGAAAGAGACGACCGCTTCGTTGTTTCCACATCCTTGGGGCACCGCTTCAGCAATGCTGTTGAGTTGCAACAAGAGCTCCGATCAGCTTGCAGAACGTCTGTGAGTGTTTCTACGATTAGAAGAAGACTGAAAGAAAAAGAATTGAGAGCTCACAGACCTGCTAGGGGCCCAAAATTGACCGTGCAGCATCGAAGAGAGCGGTTACGATTTGCCCAGGAGCATGTCAACTGGACGAGTGAACAGTGGAAAGCCGTTCTCTTCACCGATGAGACACGAGTATGTCTTTTCTGCAACGACAGACGCAGAAGAGTATACCGAAGACGAGGAGAGTGATTTGCCCAGGCTTGCATAGAGGAATCCGTCGAATACCGAGGTGGTTCCTGTATGTTCTGGGGTGGCAATGGCATATCCGTCGAAGGGAAAACGGAGCTTGTGTGCGTCTCTCGGACTGGTGGTGGTCGCGGGCAAGGGTCGCTGAATGCTCGGCGGTACATAACGGAGATCTTACAAGACCATGTGGTTCCGTATGCTGGTTTTGTTGGCGATGGGTTCATGTTAATGCATGATAACGCCCGTTGCCACAATGCGTTTGCTGTGCGGGACTATTTGGAAGAGGTTGAGATATATGAGATATATATATATATATATATATATATATATATGTATGTATTAATAAAATAGTTTCCACTTCGATACGACATCTGACATATCGACATCAACTGACATCTCGACATCGACTGTCTCTAAAACGAGCCCCGACTTCCTCCGGTCCGGGCTCCGGCTCCGGCCGACTCTAAAAGCTCTTGTTCCGTTTATATGACAATAAACCGTGGATGGCGGTAATCACTTATCATCAGATGACCCACAGGTTTCCTTGCCTTCCTTTTAATATAAACAAAATAAAAAGAGTCCAAAAACTAAAGTTGACTAATTCATAACAAAACATTCCACACGCAGGGATTTAAAGAAAAATACCTTGACGAGTTTGTATCGTTCAGTTTTAAAAAAGACTAATAAATTCTGTGAGTTCACTGAGGCGGTGTTCAGATGCCTACAGGCTTTTGTTTTGGCTCCGTAAGTACTTACCATTATACACTGTTTACTGTAATAGGTTATCTTCCACATTAAGCTTTATTTTGGATATATTATTAACCATACAATAACATAATAATAAATTAATTTCGATTCGAGCAATAACAAAGATAAGGAATGCAAAATTTAAGTTTCTAACGATTTATTTAAATAACAACACTAATAGTATTTAATAAAACCTTTAATAGTATTTAACAGCCATTACGTTATAAAAGTAACAACAATCTTATAGAGTCATTGCCCTGGGCATAGAGCCTCGCTATTGGCTTATTGAATTTGTGATCTTGACTCGTAGCTGTCGTTTGAAATGGTATATCTAAAGTAGATTTGGAAATACATAATCTTAAGAAAGTTTCAAGCAGTGACAGCCTGGACTCGAACTGAAGCACACGTACCGAATCTCAACCTCCTCCTTTCACTAACAGAGACGCCGGTATTGTTTGTTTCAAAATGATACCGTGGGCCCCTGCGCCGACTTATCCTCTCAAGACTCGTCGCCGCCGACGGTTTCCACGTTCCTGCTGATTGCCCCTTCACAAGGGCAGAACGTTTGACCAAGATCCGGCCGAACGCCAGCCGTGCGTCAAGAATCGTCATCTCATCGCCATAAGTACTGCGCCATTAAGTCGCTCCTCAATGTTCTCATCCCCGGTGAGGGACTGCCGCTCGCTGTCGACCATCAACCGAGAGCACTATGACTCACCAGAGAGCCCGCCGCAAGCAGGCCAAACTCTGCCGTCAGGCGATTATTTAAACGCCTAAAAGCCCAAAGAATTATTATAAATTACCCGATAGTGCCATCCAGCCTACGAGCCGCAGCTCGCGCAGAGGAAGAAGACCTGCTTGCACAGAACGCCCCGGTTTCGGAAATGGATATCGACCGCTCCCGAAAAAATCACGACTCATCGCTACTCTCCACAAATAAAGAGAGAAAAACCTACGTCGTCCACCCGCAAAACGCGCTAAACGCCTAGTTGCGCGCCTACTATCCCCACTCCAAGCGTCGCCGACCTGACTTCCTACCGTTTCTACCCCGCTTCCTACCGTTAATCGTGGAGCAACTACCAAACTGGACACACCATTTGGAAATCATCAAAGAACAATTCGGCAATGCACCCACAGCACAAGAGTGCGGCAAAGGAATAAGACTCACCCCAAAATCTCTACTTCACTCTCATTAAGAAAACAGAAAAATCAATCCCGGATATTTACTATGTGAATGAACTACTAGACATGTCTGGAGTAGAAATAGAAGCCTGGATAAGAAAGAAAGGCCCGGCTCAGTGTCATAAATGTCAAAAGTTTACATATTCATCGAATTACTGCCATAGGCAAGCAGCCTGCGTTCGATGCGGCGAGACACACTACGCAAGGTACTGCCCCAGACCTAAAGACGAGCCATCAACATGTGCAAATTGCAAGTGCTACCCACTGAGAAGAGTGCTGCCCCATTTACAAGAAAGAAGTCACAAGATTGTCACCCCAGTGGCTACAAAAGCAAACCACTTAGCCCCTGCCTCCAAATGACGGAGACACAAACTTTTCCAATTACCACGCTAATGCCCGAGGCAATTGCCTCTTAAATGTAATGTAATTCAAACCACGTTGTTTACTTTTATAGCAACGGGTGTGATGTATTTATTCACGAGTGAGGAACAATTTGTTTTGTCATGCCATTATTAACGCTACGGTTATGGAACATTTATATTCATTTAATGCTTCCTGCTTAATTTTCAGCCTCGCAACTCGCAGATCAGACGTCATTCAGCTGTCTCGTCTCGTCAAGTGTCGTCTCGCCAAGTCATATAAATTATAATCGGATTTGCGAGAGTTTGAAAATGCAACACATAATTGAAAAAAAATTAGGAATAAATATTATTATTAAATTTAAGACGTTAATAAATATTTAACACATTTAAAACATTTAATACATTTATTGGTTTCCTGTAATAAATACATATGAACAGTAAAAATTAAACGTAAAAAACTACCACATAAAAAAGCTACAGTAACAATATACACAAACATGAAAAACATTCACTCATAGAGTAGGCATTTTGGAGCTAGCATTATCATAAATAATTATAATATTTGATATTATATTTCTCCTGAAACAAAGATATTTTAAAATTTTGACTCTTTAGGGTATTTGTTCTGTTTAAAGAAAAATTAAATGCGAATCTAAAAACTGTAAACGTCTAAACAATATTTTTTTTTTGTAATATAATTATAAAAACCCTATAATAATGAATGTTTTTTTAAAAATTTTGTATTACTATTAATAATTACAACTATAAACCATACTACTGTTAAGTTACGGCAATGCTTGCCTTATTGCATAAATTTACAGTTACACTTCATTTACATCGATATGAGCAGAATAAATAAAAAACCAGTAACACTGTTTACCTTAAAATTGCCTAAACGACGCATTGTTAGCAATGAAACGCGTAATTCGAGGTCTACCTCATAAATAACAAAGTGTTAGCAGTTTAAATAACATTTGTGCCCCATTTTATGCAGAATTTACATTAGACTGAAGAAGAAAATAGTTGTTTATTTTTTTTTCTTTTAACTAAAAAAATTATGTTAGCCATATTATTCTTAATTCTATACACGAGATACAACGATCGAGGGTGAGAATTGAGAGGGCTTCAGAGTTGTCTTAATTAAGAAATTGTAAGATAGGATGTACATGTAAAGCATGTTCCATAAATTAATTCATTTGTTAATATTTTGCATGTCAACATATAAAGAACCAGTCTTTAACTTTATTAATTTTTAGAAAATGTTTTCTCTTTATTATTAGGAATCCTTAAAACGTGCAGTTTTCTTTTTTATGTCTTTAAATTTGTTTATCTTTATATTTTGTAACAAGTGTTGTTTTTATTAGCGTCCCAATCATTCAGTTTGATTGTTACAGGCTTTATATAGTTTAGCCTTATTTATAAGAAAAAAACAATTACTGCAAAGAAGCAAGAATACTTTACTAACACAACATTGCTTAAGCAATCACCAGCGATGCTCCATCGAAGCGCTTTCTGGTCTGTAAGAAACATATTGATTGCATTACATTGGTTACAAAATATTTATTTTATTATGTTTGATTGTAAAACAACAGAAATGATTTAAATATTTTTACTAAATTAGTAACTTAATATACTCAACATGCATATTCATATACCTATTAAAAAAATGACAGCCTTATAACTGCGTCAGCGAAAACTCTTATTTATAAAAGATTTATTTTATTATGTTTGATTGTGAAACAACAGAAATAATTAAAATATTTTTACAAATTTCACATAATATACTCAACATATACCTATTAAAAAAATTACAGCTTTATAACTGAGTCAGTGAAAACTCGTATTTATCTCCGAATAAGAGCATGTAATTGGACATAAAATATTGTTTATACATATCATTAAATGCAGTGTGGCTTCAAGCTAGTATATATTAAAAGTCCAACCAATAATTAATACTCATTTGGAAATACGAATACATACGAAAGCTGGGGTGTATATAATATGTTATATTTTTTACATTATTTAAACTTCGCTTAAGTTAACACCTGTCATGGCTACTAATATAGTAAACTATAAATCATTTTGGATATTACCACCTAGAGGGGATGGTAATGTAATAAAATGTGTCTCCGCATACCCGTCTGGAACACCCTAGGTATAAGCACCAATATAAACCCAATATACGACATTTTATCCAATCTGTTCTTCAATTTAGAAATTTGAAATTTTTATCGTAATTATTATTTTCAAAGATTCTTACATGTCATTAAAACCTTTGATAACTGAAGTTTAACCCTAGGCATTAGAGGTATAAAACGAATTGTGGTTTATTTTGTACATCGAAAAATATGTTATGACCTACCTTTCCGTAAAACAAACAATATCTCAAATAATATTACTAGACATTGTTTATTAAACAATATTATTCAAAAATAATTATTAGGTTTGATTGGTATGTGTTTATTATACACATGTTTTAAAGTATAAGATAAAAAATAAAGAAATATTTTTCTTATTTCAAATGACAGTACAATAATCCACTAAAAATAATTTCGTGTAGACTGAAAGAGTGCGGCGGTATGTAAATATCCAACTAGAACTGTTTTATAGTGAATTATTCTAAAATATAAACCTCAATATAAGGACACCAATGGACTGCATACTCGTAAGCCTCAAAATATATGACAAATACGTAGTAAATTACAAGTATCTACTGTTGCATTCATCACACTGTATAATGTGATTATGTATGAATTGGTGTAAAATTTACATTTTTAGCTTTGTACGACAATTTAAAAAAAATATTTATTTTATTAGGTTGCATAAAGAATGTTTTGGGGATCTGTTAATAAACAAATTATTGAAAATTTTATGCATATACCTTTTTGATGGAATAATTGCGCAGCATCCAAAAAGCTGTAAGATTATTTACGATGAATGAATATTCGTTTAATATTTTTGAAGCAAATAGATATCATGAGAGTATTCAACCTGATAACTCGACAGCCTCTGCTATGTAATCCAATTAAAAATATTGTATTGATTGAAGAATATCGGACAAATGAATCACTTCAGTTAAATTGACTTCATATGACAAAACTTGATATGAATTCATTTTGCATACTTTATAAATATATATTTTTAATTCATAAGTTAAATCTGAATAAACATCTGAAATAATATACTCTGAAAGAAATGTCAGAGCACGGGAGAATGTAGTTCCTTATTTTTGCTCTATATTTTTTTAATATTAATTTTTACTTTTATCCAGGGACACGTCGCCCGTGCACTTTTCGCATGTAGTCTGTATTTGGCAGATTAATCGTTGAATTTTGAGATAACATGCTCAAAAAGGAGTCTATTAGTACAGGTATCTTAAAAAACTATATTAGTGAGTCCTTTGCACAGTAATTACATTAACAAATAATATCATATATATTATTTGTTAATACATATACTTTTCTTTATTTATTTATTTATCCATATATACAATGTTATAATATGAAGTATTTTAGTATTTGACATATAATAAAGATTTGATTATTAAAAGTTAGCAAACATATATTTCTTACATTTTTCTGATTAACACTTTCCTACTAAAACACTATTGTGGTGGCCTACTGTTCTTTTTATTTTTTTCACTCATCACGAGCAAGGTTTCCACGATACCCTTCTTATATTCTGTCTTTTATAGCCATCTTGGTATTATATTATATAATGCCTGTGAGCTTAAAAAGACAAACTATAATTTTATTGCCAGTTTTTTACTTTTATTTATTAAGAGAAATCTAAGCAATATACATAAGTTATAATTATGCATTCTTTAGTCAACGTCTCTCCTCATAAAACCGTTTACACTTTTAATTAAGTGCTCACCGCTCAATGCAGGCTCCCGACGAGCGCACACAGTCAAATAACCTGTCTTCATACTCAGATTAGTGATTTACCTTTTTACTAACAATACTGTTTATAATAAGTTTTTTTAAGATAGTGAGATATATATATTTTTAAACTGTTATCTATAGTGCTGTGAATGACAATTAATTTCCTACCCTATTTAATTACATAAACATAAATTGATTTTTAAAAGCTATGTACCTGAACAAGTATAGGAAGTAAAACGTAATATTGATCGCAGCAAAGTATTGATCTAAAAAGTTTTTATATAGGATCAATGAAACGTTACGTCATAGTATACCGATGTTTTGACAGCCTTAATTTAGAATTAATTTATTTTGATTTAGAAGAGATGTATAAAAATAAATGTATCATGCGTAACTTTAAGAAAGTTGACCTTTAAATTTATTACGCTGTGGTTCGATGCCGGGCGGCAAACTTATGCAAATGTTGACTTTCAAATATATTGTACAATTTTATTATAGAATTTTATTAGTTACACCAGCTGTCCCCTGCAACATTTTAATTTTGATAAAACGTACCCTTAGTATTTACCCATGTATGTAAAAATTAAAAACTTTCAAAGTTTAATCAAACTCAATCAAGTAGTATTTGGGTGCTGGAGAATTTCTAGTTCATTTATGTGTTTTTTATTGTTTAATCTCTGGTAAGGAGTAATGGTACTACAAAAAGAGATTATTAACTTCTTTAGTTGTTAATCGACTGTTAAAAAAAAAACAAAATGTAAAGTGAATCCCATGAAAATAAATTCCCGAAAACTGCATCCAAATCGATTAATCCGTTTCTGAGATTAGCGTGCACAAACATACAGACAGACAAAATGAAAAACCATTATTTTGGGTTCTCCTGCTCTTATACAGACCCCACTCATGTTTTTTTTATATTTTCCATGTACACTTTTCGATAAGTGACAATTTTATTATATCTATAGATTATTCGTTCACAAGCAAGTCAATGCATGTTGCTAACAATAAAACTTATTCAAAACAAATATTTACATATATGTACAACACTAGTTTTCTTGATAAAAAAGTGACGTTGAATCCACAACAATTCAAATATCCAGTAAAACTAATTCCTGAGGGATTAATAATGATTGCTAACAGACAGATGAATCGCTTGTTGTATGAAGCGGGCTGTGTGAAGCTCGTTTGATGAAAGCTGACGATGAAGCAATATCCGATATCAGAACCTGTTAGTGTTTAGCAAACGATTGTAAATTGTTTACTTGATACATTATTAACCAAAACTATTTTGCTTTTTATTTTTTTTTTAATTATAAAAGAATTTCCGTTTCATTTTAACTACAACAATTACAAAATTATTTCAATGTAAATTTTACATTAAAATGATTGATTTTTATTAATATTCGTATATTAATCTTTGAATACTCCGAATGTGTATCTAACATGTAGGTATTATTAATAGTAAATGTTGTTGTATTGATATGATTTTAAGGCGTTTGTCATATTATGCGGACTATGTGAAAAGCCAAAGAAGCAATTTTGTATGCTTTATGTATATGTTCGTATATAAGACGTTTATAATGTATTTGTTAAGCGAATATAAATATATTTTATCTAATGTGGTATATAAAGTTAAATAAAATAATCAAATTTTATAGCATGATCACTGATGTGAAAGCGCACATAGCGTAGTTCACAAAACTTTTAATAACACGTTCCAAAGACTGGTCAGTTTTTTTGAAGTCTATTTCATAACACAAACGAAACATTTGTTGCTCAAAATTTAAAATTTCTCATGATTATAGAAGTTTGATACATCCAGCATACTATCGCAAGTTTTAATAAGGTTATCATAGATTGAAATATGTTAGTATTTTCTTAGATTTTCACGAGAATTAAATAATATAGATTTAATGTTTTGCCCAATCTTTGATTTTGGATCCTTCATTTTCCCAGAAAGAGGCAATTATGAACTAATTACAAGTGCGATAAGTTCCATAAATATGCAATAAATTCCATAGTACTTTTCTTTTTTTTTTTTTTTTATACGATCTAGGGCAATGCTTGACTACATTCCACCTGATGGTATGGTAAGTGGAATGTAGTCTTAGATGGTAAGGCGCATTGCCCTAGCAACCTCTTCACTCTTCTCTTGAAGACACCCACATTATATTTGGCCGGAAATACCGACGCAGGCAAATTGTTCCAGTCCTTCGCTGTACGCTCTAAAAATGAGGAAGCAAAGCGCTTCGTTCGGACAGGTGGAATGTCCACAACAAAAGGATGGATACCTGCCGTGCGTCGGGACTTCCGGTGATGGAAGGGCGACGGGGGAACTAAGTCATGTAGTTCCTGCGCACACTTACCAAAATGTATCCTATAGAATACTGAGAGGCTAGCAATTTTACGCCTGTGTTCAAGGCTTTGGCAATGCGGGATCGCCGATAAGCCTCTTTGCTCGCCTCTCAATTGAGTCCAGAACCGCAAGATGAGACTTTGCGGCACCAGCAAATATGTGACCACAGTACTCTACACACGACCGGATCTGTGCTTTGTATAGAACAAGAAGCTGTCCCGGTGTAAAGTACTGCTGAACCTTCGCAAGAACGGCAAGCTTTGCTGCTGCTCATCTTGCTCTGGACTCAATGAACCGACCAAAGCTGAGGTTCGAGGAAATCTCTAAACCTAACAACTGAAGCCGGTCACTGTATTCCAAGGATACATTCTGGAAAGTAGGAGCCAAGGTGAAAGGGCTCTTTTTGGCGGTGAACAGACACGTCTGCGTTTTGGTGGCGTTGAACTTGACATGATTGGCATTGCTCCATGCGGAGACTGCCTGAAGTTTGTCATTCAAACGTTGCACCATGGCTTCTCTTTCAGACTGTATTTGATCTCGACTAGCCCAAATACTCGGCAGATATCTTTCTACAACTGTGCTGTCGTCTGCATACCCATAGATACCGGGCTTCAACAGATCATTAATGTGCAGCAAAAAAAGAGTTGCAGAAAGAACGGACCCCTGAGGCACTCCGGCATTTATTTTCAAGGGTTCCGAGGAACACCCGTCAACAACTACTCGGAGAGATCTCTGGCTCAAAAAGTCCGTTACCCAGCCGATCAGACCAGGAGATATACCGTACGCTGAAAGCTTGCTTATAAGGCTCGCATGCCAGACCCTGTCAAATGCCCTCGAGACGTCCAGAGAGACGGCGACCGCTTCTCCGTTCTTCTCGATGGCCTCGCCTAAAATGTGTGTAGCATACACTAGGAGGTCCCCAGTAGACCTATTACGGCGAAACCCGTATTGTCGGTCTTTGAGGAGATCGTTACCTTCTAGGTATGCTAGTAGGCGCGAGTTCAATACACGCTCCATAATCTTGCAGAGTATGGAGGTGATTGAAATCGGTCTGTAATTGACAGGATCGGCACGGCTGCCTTTTTTGGGCACGGGTTGCACATTAGCAAGCTTCCAGGATTTCGGCACTATTCCAGTCTAACAGTCTAACAGAGAAGCAAATACATTTGCTTTCTCTGTTGCTGTGTGGGCCAGGGAACCATCCGGCTTCAGCAGAGCAGGCAGTGAGGGTTGGCAGAAATTCGACTCGATCGCTTTCGCAAGACCAGAAAGAACACCAGAAAGCTCGGCTGCCAGTTGGTCTGACAGAGAGCTTTTCGCCATTCTTAGCGATTCGATCGAGACGAGCCTTCCGCAATGCCTTTTTATAGGACTTGGCAGCTTGGTTAATGGCTCTCTTCTTTATATTTACATCCGGAGTTTTGCGGCTTCGAGCATCAGCCCAAATAAGGTATGCCGAATGTTTTCGGTCATGTGCATGACGATATTCGGCATTAAAACATGGGCGAGCTTTGCCACCGATGGGTACGTCAGCAAAAGGAATAAAATACTCCATTGCCTGATGCACCACATCAGTTATAGCATCCGCGCAACTCGACGGATCCAAAGAAGAGAAGCAGACCTGCCGCCAAGGATAAGACGCAAAAAAGTGCCGCATCTCATCCCAATCTGCTGACTTGTATTTCCATACTCGCCTAACACCATGTGGTTCGAAAGATGGTGGGGAATATGTAAATACAGATTTCACCAGACAGTGATCGGAGGTTCCCAAGGGGGACGTGACCTCTACACGATACCGCTCCGGATCAGTTGTCAGCAGAAGGTCCAGGCAATTGGCTGTATGGCCTACCACATCTGGTACCCTTGTCGCTTGCCTCACCAGCTGAAAGAGGTCCAAGGACAACGCAAAGATCCGCGCTTCTCTTCCAGCGTGGTCGGTCTTCTGGTACGGGAACAGCCAGTCCTGATGACAGGCATTAAAGTCCCCCAGAAAGACGAGCTACGCCGAAGGGTACTGATACAGAGCCATATCTGCAGCCTCACTGAGATACTCAAATAAACGAGTTGTCTCCTGGTCACCGCTGTGCGAACGGTAGACTCAGGAATACAGGATTTTTTCGTTTCCTGTGTCTACTAAAACCCATATAGAAGAAAAAGTGGGGTCTTCAAGGTGACGGAGACGCTGAATACAGAGGTCGTTTCGCGCATACACACTGACTCCGGCCCGTGAGCGAAAGTTGTGCTCTAACGAGTAACCGGGATAATCCAAGTATGCAGCGCTCAAAGGACATTGTATCTGCGTCTCCGTCAAAAAGAGCAAGTCTGCTCTGTCTCCAGGTGGTGGTGGACAGCTAAAAGATTTGAGTACAAACTCCTTATATTAGTGAGGAGGAGTGCAACCGTTGCTTTAACTTGTTCCCTTTTTTAAACTTTTTCATAAAAAAATAAATATAAAAGTGAATAGGGATGGGAAATGGCAGTTGAACGAGGCGGTACATATCGAACCCGACGTCGAAATTGATGATGTCTTGCCACTGGGAGGCTATTATTATTATTCTTATTACAATTGTTATACTTATATAAGTTGTAATATAATCTTTTTAATGTAAAATAAAAATCATCTACTATATTTTAGGGAGATGACTTTTATATTAGTTTTATGAGGTGAGTAATATTTTTTTTTAACTTTTATATATCTTATACGGTAAGTATCCTTTTTTGATTATCAAGTATTTGTACGTACTTTTAAATTTGTTGTTTTAGAAAACTAAAAGATCTTACAGATATTATTAATTTATATTAATAAAATGTACAGTCACGTATTACATTGAAGTTTAATTTACAGTTATCTTTAGCATTTGATCTGATAACTTATCAAACATCATACCGCTTAAACGGTATATAATTGTTAGCTACAGCTGTCATGATATCGTACTACTACACTAGAAATAACTTTTAAAGTTTCCAAAGCCTTAAATAAAAACCTTTCTTAAATAAAAAATTTTCTTAATACGTTTAAAATTGCAAATCTTTTGAGCAGAGTAATAGGTATCGTTTGTAGCGTGGCTGTATTTTTGCTGAAATTAAAAATATTCTAAATAGAAATTATTTGTTGAACGTTAATAATGAATAAATAAATTATTCATGAAAAAGTTTTACCACATCAGATGTTGTCTTAATGCTTTCATTAGCCCACCCTGTTGGTCGAGTGGTTAGCGCAGACGCCTAACGTTTAGCAACGCAATGGGGCTTAGGTTCGATTCTCGACAGGGACAGGCATATATGTAAAGAGCATAGATGATCAGTTAAATGTGTGTTATTTGTCTTGTACTATTATTATTATTATTCTACTATTATTGCTGTAAATAATGTAAGCACCTACATCTACTAATTATGTTTATTTTTATTTAAAGTTAACTTATCGCAGAATGTTATCTGAAACTTTTGTTCAAATAATAACTAGAGTAAACGAAAACTTATAGATTTATGATTCTATCCAATAACCTACACCTTTCTTAAGTTCTAAGACAAGTTTTATATGAAAGCACGAGATTAAATGTTTGTCGCCCGGCAAGAAGAACTAAAGTCTTTAAGTATTTATTGTTAGTAATTTAACTTTGAACTAGTTTTCTTTGCAAAAGATAACTATAACTTACATACCTAGTTATTGATTTTTAGTTTTATACTTTATCTGGATTAAAGATATATATTACAATATAAAATTGCAGCAATTGTGTTTGTTTATCACTAATATTATCAATTTACATTGGTATAAATCTTTTAATATATAATTAATTACATATATTTTCGCACATTGTTCTTAAAACTATTTAATTTTTTAAATAATATGGGAATTTTTCAATTCATTATAAAACTGTTAGAAATCATTGTAATCAGATGGTAAGGGCTGCCAAACGGCTACATATTCTTAATAAACTATTAAACTCGTCTTCGGCAGTTACATGGAAGTTTCTTGGAACTTTAGGTGTTGTGCCATCTAGAAGTGGCACTTATCCAACGTCATTTTCTTCTAATGAATTGAAAATTCATTTTTCTAGAACTCCTATTCTTAATAATAACATTAAATTAAAAACAATTTCATATATATCTTCCTTGCCAAACCTTGTCAATGTTCCATTTACTTTTACTTTAGTCTCTGAGGAAGAAACTAAAAAAGTGCTGCTCTCCATTAAATGCTGTTGGTAATGATGACGTTAGCCAGTTCATGATTGTCACATTACTTGACTTTATCTTACCTACTCTAACTCATATTATCAATATGTCCTTATCCAATTACTATTTTCCTAAACTTTGGAGGAACGCTCGTGTTCTTCCTTTACCAAAAGTTCCTAATCCTACCACTTGTAATGAATTCCGTCCTATATCCATATTGCCATACCTTTGCAAAGTCCTTGAAGCAATTGTTCACAAACAATAACAATCAAGAATAATCTTCTAAGAAGTTATCAGTCTGGCTTTCATCCGGGACACAGCACTGCCACAGCTCTTCTTAAAGTCACCGAAGATGTTCGAGAAGCGATGGAGCATGGTCAATTAACTGTATTAGTTCTTATTGATTTTTCTAACGCTTTTAATACATTTAATCATGACTTATTGCTTGCGCTTTTAGAACACCTTAATGTTTCTTCCAAGGAGCTAAACTGGTTTTCCTCCTACCTTCGGGGTCGCCAACAGGCTGTCTGCATTGACAAAACTTTCTCTATGTGGTGCAGCTTTGTATCTGGTGTCTCCCAAGGTGGTATTCTCTCCCCTCTTCTTTTTTCTTTGTTTATAAATTTTATTACTATTAATCTTACTTCCCCTTACCATCTGTATGCCGACGACCTACAATTGTATTATCATGCCTCACCTAATGACATTAATTCTGCTATTGAGAGTATTAATAGTTATCTGATACACATCCAGGAATGGTGCAACGATTTTGGAATTAATGGAAACCCACAAAAGTGTCAAGCCATAATTATCGGCAGCATGCACGGTTTAACTAAAATTAATAATTGTAATGTGGCACCAATCATATACAATGGCGTTAAAATACCTCTTACGTCATCAGTAAAAAATCTGGGTCTTCGTATGGTCAGCACACTTAGTTTTAATCCCCATATAACTGAGTTATGCCGCAGAGTTACATACTCATTGCGTTATACCGATAAAGTATCGGCATAAAAACTTTCTACCCATTCGGACCAAAACTCTGTTAGTGCAGTCTCTTATTCTTCTTCTTATAGGCTATGCAGATGTATGTTACTCTAATATCTCTGAAGGCAATCTAAACAAATTGGATCGCCTCCTCAATAGTTGCATTCGCTTCATTTTTAATTTACGCAAATTCGATCACATTTCAGAATATCGTTCTAAGCTTAAATGGCTTTCTATCCGTAAAAGAAGAATTTTAAGAACTTTGTGTCAGTTATTTTCCATTTTAAACAATCCATGTTCTCCTCATTATCTGAAGTCCAAGTTTCAACTTCTGCGGTCAACTCACGACTTTCATCTCCGTTCTTCAACAAACCTAAGTTTATTCATCCCTTCACACCATACTGGTTTTATGTCTAATTCTTTCAAGCCATAAATCTATGGAATAGCCTTCCTGACATACTTCGACGTGCTCCGAACAGACAAGTTTTTAAGAAACGCATCATAAAACATCTACATGAGAGTTCATAACATTTGTTTCTTTCGTTCATATCCTATCATTACCTATATTTATAATTACCTGTATAATTATTGTTTAAGGTGAATTATTAATTTATATACTTTATATATTTTATTGTTATGTATATATATAGGTTTTTATTATTAATATATATTTAGTTTATATTATTGTTGTATATGTATATATTTATTATATATTACCTATAGTTTAATTTATTATAGCACCTTTGTTATTCTTAGCTTTAAGTGTTTCCATTTTGTTCATTAATTTTGTACCCTCATCGTTTTATTTTCTGTTAGCTATGTTGGTTGACTGGTAGAAAATGCTTTAGCATTAAGTCCCCCCATTGTATTTTATGTTGTACAATAAAGTATAAATAAATAAATAAATAAATTCTGACTAGACTGTTTAAAATTATTATACAGATAAAATTGGAAGAGATAAATGTGATTTTACATAATATAATATAATTATTAGTTGAGGATATTTGTAGGTAGATGGATGAGATCTATTATTATTAATTGGAATGCAAGTGTCAAGTTTATGAAGTGTCATACACATTTGAGAGTGGAAGCTCTGTACGTATGAATAATGATTGACGGTGTGATCTTTGAGTATCTAGAATCTACTTTATCTAGAATTTTATAACAGTGTTATATTTAAATTCATATAAATACAGAATGAAAAATGAATCGACACGGGCTAGAATTCGAACCCGCGACCTCTGGGAAACCATCCCGTCGCTCTACCAATTGACCAACCGTATTGTTGTCCGTGCAGTATAGATAAACATTAAAAAGATGCCACTATCGAATATATTTTTTTCAATTTCATTCTATATTTATATGAATTTAAATAAGCTTAACATGGCTATACATATTTATAGATATTTTCAAACAGTGTCACATTCGTCATCGTTACTTCGAATTCTTATTATACTGTTATTACTAAACAAATACTAGCAAATACGAAAGCAAATACGTTAATACTAAGCAAATACGAAATATTTCGTCATTGTTATTTTGTTTACACAATATTATAAGTTACATTGCTTGGCCTTGAGAACTAAACAAATTGTATGGTCAATTTTCGTTACATACTCATAAAATATAAATATTCACAAATGCCGAATTCAGTTCTAATCAGAGGTTGACCTGCGCCGACCATCAATTTAATATTGAACGTACACAGGGTTAGCGGAGGTTTTCCCGACGTTCCATTAACCCCAGGTGCTTTATAGAATTGAATAGTGTGAAATAAAATATGAACCTTGTCGGACACTGAATATTGGAAATATATTGATTTATAAGGTATTACAGTAGTTACTACTTTTCTATATTTTATTATGTAATAGAAATAAGTGTTTGTTAAGGCTCTATTAGTTGGTGATCTTGAAAGAATGCCACCTGAATATAATATATTTACACTTTTATCAAAGTTAAGGTATTCCTGATATTATTTTAAAACCGATCTGAATATTGTAAATTGTTGTCCTTTTAAATGAATTATGTATATTGTAAGAATATAAATGATAAAAATCTATCCCTGTTACCTTAAATTACGCAGACAGGCTATATGCAGAATGTTAAATACTAAACAATGTTAAATAGTATAATATATAATATATATAGAAATGTTATGCAATATGTAATAAAATAGTAGTAATTCGAATAGTAATTCAAAACACACACACACACACAAAACTCATTTGGTTTAGTCAAGTTTCTTAGTATAAATTGATATATTAAACTAAACGAGCTATGTTCTGGGAGGTGTTTCTAAAATATTTGTATTAATGGCGTGTGCACACAAGTAAATGTAACATACCTACCATCAGTCTTGAAAAAAATAGAATCATAATTTGTAATAATGGTTCTAAAAAGGATTACATCTTTATATTGTTTTCCATGTGTGTATGTCACTAAACTCCTAAAGGACTGGATAGATTTTAATTATTATTTAGGTAGAGCATACATTCACAATCGGTGCTATTAGGTACCGCAGCAATCGGATCAGCTTTGAATTTTCATTATTTTTTTACCGAATAAGTAAACATCTGTTGTGTCCACTTCTTTATATGTATAAAATGTAATGATTGTATTAGTTACGTATGTAACATTAAGGATTATAATTTAAAAAAAAGAACAATGACGAGCAGAAAAAGCCGGTAACAGCAGCGTGAATATACCTATATTTTGTTTTGTGCTTAGAAGAATAAATTCTATTACAAGAATAAGTCAATTTAAATCAATACATTAAAATTTCTATAAACATGTATAACCATGTTAAGCTTATTTAAATTTATATAAATATAGAATGAAAAATAAACCGATACGGGCAGTATAAAGGGGTAATTTTGATGAAAAACATATATGTCTAAAAACTAAAATATAGTATCCGTTTCTACAAAGCGTACTTAAACAAAAAGTAAAGATAAATAAAAAATATATATTCGGATGCTGAATAAAATAATAAAATAATTTGATCATTCAAACTTCGACAAGATAATGAATATGTTTTTTCGTTTTTTAGTCCGGTATAAGAATCATAGAATATAGACCTAGTAACTTAATGACAATTGAAAATTAAAAAAAATACAATGAAAAATGTTAATAAAAAAAAAATAATGACATTCATGCTTTAGAAACAAAGTTCAACTAGTTTTTCATAATAATAAAATATTAAAAGCCCTTCAACATAAAAATGTCGAAAAATGTCTCGTAACATATATTCTATACGAAATATTGGAAGGATATGATATATTGGCGGCAATAAAATAGATGGAAAAATTCTATTCGAGCGTGTACAAATTATATTCGAAGGTATACCTACTCGTCGTGGCATCCAATAATGGGCAACTATAAATATGATATGACCCATTAAGCTTATTATTTATTAAATAATAAAATATTTAAAAAACTCAAAGTAAGATAAGATATTATTAATTTATAATCAGAATACTTTATTAAATAAGCCTATTAAATAGTAATAATAATGCTCATATTGGATAACATGTCTCTGAGATCTCGCTTATTCTGTTGTAACAGAATATAAAGACTGAACGATTTGTTCTTTAAAAAGATAATTTATGTTAAATGCAAATTTATGATATGTATGCCTATATATATATATATATATATATATATATATATATATATGCCTTTGTTATTTGTATTAATACAGGGTCATACTTTTTTTATTTTCTCAGATTCGTCTAACTTACATTTTTACTTTTGTAGTATTTAGTTTTTAACCTATAATGGGAAAACGGAACTAATTCTACTGAAGTCTACGGCGAGTACCAGCTGTGATTAATTACTATTAGAGCTCTCTTACCGCAAAGAATCGCCAACGACGGTCGTTCTATTCTTTATAGCACTATGATACTGTTCACAAATACACTAAACTGTTTACCATTTAAACTCTCAACTATCACTGTTACACAACTTACTCTCGATCACACACTCAGCGGTTTATTATAACTGTTACACTTTTATCACAATAGCACCACCACACAACTAGTAGGTAATCCCAATTTCACAATGCCTTGTCTTAACCGAGCTGCGATTTATATACTTCTTATTCTTAGTCAAATCAGTATCCAATATTACATTTATTTTATCAATTAAACTTCTATACAGAGATTCATTTGTTTTAGTCAAATCAACAACTTATATCTTTATTTTTAGTCAAAACCAAACTACTACATGTATAAAAGCTAACATTACTTTCTTACGTTTTGATTGCATAATAGCGCACTCTAGATGTTAGTGAATTATTATATAAATTGTACTAATGCGTTATTAGAGATGGTAGTTTACTAAACTCGGCCATTAAAATTATATTTGCAATGACTAGCAACCACATCTCGAATAATCAGTCTTGCAACATAATATTTTTACTCTGAAATCTAAATGTAAGTAAAATAAAAGACTTATTACTCCTAAACTTGTCGTTTCAACACTTTATCTACTGTCAAAGATGAGTCTACTAGAGCAATAAATTATTTTGGGAATCGATTGATGGATGAGTAGATTAGGGCTGAAACGATATTATTGACTGGGCGAGCGAAACGAGCTAAAGCAATTGCATCGAAACTAGGCAAAAAATAATTGCAATTGTTATATGAGTAAATGTATATCAATGTACCAATATGAAGACAATATTAAATATATATATATTTAATAGTCATCAAATTTCACGAAAGCTTTACGCTTAAGCTTGTGTGGTATTTGAATATCACGTTGATCCTGAGTCAGAACACTACTTCATCGGTCTCTTATTTTATTTTGACCTTAATGTTGTGGTAAATTTTACCGCATGCATATTACTTAACTGAATTACTAAATATCAGAGTAATCTGTTAAAATTATTTATTGAATGTAATAGGAGAAATATTGGAAGAATTGCCTAAGTCGTAGAAGATGTGCTCTATGTTTCATTCACTGATTTTCAGTCCCATTGTGTACTATTTGTTTTTATTTATTATCTATGTCACTATATGCTCTTGACTTTCAGGAAAAGTAACAATATAAAATAAAATGTCTACGTGTTGTACAAAAATCAAATTTGGTCAATTTAATATTTCCAATTCGGTATGAAGTAATAAATGTAATAAATAAAAAAGTAATAAATGTGTTCCAACTCAGTGTAGAATCAATTTTCTCTTTTTCCCGTGTTACCCGGTATCAACGTAAATATCACGTAAAAGCCGAATACAGTTTAGCTAACAAAATTCCTTGAGGTTGGTTTAAAGTTCAGAGATCTTGAACTTAATGTAGTTCAAAGTGAAATAAGTTTTTTAGGTTAGTATTATAGATTTCCGTCTTTGGTAGTGCTTTTAAATTTAATCGAATACGTTATCATCATTTCTTTGTGTTATATTCCGAAAAACGTAATGTCCGTTTACAAAAAGATTCATTTTGTAAAAGAAATTTGACAATATTGTCAAGATTTTATTAATTAGCTATCCTTAAAGGTTAGCACGATGCTCATTAGCACGTTCTAATGGAGGTTAAGGAACAATGACCTGGGACATAATATATCTGTTGGCTTGACATAATGTTGTTGGCATATAGATATACAAATATATGTCAATTCAATGAAATGAAGATGAATTTAATTAAGTTCGTATAACATGAGCGCCGCGATTTCAATCCTTTGAATATTATTGAAGCGAACACAGATGGAATTTATTATCCCTTTCACTATTTTATTGCCTCCATACAAAGTCAAAGTATTCCAATATTTTATATTACTACCTGATTTTTTTTTGTAAAATACTTGTCAATATTAAATGTAAAGGATTTACTTCTTTTACTTATTTTTAAATATATTTTGTTATCATAATTACTACTTACAATTTGCGATTATGTTTATGAGGAATCATCGTCGAATGTAATGTTATATTTTGAACATATCAACGGGAAATATAGGAAAAGTAAATAATGGAACGTAGGAGAGATTCTTAATAAATTTTAGAATATTCTTATCAATTCTTATAAATAGTATATATTTTTGTTTAAAACAGCTTAGAATCAGCCTTCAATCTGAATAAAAATCACTACTGCGTCTTAAGTACCTTCTCATAAGATGTAGATAAGAAATAATTTTATATTTAATTAACAATTTTATCTTAAAACATGATTTAATGCTTTCATGAGTAGACCCTTTCATTATTTAAATGTGTGTGATCTCTTTAAAAGTCGTCTTGGACCAACATTATATACTCGTACATACATAGCATACAGCTACTACTTTCAGGAGAAATAAAAATTTAAAATGAGGAAATATGTCAGACATATGGGATGGGGGACTATGAACTTTTATATCTCGCTCTCTCTAGCTCTCCAGATAACTTTTATTATGTTTTTTTTTTCTACACTATATTGCAAAATTGAAGGTGTTATTTAAATCTCCGAGCTATCTTTTTTTTTTTATTAAAATGGCTTTATTTTCAATCAGTTGATATTTTCTATCATATTATCATTCCTTGACCCTTATTCTTTTCTAGTTTTCACTTCATATAGACAAATAAGTAGTGGTGAATAGTAATATTATTCATTTATCCCGCGTTCACAGACAAGATTGATTATAATTGATTATCAGCATTGATGATTGATAATTAGTATTGTTTACTTTACGTGTGAGTATGGTTTACTGTCTGTCCACACATCTTTATTCATTTGGTCTATACATTATCACGTAGTGATAATTTAATCTCAGGGGACGTTCTACTTTTGTTTGATCTCCCGATATATAAAAATGTTCCAGAAAATACAGAAAATATACGGGATTACGGAGTTCATGTAAGAACAGTTAGACTAAATATGCGCTCCACATTACTTATCGGTAATCAACCCGTTCTGATTTCACCAAACCTAATTTATTCATACTTACTTAAATATTTTCCGTACGTACATATACTTTTTTACATAACAAACATTCGACAAGGCTCGTGACGCAAATGAATGTTCGTTTGTAGCATGAAGTAGATTCAGACCACAGAGCGCTGCCCGGACTTGTTATTTTAACTTTTATAAAACTCGAACGCTTTTTTTTATTTTCTGTTTTGTAAATTATGGTATGAAATATATTTTTTATCAAAAGAATAACAGTACTATTGTTTATACTTTTTTCTACCTTATTTATGGAAGGTTAAAAATAAAGCTGTTTTAAGAACTTAAAAGTGTTAATTAACTCTACGACTTCGCAAGAATATTTAAATTTCAAATAAAATTACATTACAATGCTATCCACTAAATTTTATTGAGTAATTAGTCAGTCATTGTAGTTTATAATTTTAATAAGCAAATAGTGACATATTTTCAAAGCAAAAACCTTTGGACACGCATCTTCGAAAACAGAATTGCGTCAAAAAATCTGTGAATACGATAAAAGTTTAAAAGCAAGTCCAAGATGAACAAGTGGTTGTAGCTCGCTACGAGTAAAGTACAGAATAGTACAGAATTATTATTATTATTTTTTTTATATGATCTAGGGCAATGCTTGACTACATTCCACCTGATGGTAAGTGGAATGTAGTCTTAGATGGTAAGGCGCATTGCCCTAGCAACCTATTCACTCTTCTCTTGAAGACACCCACATTATATTTGGCCGGAAATACTGACGCAGGCAATTTGTTCCAGTCCTTCGCTGTACGTACTAAAATGAGGAAGCAAAGCGCTTCGTTCGGACAGGTGGAATGTCCACAACAAAAGGATGGATACCTGCCGTGCGTCGGGACGTCCGGTGATGGAATGGGGACGGGGGAACTAAGTCGTGTAGTTCCTGCGCACACTCACCAAAATGTATCCTATAGAATACTGAGAGGCCAGCAATTTTACACCTATGTTCCAGGCTTTGGAGGTTGGCTTCGACCAATTCGGGATCGCCGATAAGCCTCTTTGCTCGCCTCTCAATTGGGTCCAGAACTGCAACATGAGACTTTGCAGCACCAGCAAATATGTGACTACAGTACTCTACACACGACCGGATCTGTCCTTTGTATAGAACAAGAAGCTGTCCCGGTGTAAAGTACTGCCGAACCTTCGCAAGAACGGCAAGCTTTGCTGCTGCTCATCTTGCTCTGGACTCAATGAACCGACCAAAGTTGAGGTTAGAGGCAATCTCTAAACTTAACAACTGAAGTCGGTCACTGTATTCCAAGGATACATTCTGGAAAGTAGGAGCCAAGGTAAAAGGGCTCTTTTTGGCGGTGAACAAACACGTCTACGTTTTGGTGGCGTTGAACTTGACAAGATTGGCATTGCTCCATGCGGAGATTGCCTGAAGTTTGTCATTTAAACGTTGCACCATGGCTTCTCTTTCAGACTGTACTTGATCTCGACTAGCCCGAGTACTCGGCAGATATCTTTCTACAACTGTCAACTGTGCTGTCGTCTGCATACCCATAGATACCGGGCTTCAACAGATCATTAATATGCAGCAAAAAAAGAGTTGCAGAAAGAACGGACCCCTGAGGCACTTCGGCATTTATTTTCAAGGGTTCCGAGGAACACCCGTCAACAACTACTCGGAGAGATTTCTGGCTCAAAAAGTCCGTCAGTCCGTCCGATCAGACCAGGAGATATACCGAAAGCTTGCTTATAAGGCTCGCATGCCAGACCCTGTCAAATGCCCTCGAGACGTCCAGAGAGACGGCGACCGCTTCTCCGTTCTTCTTGATGGCCTCGCCTAAAATGTGTGTAGCATACACTAGGAGGTCCCCAGTAGACCTATTACGGCGAAACCCGTATTTTCGGTCACTGAAGAGATCGTTACCTTCTAGGTATGCTAGTAGGCGCGAGTTCAATACACGCTCCATAATCTTGCAGAGTATGGAGGTGATTGAAATCGGTCTGTATTTGACAGGGTCGGCACGGCTGCCTTTTTTGGGCACGGGTTGCACATTAGAAAGCTTCCAGGATTTCGGCACTATTCCAGTCATGAAAGAGAGACGATACAGACGTGTCAGTACAGGAGACAACTCAGCTGCGCATGTCTTGAGCAGAATGGCTGGTATACCATCAGGACCACTGGCTTTATTCACATCTAAACGACACAATGTTCTCCATACCTCTTTGTTAGTGATGCGGAATTCAGGCAACTACTGTTCAGTAGTGTACTCTGTTGATATAACTTTCACATACAAAACATATGATATATTCGGTATACAACTCATATGAAAGCGGGAACGATTGCAATTTACGATAAACATTTTTTAAATTATTGACATATACCTATGGCACAGAGGCTTGAATCCCGTAGGTAGAATTTGATATCTACCATTAGTAATCAATTTTAACGGAATTCACCACTGAGCCAAAAATACTTTATTACAGTAAAGAAGGCAAATAAGAAAAACTTTATTTGTTAAATATTAGTCTTTTTTTAATTCACATGACAATTATCTATAAACTAGGACGTAAAAATTAAAAAAACTAAACTAACCCGAATTCTCCTTTATAATAAGGATTAGTTAGGATATATATCATATTTCATTCTAATCTCATTCGATATTGTAGTAATAATAGTAATGACATAAAGCCGATTAACAAAATATATATAAGATTTTCAGTTTCTTGGTATTATTTGAACATTACTGAGTAATTGTTGTTAATGATTATGTGCTCTTAGCCGCATTTTGCCATAGTTTAAAATCATCGCTTAAGTATCATTTTATGAACTTACTTATTAATAGTGGATAATAAATAAATCAATGATAGAGATTTTGTGGCTTACAACATAAAAAAACTAAAGAACTCTTTTTAATACTTAATGTTCTCGTTAACCTGAGTGTTTAGTCTTAAATATTAATTAACTACAATAAAACCATGTCTTTACATTATAACAATAAGAGCTGAATATTTATTATATTAATAACAGTTTTAATAATAATAGCAGAAATACCTCAAAATTTACTAATATCTTGGTATTAAACGAAACGTTACTTTTTTTTACCAAAAACCACGGCTGAAAATTTGTTAAAGGGATGGGAGATCAAATGTGAGGCAAGGCGAAATGAGTGGTCGCATCTCGTTACGAGAACATGTTGCAATGTATGTAAATATAGTATTAGAGCTCGCTTACCGCAAAAAATCGCCATCGACGGTCGTTCTATTCTTTATAGCACTTTATGACACTGTTCACAAATACACTAAACTGTTTACCATTTAAACTCTCAACTGTTACACAACTTAGTCTCTTGATCACACACTCAGCGGTTTATTATAACTGTTACACTTTTATCACAATAGCACCACCACACAACTTGTACTCCCAATTTCACAATGCCTTCTCTTAACCGAGCTGCGACTTATATACTTCTTATTCTTAGTCAAATCAGTATCCAATATTACATTTATTTTATTAATTAAACTTCTATACAGAGATTCAATTGGTTTAGTCAAATCAACAACTTATATCTTTATTTTTAGTCAAAACCAAACTACTACATGTATAAAAGCTAACAATAGAACTAAACGAAATATTTGTATTATATTAATTAAAACGTTATATACTCCTTGTGGCTGAATGTTCTCGAGGTTGCTATGAATCCTCAAGATTGGACGATTCAAATTATATAACCATGTTTTTTTACATTTTACTTCAAATTACATAATTACAAAAATAAAAAACTATTCTTTAACAAATAGGGCTTCTTTAGAAGACTAATCCATAGCTGTTGTATTCTCAAATTTATTTACAATACTGACTAGTATTGTAAATAAATAGACTGATTATGTATTTTTTTACCACAAAACTGTAAACCAATGTAGACGTTTAGAAGGAGATTGCCTCGACCTTGCTTATTCAACAAACGTGATGTCTGATTTAACTAAACTTCAGATAAAGATTTATTTTTAAGGCAGAAGGAAACCACAATTAAGTAAGAGTGTGTTTTAGTAGTAGTCTTTAAGTTTGTGTGCAATTATTACAGATAGATATGCAGTGCAATGCAATAGATAGTGATAGTTATGCAATGCATAATGATCCTTAATGTTCTATTTAAAAAATATATTAATGATTTTATGCTTAGGTTTTTAAAATAACAGGATAAGCATGATGAGCTACTGTCGTCAGCGTTTCACAAGTCTGTGCCCACTGACATTCCAAGCTTAAATATCAATATCCTATATGAAATAATAGACTACTAAGCAGCAAGGCCGACTTTGATGTTTCTTTTTTATGTTTTCATTTAAAATCATACTGGATTCGACTCGTTTGTCAGCTTTGTAACTGAGTTCTAGTATTATTTTTAAATTTTTGGATCGTTTGGAATTGGTGGCTTTTATATGATAAGACATTTATTGTGTTGTTATTCCGTGAAACATCCGAAATTGCTGCTCAATAATAATAATACTAATAAAAACTATTTCACTTCGAACCACATTCATGTGAAGACCTCCACCTCCAAGCAATCCTATATAACAGTCCTAACTGAACTGTGTTCGACTTTCCCATGATCTTTACAATGACATCGTGTTCACTAAAAGTGCAGAGAAAATTGATTCCACATTATGTTGAAACAAAAAGACTTTATTTTAACAATAAGAATTGAATTTCTTCCGTCTAAAGTAAGAAAAAGATTTTGGTAACTAGTATACAAACCTAATTCAACATTTAATAAAATTTATTTATGTTCAAATTAATTATTTTTGTTATCAATTCTTATTTAGAAATTCCCATGGAAGTAATATGATTGCAACATGTGGTTTAATCTGGGCCTTCAATTTTATGACCATTTTATTTGTTTCATTATAAACCTTTTTTGGTCTTTCATGTACCTGAACTATAATATATTGTATTCTAAGATAGAGTGAATAACATTTGCATATATTCATAGAGTAAGAATCAACACATTACTACAAAATATTAGATAAATTTCATATAATAAACAATACCAATTTAGTTAATTATCAATGACTTAATGATTCAGCCTTCACCAACCAACATGAATCTCTAAAAGCTATTATACAGCAGAATGATAATGACAGTAATCAAAGAGGTCATTACAATAATTTAACGAACCCATTGTGGTCACAATATTGAGCGTGGTTTCATGTTATGGTTTTGTGTTCAATTGAAATAAAATTTAATTACTAACCTTCGAATATAATTTGTACCCGCCCAAAGAGAATTTCTCATCTATTTTATTGCCTCCAATATATCATGGCATATCCTTTCAATATTGAGGATTTTAGTATAGAATTTATGTTACGGGACTTTTACCGACATATTTATGTTGAAAGGCTTTTCATATTTTATTATTTATTTATATATTTATTTATTATTATTTTAGTACATTTTTAATAACTTACTATATATACGCCAAAATTTAAATGACTATAAAAAAAACAGCGACAGACATACAATCAATACAAGAAGTAAAAATAGGCTCGTAACGCCTAAATTTCGACTTCAAAAAGTTAAGAAATCCTTCATGGGCTTGAGTATATGCATATATAATAAGGTTCCACAAGATATCTTAGATCTTCCTTGTCTTGGTTTCAAATCTAAAATTAAAGGTATATTATTAAATAAATCTTACTATAACATTCAAGAGTTTTTGGTTGATCGAAATGTGTGGAACTTGGGTCATTGACTCATTTGCAGGGTTGATGTTATAATTTATAAGTCAAACATTGTTAAATTTTATTTAAAAAGAGCAACTGTTGAGTTTCTGGCCAGCTCTTCTCAGCAGAACAGCATTCCGAGCTGGTGGTAGCTTACTCACAGACTGACTATACTGACCAATTTAATGTAATTGACGATTCAAAAGTGCGTGTAAATGCCTACTTGAATAAAGATATTTTGAATTTGAATTTGAATTTGAATTATAAAAGAGTAGTTGTTCTTTATTCGGAAAGCATGAAAGTTAAGATAATAGTCATTATTTTTTGTTTGAACAAAATATGTATTTTTTAGTGCCATATATGCAATATATGTATTTTTTAAATGTGTTTGATGTATAATAATAAACATATATTATACACCAACACTGAATAATACGTGCAATCAAGTTTCTTTATCTAGTGATTTACGACTGTCATTTGTCAATAAAGTGCTATTGTATTAAAATATATTTTAAGCGCGATATAAATTGGACTTGGAATTTTAGTGCTACATCTACCAGTGAATAGTATACAACAAAGCTGCGCAAGCGCAACAAACGCTTTGTATTGGTACCATATTAAAATGTGGACCTAAGTCGCTAATCCGATTAAAAAGTTCTACACATTTTTCTAGATGGCGCTATTATTAATATAATTAAGTTAATACTACCTTATCGTACTTGAAAATGTTTTTTCATTATTTTTTATATATACATAATTACATTAAACTACAAGAGATACCGTCTATTCTATCACCTCTATCTACTACAGCTTGTGTACGGTAAAATAAAATATCTAGTTTGCACGGTCTATCTCGGAATATTAAAATTAATAATAGTCATGTATCGTTCGACAAATGAGAAAGCCAGAAGCAACTCCTATTCTTTCTCTACCGCTCCTACTCACTTTCATTAACCCCGGAATATTAAGGTTATCAACCTGATTGGCCTTGTTGACTATCCGTTACTTATTGCACAGCTTAAGATTATATATTATATTTCAGGCAGGACATCTGGTTTTATTATTGAAACCGTTTTTTATCATTAGTAACATTGTATTAATCGTGTTTAATAACGTAAGATAAATAAAAATGAAAGTGCTTTATGTAGAGCGTCTTGAATCCAGTAGTGATACTATTTTGATTACAAATAAATGAGATGGTGTTACAATTTAGATCGGTTTATAGGTTGATAAAGATGTAGAAAATTTTTATTTCTCTTCTTATATAGGATTTACAGCTTGTTTTTGTCGTAACGTGTAAGATATATTTAAATTGAATAATCTTGAGAGCGATGTTAAATAATATAAGAACCACATCTACAAAAACGGATGTTTAAGAGGTTGTATGTATCTTCATACGAAGAAGGGACAGTTTACGAAGTCTGGTATGATATAAACTGAAGGCAGTATCCATACCAGACTTCGTAGATTGCCCCTTGGCAGTGAACATATCGTCAGGCAGATAATAACTATGTCAAATCCTGTATCCCTGCAGTTATTATGTAAAAAATATATTTGAGACATGATAACCTAACTAAATTATATACATTAATTTCAATTACAAAATAAAACAAGTAATTAATAAATTTAGCAAAAATTATCTGTTCTGCTTACCGCTAGATGTCGCTTCAAAATTTCACAGAATTGATTCAGTCTGTCCACCGATAGATGTCGCGACAAAAATACAGGTCAAATCTACATCGCGGTGACAAAATATTTTCACACAACACGTCGTCAGCGAGAGTCTTTTGGTAAAGCAAGACCTTACTTCATAGGATCATTTCTATAGTAAGCTCTTCACGAGATCTACACACTACGTGAGATCGTACCAGTCGCGTTGATGAGACGTGGCGCGGTGTCCTGAGCGTGAGGCGGACGATGACCTAAGGTCTTCAGTTCTCGATGATCGTTCACTTCTCCCTCGGGAGAGGCGTGGGATACCGTCGCTGTCTGAGCGACTTTTTAAAACCTATTTAAAATAATAATACATTAATTTATATTATATCATTCATATTAACTACATGATATAGGTTTTTATAAATATATTGAGGGGTTTCATATTTTGTATTGTTAGCTAATTCTAGGTAAAATCGTATTCCGAGTCCAATGATTTATTTTTAGTGTAGTAATCATCGTACCTTGAATTTTCGGGTCGGGATAGTATATTAATAATGTAGGCAATAACCAGTTCCTTACTTCTGAATTTTGATGACATTTCTCCAGCTTCTTACTTCTAAAATACTTTTAATGGGACTAGTTTTAAATGCACTAATACTAAGTCTGAGAGCAGTATTTTGAATGCTTTCCAAGGATTTCAAAGTGTGACTTTTTACAGAATCATATAAAACAGAGTCGTAATCAAGCTTTTGTCTTATTAAAACGTAGTATGTGTTTATCAGGCATTTTCTATCTGACCCCCAAGTAGTTGATGACAAAACCTTTATTATGTTTAGTCTTCTATAACATTCAGATTTCAATTGATTTATATGTGTATTCCATCTATTTTTTGTATCGAAAGGTAATCCCAAATTTTTTAAGTTTTTGACCTCTTTGATTTTGTGTTCAATTAGATATTGTAAAGACTTGTTTCAGTAATACACAGCACTTGCACTTCAATGTTTAATATCCAACCATTTGTAATAGAATAGGCAAGAGCAGCCCTTAAAACTCGTCTTATAACATTTTAACACTTACATTTAGATGAGGGTAATTTATAATTTCATAACCAATTTACAGATGCTATTATTTATACCTTATAATAAGTTCTAATAATAAATAAAAGGTTAAACATTACGTTAAAATATCCTATACTTCTAATTCGTAAAACATTTAACAGTAAATACTTAATAACATTCCATAATTAATTGCGTAGGTGGCGCTACTGTTAAAACTTATGAACTAAAATATGTATTACCATTTAAATTATTATAAATAAATATGGCTAACAATATAATCATAAGTTAAATTAATTTCTTCTATTGGATATAAAAATATACTCAGTTTTTAATTTAAACAATTTAAAGCCAGTTTCATTTGACCAACTGAGAAGCCTGTCTAAGACATTTTGAACAAGCTTTAGCATTGGTTAAAGTGTCCTACCACTACACGTTAAGGTGAAATCATCGGCAAACAAAAATCCTTTTACTGGTTTGTCAACACATGAGAGAGCATCATTTATAGCTAGCAGGAACAGAATTACACTTAGTATAGATCCTTGATGGAGACCATTTTCAGTAATAGCGCAACTAGATATAGTATCATTAATTTTTACTCTAATTAATCTTTTTGAAAGGAAGTTTTTAACAAATGCTTAAAGGAAGTTATCTAAAGCGACGATTACTGTCTAATTGCAATTGGGAAATGGTCACTGTCATATAATTCGTTCAAGGCTTTCCATTCAAAATAAGGTGTTATATTTTGTGAAGCCAAAGTAAAATATATATTGCTTGTGAGACCAGTATTAATATAAAAATGTGTAGGTTGACCATTATTCAGTAATAATAAATCACTGTGTTCGTGTAAATTCCTACAATTTTATTTAAAATCTCTCTTTGTCTACGTTTATTTTTCTTATGTAGCTTTCTAACGCAACTTTCTAATTAATTTAGCATAATTGTTCTTCTCTCCATTTAATTATTTTAAGACGACTTATCTTCATTTTATTAATTAACACACTTTGTGTCATAGGCGTTCCATAGGCGTGTGCGCTTATGGCTATTTGGAATATTTAATATTAAATTCACCAAGAATACGTTTCCAGTCCAATTTTGCCAGCCATTTATTACCAAAAACGTAAATGATTATTTTAAATGAACTTATTTGGACCCTGTAATATTTAAAAATTTAAGGAAAGCCAAAATAATATAAGTATTATGAAATAGGAAGTCACTATTCGTACTCTAAACGGATGAATTATATATAATTATTCTTCCGGCTATAATAATAATTTATTCAGACGAATAGTACATCCATTTATAAAGCCAGCCTATGAAATAACAATGGTATAAGTTATTAAAAATGCTGGCTTGTATCAGATGCTGCTGACTGAGAGAACGAGCGGAAATTACTCTGCCGCGGCGCCGCTTAGTTGATTAGAAGAAATAACATAGTTAAAGTATTTATTATTATTTTTAATTTCCAAATAATTCAATTAAAAGTTATATCTCTTGTATTGTATATCAAAACTAGGTACCGTGATAACTAATATTAAAGGTACTAGCCTAGTAGCCAATAATAATAACTAGACATAATTTGTAGGGCTGAAGATCCGTTCGATTATATGAGAAACTCTCATACATTGACAATGTAATAGTTAAGTACAGTTTTTCGACTCATTCTGATGAGAGTTTTTTTTTTCAATAAAATATTATGTGAGCTAATTCAACCTGGGATGATGATGATGGAAAATGTCGCGAGGGAACTTCACTTGAAAAGTTTTATTTATTTTTATGTTCTACATTATCTTATTAAATACTGACTTACATCAAAATATTATTTATTAGTAGTAGAGTATGAAGTAAAATTAGTTTTTGTATTTTATATAAAAATGCCATGTTTTTATTACGATACGTACGAGTTCGTACAAATTTGATAACCGAATGGTTCGGTCTTAGCTTCCTAAGGGACTTAGAGTCTACAAGATTACTGTTATTTTCTCGACAATTTTCTGCCGTATAAAATATGGAATAAGAAAATATTTCTTACTTCATCTTTTTATAACCAACGGCTACAATGAAAATTAGTGTAGAGTGACAAAAAAAGTATTTTGCTATATGCGTTTTCAATAATAAAAATCTTGGCATTGCAAAATATGACAAAAATATTCTGTTATATATATGAAATTACCGCTTAATAAAGGAAGAAACAAAAATGCAAATAAGTTACCAAGGCAAATAAAGCACAATATAACAACATCAAATCGTGTAATCTAAGTCCTCATTTATCAGCTCCGAAAACTTCGTAGAATAGATATCATCATCAACGTACGTACCACGGTCCCTCGACGCAACGACTTCAATAAGTACATAATAATATTATTTTCATATTTTTTTGAGGTGTTTTAGTATTGGGGGTTTTTAAATTTATATTTTAAGTTACTATTGATTACACAATATTTGATTCATTAAAGCCTTTTTAACTGATCAAGAGTGCATTTGGACTATTAGTGTTGTCATTGCAGCAGCAACATTATTATTTAATTTTAAAACAATAAAAAACATATTAAAATAATTTCATATATAAAATACTTTATAAAAATTAAATGCGGTGAAAATTTAATTGAGTTTCTTATTCCTCAAGAGAAAACTATGAAAAATATCCGAGTAATAGTTACAAGTACTAAAACTTTTCCTGAGGAAGCAGATAACTCAATTCAAAAGTTGACTTCAAAAACAATGGGTTATTGTAGTCATGTTATATGTTTAGAGAATCTTCTTATCTTCCCCATATATTTTTATTAATTTACACATGTACTTGTAAGTATTAGCTTATTTAGTCTCTATGTAAAATAATATCGTTTATGTAATGTACGTAGTTTTATAAAGTAAAAAAAATAAATTAAAAAAATATTTTTATATATGTTAGTGATATATGACATGTAGCACCTGGTAAAATAAAATTAACTTATTTTTTAAAATTGAGCACAAAAAAGCAATAAATATGTATGTACTATATATAAATACCCAAATAGTCAGGGGTCGGAAAACGTTCATATTTTATTTCACATTATTCATTTCTATAAAATCGCCTGGGGCTTAATGGATCGTTGAGAAAAACATCCAACCCTGTATACGTTCAATATTAAATTGATGGTCGGCGCAGGTCAACCTCTGATTAGAAATCGATTTGGCTTTTGTGAATATTTATACTTTATCAGTATGTAACTAAAATGGACTATATAATTTATTTTATTCATCAAGACCAAGCAATAAATTGAACGTTTTGACAACTATATTAATATTTAAAAGCTTTTTTAAGTATGGATAAGTCGATCTTAGTCAATAATAAAATATCAAATGAAGTCAGTACTTATTGTATTGAATGACAGACCAACATAATTAATAATTTATTTTCCTGATCTAAAAACCAACATAGAGAAAGGCTAACGACTGTCCTTATTTATTAAGGTGGTACGTAAAATTATAACGATAAAGGTTTCGTGTAACATAACTATGTCCTAATGATATTGCATTTGACCAGGGTATATCTTTTTCCAACATTTCCTTAGTAATTTCTCATGTTAAGATACTAATGTTCAACAATAGATAACACCTGATTTGATAAGCGACTTGGAATTGTTTCATTTCAACGACATTACTTTGAATGATATATTTAAATAAGCATCGGGAGTATTGAAAGATTATTCTATAAATATTTCTAACATTCAATTAAAATGACATTGAAACAGTTTGTTTAATCTTAAGGAGCTTATACAATTTATAGTGCGCATAGTGCACACTATAAATTGTATTGTAATTTAAAATATTATTTTAAATTATAAGGAAAAATCATTTTATTTTTTAAATAATTTTTGAAATAACTATTTATATTATTATTCTCATTTAGACAATTGTAAGTTCGTTAATTCTTTCCTTAATATGTTATTCGTTGATAATATGTCTTTTGTATTAATGTATCGAGTAAACAATTTACAATCGTTTACTAAACAATAACAGGCTTAGAATCGGATATTGCTTCATCGTCAGCATTCAGCAAACGAGCTGCAAACAGCTCGCTTCATACAACGAGGGAGCCACGTGTCTGTTAGCGATCATTATTAATCCCTCAGGAATTGGTTTTACTGGTCATTTGTTCTGTATTCAACGTTAATTTTTTTTCATAAAAACTAGTGCTGTATATAAATGTATATATTTATTTAATATGTTTTCGTGTTAGGTACACGTATTGGTTTGCTTGGAAATAAAAATGAAACGAATAAAATAGTGCCCCTATTACCTTCAATTAAATCTATTATAAAATTGTACAATATATTTGACATTTTGCATTTGCACGAGTTAGTGGTCAGCGACCGAACTAGAAACTAATAAATTTAGAAATTAGTTACACGTAAAAAACTTATTTTTATATATCTCCTCTCAATTAGAATACATCAATTATGATTTAAAATTGTTAGAAGAAGTGATGTACTATGACACGCAAAATTACACCGCTCCATACTACAATACAATACAATACAAGTATTCGACGAATAACTACTTCGTAATATTTGTGTAACATATAAAACAATAAATAAATATGTTTTTATAGGAAATAGAAAAGGAAATTTATTGACATTAACACTATAGGGAATATTTAAAATAAAATAAAAAATAGTCTTAACATGTACCCACAGTTTTACTAATAAAGATCTAAATCTACAATCTCTGTATAAACAGGGGTTATTTGAGAGTGTGTGCAGCAGTTAATAACCCTGAGCTAGTCGCGGAGCCGGTATTGAGCGGTGAGCATTTAATTGAACGTATAAACGGTTTTTGTAAGGAGAGACTTTGACTGAAGAGTGCATAATTCTCACTCATGTATAATGCTATACAGTTACTTTTTTGTTAAATAAATATTATATACGTTATAGATTATATTAAACGTTATAGAAAATTAAATTCCACTTCAATACAGTATTTTTTAAGTTCTGTGTAATTTCTAAAAGAGATGCACAAAACGATTGGGAATATATGTCATAACATTTGTAATGATAATGAGGTACATAGCAAGAATATATTTCAAGACGTTTCAAGAGTCTTGAATACAACTTTGGGAACGTCTTTGATTATGCATTTCAGTTCAATGGCATGGCGTATTAAAACATCAAATAAATAACTTTTCAGTTACCTTTGTACGAAATTATTATTCATTGACGTTTATTATTCACTAGCTGTTAAAAAGCCTTCATATGTAGGCTAAAAGGTTTTTACACTTACACACTCAGGTAACTTTATTAGAGATAGCTGTTGCCCGTGACTGCGTCCACGTAAAATAAACGTTTATGTACCTTATGATCATAGCCATAAAGAGTGATGGCAACAGCTAATGATAATATAAATCCCTATATCATAGTGTGATTAGTGATTGTAAATTATTTTAACTCTAAATGTTGTATTTATTGATATCCGTATATATAATATGTATATGACAAAGTCTTGAATCATGTTAACTTATTTATAATTTATTACATTGTCAAAATTTTCACGCGGATCATTTTTTGTGCTCGCCTTAAATAAATTTAATTAATAGTGGTAATAAAGGGTAAAGCTTATGTTCATCAAGGATGATGTAGGATTGCAATGATAGTCACGGTGAGTGCAAAAGCGATCCCGTGGCGTACCACTAAGGCGATGAGGTCAACCGTTGGTTTTTGGTAGCCTTAAACTGGCAGCGTCTTCTATGCTGCCGGGTAGACCCAAATAACCCCTCGGCCATTACTTTCCTGGCCGATGGGACGATGCATAACGCATTTTCCAACGATAAAAAAAAAGGATTCTAATAGTAAAATATTTTTTCAATCGGTCCAGTAGTTACGGAGCCTATTCAATTCAAACAAATAAATAATCCAATCTTTCCTCTTCATAATATTAGTATGTATTGCATTTGTAATAAAATTTTAGGATTATCTAAAATCATAAATATATTATTGTCTTTTCTTTGTAACATTGTTAAAAATTAAACAACCTGCAATAAATAAAACTATTATTGAAGCATTAATAATTTACAGGCTTTGATAGTAGGTATTGTTAGGATTATTGACTGCTGAATCAAAGGTTATGGATTCGATTCCCACACGGAACAAGTTTTTGTGCGATCCATAGATTCTTGGTTTTCGTTATTTATATGTTTGTTGAGCACCTTGCAACACAGGGATAGTATAATCCCTAATGCGGCAGTTGTCTAAAAAATTAAATAATATTAAATTTAATAATAACATTCTCAGATTCCTTGAAACTGCTCCCAGAGAACATCAATTCCAAAATATATCCAAAATGTTATTAAATTTCTCAGTTTTAACATGTGAGTAAATATAATATATTTATATGGTATACAAAATTCATACCGACTTTTGTTCAGTGAAGGCAATTTAACTGAAGTGACTTATTTGTCGGAAATCCTGAATCAATAAAATATTTTTAATTGGATGGCGTAGCTATCGTGACTATCAGGTTGAATACTCTCAGAAAATATATTTGCACGAAAGAGTATAGACATATTAATTCAAATCATATTTCATTATTAGTATTCCACCGAATAATAAAATCTAGAAATTCACTCTTATTTTATACAGGGTTGTTTGTAATTAGTTGACCACCTCTTGCAGGCAGCCTCCCTACATCAATCCCAACAACATTTGTTCTACATTTTTTTTTATTTGATTATATCAAGACAATAACAACATTTGAAAGGGTTAAATGTCTATTTTATGTGATAAATAAATTGAATTTTAATATTTTAGAAAATCATGATTTTATAAAATGAAATGTATTTTATAAACCAGTATGTAATTTATAAAAATAGTAATGGTACAATAATTCCCGAGGATGTGTTTTGTTAAATGATCAGCCAGCGACGAAACGACCACCAATAAATGGTCGTTAAGTATACAATAAAAACAATTGCAATGATCTTTTAGTTAATTGAACCAAAGATATGAGATTTAAATGTTCGCAAATGATGAATCGCAAATGATGACTCGTTTTCGAATACATACAAATGGTGAAAGAGGTGAAGAGGTTTATATAAAATATTATATAAAAAATTTAAGATGGTTATTTATAATAAGCTAAGATAGATTCTGTATTAGAAAATTACTCTCTAAAAAATTTCACGTCTAAATTGAAGAAGAGATTGGATAAAATATCGTATATTGGGCACATATTGTATACTTACACCTAGGATGCTCGTAGGGGGATACGTAGACACATTTTATTACATTACCATCTTCCACCCTCTAGGTGGATTGTAATATCTAAAATGATTTATAGTTTAGTATATTAGTTTCAAAGAGAGATCGAATTTAAATAATGTAAAAAATATAGTATATTAGATGTATCCAATCCAATCATACGTATTTGCTAATATATATCCGTTATTTAATATATGTAAAATGTCCTAAAACATTATAATATCAAATTACATATACACAAACGATTATGGCAACCCCAATAAAGGTCTTTACAAAGGTTTTTTTGGTAATTCAAGAAAAAAAATGGATGACTGGTATATTAATAAACAGTTTGTTACAAATGCATATAATGTTTGTATCTTAAAATATAATTAAAAATAATGGATAGAAAATCTACATATTTTAAGCATTAAAAAATGATTATTTGTAGTGTGAATAAAAATTATTATATTTATCAGAAATCAGGGACATATTAAAAATTGGAATAAATGTTTATACATTAAATATTTTAAGTTAGATGCCTGATAGTTTTTATAGTTCAGATATTGAATTCGTATCTCTGGCCTACAATATTAATTTTATTCAATTTAAATAGAATAATACATATATATTTAAGCGCAAACTACATATCTATATATATAGATATATGTATCTTTATTTATGTATATGTAGTTGCCGTGAATAATCTACATTAACCTTTTTCTAGCTTAAGTAAATAAAAGTAAACTCCACACACACACTTAAGTTGCCAACATTTTGTAATTAATGAGGTGGACCTCGCATCACGCGTTTCATTGCTAACAATGCGTCGTTTAGGCAATTTTCAGGTAAACAGTGTTACTAGTTTTCTATTTATTCTGCTAATACGGATAAACATTTTATGATACTGTAAAATCATGCAGTAAATAAAGTATTGCGTAACATTCCAGTTGTATAGTTTTATAAATGAAGTTACTAATAGTAATACAATATTATTTTTAATGTATAACATAAATTATAATCGTAATATTAAAACAGGATAGAACATAGAATTTTTTATAGTTTAGACTTGTGATATACAAATTTCGTAAGAGTTTTTTTAAATTAAATTCTTGCATAGTCATAAAATTATAATATATTGTTTAATAACATTAAAAACAATTTAATCTCAGATATTCCTAAAATTCTATTCAACTCGATTATGTAAATGACTTGGCGAGACGAGACTTGACGAGGCGAGACAGCTGAATGACGTCTGATCTGCGAGTTGCGCGGCTGAAAATTAAGCAGTAAGTATTAAATGAATGTAAATGGTCCGTAAAAGTAGGCGTTAATAATGGACCTCTAGTGCAGTCGCTATAATATCAAATGTGATATTTGCTTTATGTGATTACTTACACATAAACTGTAACCTCTTAATTTTTTTTTAATTCGTCAACACTTTAGATATATTAAGTCCCTTTACAAATGTATTAGTAATGAAAATATACGGCCAGAACAACATTATATAAACGTGCAGCCAACTTCATAAATCTGGAAAATGAAGATTAAAGATCGGTCAGGAGTAGGGAAAGAATGGAGGTCACTATTAAGCACCATTTTTGGAACTGTTACTTGTTCTAAATTGAGGTATTGTTGTTAAGAATGTACTTAAAAATAAAAATAGTTAGTCAAAATTGTTGCAAGAAATTCTCTATTTATATTTATATAGATACAGCTACAAAATGTTAAGCATAATAAACAAAACAAATTTGACTTTCAGTATTATAAAAAATATCCATAAAAATATGTCCCAAAACGATTTATCACTCCGCCAGTATTCATTGGGTTTTGTAAACAATTTTGTAAACAAATTTCAATGGTACCTTATACTAAGTTAAGTGACAAACAAAACTAAATATAACTTAATAAAATTTTAAACTTTTTTCTGTAATTAATAAAAGACAAAGTAGCAATATTATATTTAGTAGAAGGGGCAGCGAAGAGGCGCTCAGATAATGGGAATCCGAGAAGTTGGAGATAACGATAATGAAGTAAAGGAAACTATTTGATTACTTGAAATAAAGTACTGTACTTATCCAAATGAACATTATCAACCAACTTTTACAATAATTTTAAATTATTATAGTATTATTCTGATCTTCGTAGTAATTAAATTTTGACAAGGACAATAACGTCCAAGCGTTTTTAAAAAAAACCTGTTTATTATAATTGAAGAGTCCGGGCAGTTCATATTCGACATGTTGTTTTCATGTGTCATATTCATGTCTTAAAATTGTTATGTCATGTTTAAATTTTGTTTGTTTTTTTTATACAATCTAGGTCAATGTTTGAATACATTCCACCTGATGGTAAGTGGAAAGGAATTATTTTGTTTAATGTTGTTGATAATCCCAGAGAAGTTGTGATTTATATACGTTGGATTTCATACAATATGTTAGAATGTATTATCTTTTTCTTTCAATAGCAGCGTGACTTTGTGTTTGAGATCAATAAAATATTTTTAGAGATATCTATAACCTTTGCCCTTACTTTGAAATAGGCTTCATCTCTTCGTTTCATAAGCAATCTATTCTTAAACGGTATCTAAGGATGATAATATTTTGTGCATTGATTTATATTTTGAGTAAAAAAAAATGATAATTAAAATTATGGTGTGATGACCTTCTGATTGAAAACAATATCTTTTTATTTATTTATTTATTTCTACAAAGATACTTATCATGGGAAGCTTATTTAAATTTGAAAGAAACATAAAATGAAAACTTAATAAGTACGGACAGAATAGAAATTCACGGCCTCTAAGATGTATTTTTTTGATGCGATGATTTTGTCTTTATTTTCCTTTCAATTTTATAATTTTGTAATATTGTCGACGAAAAACCTCATAAAGTCAAGCGATACAAAATATTGTATGACTATTAGTCATATTAGTCAAAAGTTATTATTTTTAATAAGAATTCATTTGCATCTTCAAAATGTTACGAAATGCTTATACTTAATATTTTAGCGATAAAGAAGTGGTTAATTTCCCGACCATCAATATTTATATAAATCTGAATTGTAATTTTTTTAATTAAATTGTATTCCCAATGAATGAATTTAATTGGGGTGTGTTATTTGTGAAATATAGTTTTATTATTCTATAAATTATAATATAATTTATATACGGAATTTAAAAATTCTTAATACTTAAGTCCTCCAAACTACTAACTAATAATTAATATTGTATTAAATTGACTTAAGCATTGAGAATTTTGAAATTCCGTATATTAATTACTATTATTTTTTATTTAATTATTAATAATACAATACCAAGAAACAAATAGTTGATATATATTTCTGAGAAATAATACAATCTCTAGTGAGCATTATTATTGATATTGTTTCTTTATTAGTGTGCGTGTCTAAGATTGTTTGATCTAAGCCGGATCCTAAGTAAAGTCAATCTGTGTTATATATTTCCCGCGGGATCAGCACACGTACCATTCCTATTGCTCTTTACATTCAATCTATGTATTTACAAAAAAGTTATTAATTTTATCGTACACAGTTAATATTTATTATTAACAATATATAATATTTTTCTTCTATTTATATTTTCCATAAGTCTTAGGTTTTCTATTGCATTTATATATCTTTTTGAGTGTTGTTAATTTTGTTTACCTTAAATAATTGTAATTAGTTTTAAATAAATTTACTTCTGAATTACATTCAGATTATAAAGGCAGTTTTAACATCGAGAAGTGTGGTGAAGATATTTTGTTTAACCAATTAAATGGAATTATTTAAAACAAACTAAAATGGGTTTTATTATAAAGAAATATTTTAAAAATATTTTACGAGTAAATTGAAGATCTGACTGGATAAGATATCCTTGGATTCATATTGTATACTTACACCTGCAGGGTGCTCGTAGCGAGTGATACAGACACTATTTTAAATTGGCATATTTCACCTTCTATATGATTTATAATATCTAAAATGATTTATAGTTTGTTGTATTAGATTTCAATGAATGTTTCAAACTATACTCTATTAGTATGTTTACAACAATGAGAAAAGTAACTGAATCTGTACGCAAATATTTTCTTCCACACAGAATAAAATTTATGAATATTTATAATAATGGAATTCTATCAAACTGTCTCTTGCAGCGCTGATAGCGCTTTACTGGCGTTTGTCAAAAACAATGTTGTGTTAATAAAATACTTTAACAATTTCGCAGTAGCTTCTGTTTTTAAACTTTCTCCCAACGCCAAACTATGCAAAGCTCGTTACAAGGGAAATAGACGAGTATTAAACTCGTTGGTAAACACATACTTAACATTTTTGTTACACGTAATTTTAAACTATGAGCACTTAATAATGCGTAATATGTCACTAACGATATATTATTTGATAATACTAGTGATAAATAAACAGTTCTTTAATTATTTTTTAGATGAAGATGTTTTTTGCAATTAATGGCAATTTTATATCTTGCTGTCCACTAACAAACATTCATTTAAAAAATGAATGTTCGTTAGTGGACAGTTAGTGTTCATTTAAAAAATAAATGTTCGTTACTACAGTAAGCATTACTTGTGGCGAGTATATTTCTGTTAACTTCTCATTTACTAGAGAACTCAGAGATTAAATTAAAAGAATAAACTAAAATAATTATGACATTTAATTGGAATTGTGATTTTTACATCTGTGACGTGAAGGTATTTTTATAACACCTTGACAATGATAATTTTCTTTATATACAAAACCATATAAAAAGAAAATTAGCATTAAAAATAATTTGTTTTTTTATGATGGTTACTAATATCTATAAAATAAATTTGTAAGATATATTTTTAAGGATAATAATATAGATAACCTACATTTCTTTTAATTAAAAGATTATGACCTTAGAAATGTCAAACAAATTGACTTAAGCTTGAATATATTTAAAATCGTTTTTAGATAATAGGTTACAGAAATTAAAAGTTAAGAATATTAATCGCATTTCTGGTATTCCTTTTAATTTATTTATACTTAAGATGATAATGATAATAAAACTACAGATAAAAAATAATTTAGAATGAAAAATTCAATGACAAGTTTCTTAGTGGTCGTAGGTACTAGTCCTGATTATGTCAATGTACTTAATATTTGATAAATTTAAAGCGAAAGTTTGATAGCCGAAGTTTAATACCATGATTATAATAACAGATGTTTTATTTCGGGAGGATGAATATATTGAAAGACTATTGAATATTAGAATATTATTACTAAAATGTTCTGATCATAATGGTTTCTTTAAAAACTGCACGATGTTATATAAAGTGCAAACACCTCGTAACTAACGAGGTATTGTACAACGCGTTTCATTGATAACTAAGCGTCGTTTCGGCAATTTTCAGGAAAACAGTGTTACCGAATTTCTATTTATCGTATTTATACTGATGTAAAGTTTATATAATCGTAAATTCAAGTAGCAAAGCTTTAACACATCATTAACCATGTTATTTAATTACAGAGCTATTTTATTATATTACTTTATATATTGATAGAAAAAATGCTAAAGTTTTTGTACGTTAATTGTAGTTTGACCTTTCTTTTATTCTCATACAAATATATTTTTTGCATCACTACAGCAGTTATAAGAAAACAAATATGTATTGTTATTAAAATAATTAAAATATACCTTAACTTTTTGAATATATCACCAAATAAGAAATAAGAAAACACCTTAACTCTATGATCTCATATCGTCATATCATAATTACTATTTTGACATATTAAATAATAATATTTCATCTTAATGCGATATAAATAAGCACTATTGCAAAAGAAATTCTACACTTAGTTAATTTTATTTTCGTTATGACTTATTTGTTTGTTTTAAAATAAAAATATATGTCTCTACTTCACATGCGAGTGTACTCATCCTGATTGTACACCATGATCCTGAAGCACCAGTATGTAATCCAATAACTTTTTTCAATGATAAATGAATAGTTTTTAAATCGACTGGAATGACTTACTTTTGTACTCAGTTCAGTACTAACTTTGAATATACGAATGAATTATTAACACGGGTTCATTAGTTTAAGAGTTTATTGATTAAAAGCAAACAAACATATCTTTATATATCTTATCAAGTTTATTTCGATCCAAGTCAGTTATGTCAGACTAACAAATATCCTCATAGTCTGTTCAAGTCTGTTCCAAAAGTATTTTAGTGTTTGTGGAGAGAATGTTTGTATGCCGGTACAAGGTTTGTACGCCAAATACACTATAACAACTTTGTCTCTTTGTGGACAGACACGTTACGCCCTCACGATAGACTAATTGCAACTTATACCTTGGTACTTATTACATATTACATATAAAAACACTGGTATAAATTGTTTTAAACTCCATAACAAATCCTTTTCCTACTCACCATTAAAATCAAATCGTCAAAAGCAATTTTACGCGGTTTTAACGTCTTATAAAAACACTTTTCCCCTTCATGATAGACTGATAATAGCTTATACTTATTACGATTTTGCTTTAAGCTTGGGCATCAAAGAACTCAATATGAAATACAAAAAACCATATATAATAAACACCGGCCAACTTTGATAAGATGTTAAAAAAATCGAATGTGTGTGTATATGTACATATAAAAAAATCAGTATAATTTGTTCTAAATCAAATTACCAATCCTTTTTCTAATCATCATTAAAATCATATTCCAAAAATAAAATGGCGAAATTTAGCGCGGTTTTTGTTTATAATCAGTGTGGGTCTAGTTTTGTAATTTAATTAACCCATTGTGGTCAAATAATTAAGGATATTTTTGTTATATAGATTTGGATTATGATTATAGAATAAGAATATATTATGCTTGTAGAATTATTCTTGTAACAAGTCTTGATGTTAATAATTGTTGGTGTTGCCAAAAATGAACAGTTAGTTCATTTTTTTGGTGCGTTAAAATAAGAAGATTTTATTGTTTTTTTTAGTATATAAGATTTAATTATAATTCTTAATGCTTCGTATGCCGAGAGCGTAGATCTGCGCTCAAAATTTGACTCCGTCGGATGCCGGGAGCGCAGATCTGCGCTCTATACAAAATAATAATGCATATACAGGTTGTTTAAGTTTTGCGAATTTATATCATTTAATAATTTATTTTTTTATATAGGAATATAAATATATTTTGTGTATATATGTAGTAGAGTGCGAATGTGATGTGTGAAATTCAACAATTCAATTATATCAAGAGCCCGTAACCCGATTGAACTGAAACTCTACATACACATTTAGTTCTTATTGAATTGCTCGACAACCCTATTCAAAATCCAATATGGCGGACGTAACAATATGGCGACAGATTTTTTGACATGGGTATCATATAAAATGGTTTAACGAGAAGAACACGATAATTGTAAAAAATATTTTATTGAAAATCTAATATGGCGGTCAAAACAAGATGGCGACTGATTTTTTGACATGGGTGTCAAATATAATGTCTTAACGAGAAGAACACGATGAGTGCAAAAATATATTATTGAAAATCCAATATGGCTGACGTAACAAGATGGCGACCAATTTTTTGACATGGGTATCAAATAAAATGGTTTACCGAGAAGAACACTATGAGTGCAAAAAATATTTTTTTGAAAATCCAATATGGCGGTCAAAACAAGATGGCGACTGTTTTTTTGACATGGGTGTCAAACATAATAGTTTAATGAGAAGAACACGATGAGTGCAAAAATATATTATTTAAAATCCAATATGGCGGACGTAACAAGATGGCGACTGATTTTTTGACATGGTTATCAAATTAAAATGGTTTACCAAGAAAAACACAATAAGTGCAAAAATATATTTTTGAAAATCCAACATGGCAGACGTAACAAGATGGCGACTGATTTTTGGATATACCCATATCCATGCCAATGTCAAATAAAATGGTTTAACGAGAAGAACACTATAAGTGTTAAAAATATGTTATTGTAAATTAAATAAAAGGGCGTCAAACTTAATTTTTACCATAGATATCAAACTGAAGGCCTCAAAGAGCAGAACACTATAATTTAATTACTTTATAAATTGCCACCTTTGCAAAACCAATATGGCCGCCACAATAAATGGCTTCTGGATTTTTTACGACATGGGTATCTAATTAAATGGTTTTAGAAGAAGGCCACTATATTCGATATGACATTATTAGATAAGCATAGAGAATTTATTTATATATAGCGAGCGTAATCACACAAAATGGAAGAAAAGGACACGATAAACTAAATATCTTCAGTCTGAAATATAAAATGGAGTACGTCGTAGTATTGTGAACTAAACTACAGAATAAATTTATAAAAATCCTTATTTTTATCAACTTGTTATACTTATTTTATTTGGTGTTACTTTTTTATTGGTTAAAAGCGTGTCTACAATTAAAAACTAATAACTAACCAAAACTACAGTTTTTTAATCACTCTAAATGTCATGAATTAATCCCTAGAAAAATCCCTAATAAAACCCCTTAAAAATGAGTTTAAGGGGTTTTAAAAACGTATTTTATACAAAAATAAAAATTTATAAATAAAATAAACTAAATAAAACATCTCATTATAAGAAAAAGAAAAAAACTAAATAAAGCAAAAAAATCTAAATGTTAAATGTTAATAAATTATTAAAAAATATATATATATTTTTAAATAATGTATTGATTTAATTTATGTTAATCATATTATTGAATTGTTTAAAAAAAACGCAATAATGGTTAGGAATATGATTGTTTTTAGATAATTTCAATACAAACAACATTTCTGAACTATGGTGTTTTAATTAAAAACATTAATGTATATACATTATTGTACAGTGGCTACTTATCCTTAAAGTCTATATTATAGGTATTACATGGATGAATAGACTAAACCATTGCCTTCAACTGTTTGCTGTAAAAAAGTACAAAATATTTGCAGTCACAAATTTATTTTTCAATCAGCAATGGCGGGCAGTTGCAATTATGGAAGAAAGAACATTTTAGAAAACAAAAGTAAGACTCCTATGTTGTGTCTACTCTTTCAAAATGTAATAAATGTTACAAAGAACTTCGGTTAAGTTTTAATAATTCGACTCTCACAGAAGAAAAGTAAGTTCAATAATTATTTTGAAACTGATAACTTTAAAAATCGTTATTTAAATATTGTGTTATAGTTAGGTATATTTTGAATATTTTGAACGTTTGGAATTTGTTAGTTTGCACAAAGCGAAGTTATTATATATATTTTTTTTATATTTTGTATTTGAATATTTATGATATTATAGTAAATTTCCCAACAGCTTTTTTTCGATACAATTCTGATAGAAAAAAAAAGTATATTATTTGTTTTTTTTATTTACATATAATTAGTCCGTTTCTGTAATCTGTTTTGTAGGTCTTCGCAAAACGCAATTTATTGGCTACACGAAACTGCCTGGAAAGAATCACTTAAAACACTATTCAATCCAGGACTAGTATGACGAAGGAAGAAAATGGTTTATATAACAACAAGAGACTAAATCTCAACATATTTGAAAACTTATCATAATTGGATTTCTGAAGACTTCACTACATTTACAAGCAGTCCATAAACATACACCGACAAAACTTCTAGAGATTTGTGGAATATATAATTTGGTGTCTAAGACGTTTCTAAGTAATTTCTCATTCGTTGTACATTAATGACATGTTCTATGAATCGAACAATATTATGTCGGTACTAAATGTTTTATCTCGATATTTGTAAAATATTTTTTTTGATAATTAATTTCTACGTTATACAGTCAAGAAAACAATAGGTTCTATTTTTTTAGTCTGTTTATCTATTGTGTTTGTTTCCGCATTAAAAAAATATATTATAATACACAATATACTAATAACATATACAAACCTTTCTTTGAAAAAACTAATAAATGTATAGGTTATAATTAGAATATGTGTATCAAAACTACCGAGCGGATTTATATGCAATTTAGTGTGGTGTTTGCTTGTTATCGAAGTCTATCTTTCAATCCCGAAATTATGGGAATTTTCATGGTAAAACCACAAAGACTCACAAATATACATATATTTATATATAATATTAAAAATAAATAGATTTCTTTAAATTTGACTTGTATTTTGAGGAAATAAAAAGATTATGTCATATTTCCCTCTAAATTTTATCATATTTTCCATTTTATTTTGTATATAATCATAACATAGTAATTTTGTGTTAAAAAAATTAGAACAACCTGTATAGTTTCTACCTAACCTAACTTTTAAGGAAAACTATTAAAATTTGCTTCTCTTGTTTGTTTTATTTGCGTCAATGATCAGTTACAGTTAATATTAAGATATAAAACAATTCAACTACCAATTAAGAATACAAAACTAAACAAAAAAAATGTTTCGTGCAAAAAATATGTTCTTGGTCTAATGCCGCGGCATACCAGGGGTTAAATTATACTACCTACCTACGTACCTATTACTGGACCACCAAGCATTAAGGTCGTCCGTTGTAATCCTTATGTAGGTTAATAACATAAAGCTTAAATGAATACAAAGAATACTTATTATTCATTTTTGTTTTGTACAGACACACATACAGGCACACATCTCGTGTAAAACTTACGTCATTCTTTTTAAATTTTCGAACCAGAATTCTCGGTTAGAATTCTAATAGTACAAAAAAATTGGACGTTTTACAGTAAATCAGAATTTGTTTTTTATCATTAACTGTTTATTCTGTTAAATAAAAACAAATTAACTCAACGTATCCATCGTAACAAATTTACAATACTTCTTCATTAAACATACCTTTGGTGAAAATAAATACTTTTCATTAATATTTAATTTATATAAAAAAATATTATTAGAAGAGTATATAGTAGAATGTTAATAAAAATTGCTTAAATCTTATTCTTAAGTAATATTCTGGTAACTGAAAAATAAATGTTTATCATATTGAACATTCTGTAAAAAAAAACAAAAATACTCAAATATCCAGTGCCTTAAATTTCCTGAGGGATTAACAAAATTGTATGGTATGATATTTCTTGTAGGATGGTTGGGAAGATGCTTATCCAGTAGATGAAGCTATATACTTTAAATATCTAAACATGATTATTACGACATTGATGATTTACTTAGTTTACCAGACAGTTTGAGTAACGTATTGTAAGAAATAAATATTTTTCGTAAGTATTGTATTTTAACTAAGATTTCTTTATGTGATGGTCTTTATCGGGACGGTGGTGACATCTATCGAAGATCCTAACCAATGTATTGGTTGGATCAATTGATAGAGCGCCGGGACGGTTTCCCAGAGGTCGCGGGTTCAAATCCCTGCCCGTAACAGTTAATTTTTCATTCTATATTTACAAAAAAAAGTCTTTTAAGCTTTTCTGTTAGAAATATATAAAACAGTATTGTAGAACTGAGCAATCTTTGAATTTAGTTAGCCTTGAGGGAAAAATTGTTATTTGTTCATTATTTTTAGTCTCTTTCATGCTACAATTAAGTACCTTACTAGTAATAATTTTCTATAAGTTCATTAATAAGTTCTAAGTCACATACCAATAACTATATGTGCGGTTATTTTTAGGGCTTAGGGGCCATCCATAAATTACGTCACACCAATTTTAGGATTTTTAACCCCTCCCCCCGCCCTTGTCACAGGTTGTCACATTTTTTGAACATGTGACGTGACACATTTTTTAATTTTAAGCATATATTTAAGAATTGATGAGAATCTACTATTTTCATTTTTTCGCATATTCATCAAATAATCTTGTATAAAATTAACATAAAGTAAAATAAAGATAGTGTTAAAGTAATAATAAAATAATAAATATAGATCGATTTCGTAAATACTCAACGTTTTTTACTCGCATATAAATTTTCACGTTTGAGTATTTTAAATTTTGACATGTGACGTCACAAAGCTTGTGACCTCCCCTAACCCTTGTCAAACAATGACATATTCTGGTGAAACCCCCATTTACCGTGTGATTTATGAATAACCCCTTACTGGTTATAAAAGAATGATGATATGAAAGGATATATCAACAAATTTAAACGCTGAAAGTTACTAAAATCTGATTCAAGATTTAAAATTTCAGGGTGATGCAACATATAACAAACACATCAACTTTTTATATGTTTTGTCACCAACATCAGTTTACGATGTTTATTATTACAAAATAATCTATAAGAAACATTAATTAATGTAGTTTATATAACAATTAATGATCTATGCTTTACATTATTTATCTCTATAAAAGAAAATATTATTTATCTCTATAAAAGATAATATCCAATATGTCGGATATATTTCCTCACTTTAAAATTTGATTTCCCCTGAAAGTACTAGCGCTCTAGGAATGTCTAATGTTGGTAAGAGACGTGCTTTATAAAGATTAGATTACAGCTTGCTATAAATAGGAGTAGACATATTGGAAACTTTTGAATATTATGTAAAATTTTTAAATAACATTGTCTTAAAGGTCAGCATTCAATATTAACTGTGACGTTATTTACTATTATTACCCATTTTTTCTTTAAGAAAGTAGCTTCGTTAAATGTAGTTTGTAATACCTAACTCCAGATGGTGCCAAGCCTTAAACAAATAATTATATTTAACCACCTAAATGAATCCGAACAAATTAATACAACGAAATGTCTACTTTAAATAATGACGAAAATGTATTTAACCGAATATCTATACTAATCTGCTGTTTTGCTTATTACCATTCTCCTCATCTATATGTTATGGATTCAGCATTACATAAATAACTCTAATAAAAAAAACTTACATAGAATAATTTTATTTTTAATAATTACTTTTTAGCAACTATTACAACTGACGAAATTTCTATCATGGTTTGAAATGTACATAATTTAATATATATTGAATATAAAAATAATGTTAATAGAGTTTGTTACCCAAATAGTGTATAATAATCCACATATACAACACAAATCGTCTGCCTAGACTCGAAATAAGATGAGTTATCTCGCTTCTTGAACCATAATACAAACTTTATTTAACTAATACAAACTATATTACTTACTTACTATCAAATAACCTGTGAGCGCCGACTCACGTTATCCATCCTTAACATTTTTTGTATGCTTTTAGTTAATTAAAGTAAAATATCTCTACGTCGCGTCGGTAAAATACTTTTTTATTCTCGTTAGGTATTAGATTATTGGAATAATAATGGATAATGGATTAGTAGTGGATATAGGAACAAAATGTTGTTAGAATAAAATATAAAAACTGCGAGACGAGGTGTCAAAAAAACGTTGAAGATAAATTATAATAGACTGCTGATATTTTATCTTTATTATTTTTATTTTTATTTTTATCTTTATTTTTTATTCCAAGTACGAGTTAAAGATGAGGTTGAAAGTGTTATTTAATTAAAACATGTTATTAAATTATTCACACCTGTTAATCAATTAATGTTAAATATAAATAATTGTTTTTGATTGATCTCTCAATTTATAAATAAGCTACACGAATTACATAGAAATAAGGAATAATAAGGTTCTTCTTACAACGGTTAGATCAAATAGGCGTTCCACAACCCATCTACCTAGCGACAATTAATCCGTAGTTATTTAATCAAATTTAATTTATCTTTACTTAACTAACAATATACTTTGTTAAGGTTTTATGTATGCTAGAAGTTAGGTAGTATTAATCTGTAGACACACGAGATATAAATAATCAAGGCAGTCACTGCCTACGAGAAACAATAAATAGATATTGTTGTATAATAATAATAACTCAAATCCTGCAATTAAATATAGAATTATTATATAATCTGTAAATATTCTTCTACTCTATAAACAAATGTAACAATATTTTATGTATAAATCACTTTACTTGTTTATATATTCTTTTGTTCAAGAAGTTATTACAACATATAACGTTCTAATTTATGTATTGAATGATTATCTATACGAATTCGTTGGCAACAGAAATAAAAACCATTAAAAATTCAAATTTGTAATTACAAAATGAGTCTCATCACATATTTTATTTTTATTTTTTTTATACTGTCTAAGTTAATGCTTGACTACATTCCACCTGATGGGAAGTGGAGATGTAGTCATAGGTAGAAAGGCAATAACTTAGTAACCTATTCACTTTTCCCTTGAAATATGTGACCACAGAGTACTGTGTGCTTAGTATAAAACAAGAAGCTGTCCCGGTGTAAAGTACTGTCGGACTTCCGTAACTGACTGGTGCTAACTTTGCCGGTGATCCGATGATATTGTCTACCACCGAGAGAAAAACATTTTGACATAGTCAAAAATGGTCCAAAATATTTAATTATTAACAAGTCTAGAATAAAAAAATATAAGATGGTTATTATAATAGACATTTTCTTTCTTTTGCCATTACGTCTCTTCGAAAACTATAATAGTGACTTTCCGAATTTCCACAATATTCACCAATTTATCAGTGAATATTGTGGAAATTCGTAAAGTCAAAGTGGAATAAGTGGTTGCAGCCTGCTACGGGTATACGAGTATGTTGTAGTATGTAAGTGAGTGTGTTGTAGCAGTGATTATACAAACTTGTTTGGTAAACTGAGTAAATCATCAATGTCGTAAAAACCATGTTTAGACTTTTAAAGTATGTAGCTACTGCATTAGCACGATCTTCACAAACATCCCACCAGAAACATCGTACGCTTGCTTTTGTTAATCCCTCAGGAAATTTAAGGCACTGGATATTTGAGTATTTTGCATTTTATTTACAGAACGTTCAATATAATCATAAGAATATTGTCCGGAATAAAATTTATGCAATTATTATTTTTGTTACAATAATTATTGAATATATTTGATTTTGGAATTATTGGATATTGTACATATTTTTGCTATTATTATTAACATACTAATATTCACTAAAAAAAATCTTATTATTCTAATTATATATATTTATACAAATTACAGGTTGATAAAAAGTATTTACATTCACTATAACTGTGTTATAAGTATTGTATGTTTGTTATGATGGATAAAATAACATGCACTCTTCTCACTCACTCATTCCACATACAGCTAATTTGCGTTTATTCAACATAATAAACAGTTTTTGATAATAAACAAATTCTGATTTACTGTAAAACGTTGAAAAATTTTATTATACTATTTGAATTCTAATCGAGAATTTTGGTTCTCATATTTCAATTATGAAATATTTGATTTTGAAAACATTTTTTATTATATACATAGGGATAGATAGGGATAGGAATAAAGAATAATTTTCAAAATAAGGTTATTAGAGGATGTACTTTGAGGATATAATATGGTGCAGAATTAATCTGCGTTACATTTGGGATAGTGCAATAAACACAACTATGTATATCTTGATGAAATGAGAGTCCCCATTTCCCTGTATTCTTCCACCATTATGAGAGTCAACATGTCTGTTGCCATCAACACTATTGTCAAACACACGGCGCTGCTCATAACGACTGTGGAGATATTGGTTCGAACGCCACTAGTGTATATTATCCTAAATTGTAAGTTTTACTGAGATATCTCACTTAGAGTTCAATACTTCTAATATAAAAATCTCTCATGTAACCTTCCGGTTGTATGTAATAAGCTCCTAACGACTTTCCTACACCTTTGTTAAACTTACTTAGGAGTACGAGTATGGTTAAATAAGGTTTTCGCTATGTAATATACCTACAATATAAGAATTACGTTAAATAAAAAAGAAATAAAGTAATAATTTCATCGCATATTAACCATCCTGATATCCTACAAACTATTGTAATAAATTATTGCATCGTATCTACGTATCTTAAAAAATCTATGATTTTAATCCTAATTAAATAGAAACAAACTCTCATTCATTAAATACGTACTTACTCAATTGAGTGAATAAAATAATTACGTATCTTACTATTGCTATGAGTTTAATTCTTATTTAAAAGAAATAAGCTCTCATTCAATACATACGTACACACACACACACACACGTACACATACAAAAAGTTATTAAGGTTTACGCTCAAAGCTACGCTTACATAAGCGCTACACCGTAGCTATGTACTCGTGTACTCGTAGCGAGCTGCAGCCACTCGTTCTGCTTTTACAAGCGATGTTCCATTACATTTACAAATCTGCATTCGTGATTTTTGCCAGCAAAGCCGATGCCTGAATTAAACAGCTTTGAGAATCTCAAGATCTAGCTAATATTATCAAAGGTTTTCAGCATTTACGTACATTTTAATTAAACTATTAAATATCAATCTAATTACATTATACATTTTTTAATGATGTATTATAATAGGCTGGTAGAAAACTAAAGTTACGTATTATGTATATTATATATATACGTATGTACATACCTATTATTGTATGTTAAATAGATAAAATCTGTTTTCATTTTATAGAACAAAACAATGTAATTTCATCAAATTATCAACATTTGCCGTTGAAAAGTCTTGCAACATCCCTAAGGAGGCAGTAGGGACCGCGAAACACTTATTAGTTGGGTGTAGGGTACTTCTAGCTATAGAAAGCGGTTAGTCTTTCAGTAGCAAGAGCGCGGAATGGTATAACAACCACCAAATGATCTGTAGAATTCGTATAAGAAGGCTACTTCAAAAAATCAAAACCGAAGCCTTATTCAATTCTAGGTGCGGCTCCTGATTGGACTCTCATGATGGACACGTATGAAAATCATCACAAAATCCCTGGGATTGATTGTCATTACAAAGTCCCTGTGTTTCGTCATCCAGACCGGACCGGTCCGGACTTATTCCGGTATTCTAAACATCTAAGGCGTGTGATACTTGTGGAGTTTACTATTCCCTGGGCAACAAAAATTCCCAGAGATCACATATTTAAGCTTAATAAGTATTACGAACTGAACAACGAACTATCCAAGAATAAATTTATAGTTAGTTTGTACGCGGTGAAAGTGGGAGCGAGAGGTATAAAGGTAAAATCTCTCTATAACCTATTGAAAGACCTTGGTCTTTCTAGAACAAGCACCGATTCATTTCTAGAAAGCTTCGTCTCTTTGTTTAAGTCTTAATTGTTTTTCTTAAAACATTTTCATATTTATCGTTATTTCGATCTCTATATTCTTAGGAATCATTCTCGCTATTAGCTATTAAGTATTTAATAAATCTGGTTAATACCGAAAACCAAAAAGATTTATGTAATAAGAACAATATCTTCATCAGAAAAAAAAATGTAGCAACATATTTTTCTTTGGCAGGTAGTATAAATTTTTGAAAGAGAAATATTTATATTGAAGACGATAAGATGATGATAGACGCGAGAAATTCCATTTGCGTTCGCTTCAAATATATATTCATAGATTTGTATTCGTACATACTTTGAACGTTTCACGAACCCATCTTCTGATGGCATCAAATATTTTATTTTAATTTTTATTCATGTAATTGTATTATGTGACTAGAGTACCTTTCACTGTATTATAGTCTCAATTACCATCATATACGTTTTAATGTTACCTTTAGAAAATAAAATATAGCTAAATACTTGTTTCACAATACTTGTTTAACAATATCTGTTTTCAAGTAGACAATTAAATTTTACAATAAAAACATAAAAACACGCTCGCTTCATTAACATACTGCATTCATTTAAAAGCAGACCATGCGATGAAATACCTCTCCTCGACCACTGGTCGCCTGAGGACGAAAATGTGGGCTGGAAAATGTAGCCTTTGAATGAAATAAAAGACTGCAATAAAAGTTTTGTTTACATTTACATAAGACATATCAGCATAATAAAATAATGCCAATTAAATTATACTCTATACAAATATTTCATTTAATTCAAGCACGTTACAATTAAGATTCATAATAAAATATTTTTATTTAGAAATATTTTTTTTTCAATGTATTTTATCAGACAGCTTTACAAGAAAATAACTTTCAAGCTCGTTATTGTATCTCTAAAATAGAAATTTTGTTTCGTTTTTTATGTCGTTAGCTTTGATTACATTACAAGCCTTGAAGATTTTTCTTGTGGCTAGGAATAGTGTTTTAAACTATGATATTACTCCAGACTCCAGTTCCGTTTCTTTCGGGATGCTGTGTTCTGCTGTGCTCCTCTATGCTGAGCGGTGTAGTTCTGTGCACTACTCTGAGATGCTGTGTAACAAATATTTTTGTATTATATTTGTTTCTCTTGAATATAAGTGATTATAGTTCATGTTCAAAAGTTTTGTATTATGTGGCCCATAATCTATGACTATACCGAATATAAGGAAAATCAGATATAAGTAAATTTTGGTTGAGGCGCAAACACACCAATAGACATTTTTATTTTTTAAGTATTTAGTATACAGACTAGATCTCTATTTTTATAATATCCATAGACGTGTCATACTTTTTTGTCCACGTACGACAAATGTTAAATTTGTAAAATAAAGTTCACATTAAACAATAGCCTTAATTCTAATACATAATATTTTTCACGACTTAATATTGTCGATACTACTCAGCTGTTACCGGCGAGGTAATATCCGCTTGTTACTCGCAGGCAGCGTTCGCATTTACATGGCGTTTTACTTGTTCAATTGTATCACAGTTTTCTTTCTAACATATAATTTTGTATTTAAGTTTGAATCGATTTTATTAATTTATAATGGGTGGATGCCTAAATTTCAACAAAAAGTCAACAAACCCTTCATGGGTTTGAGTGTACGCGTATTATAATTATAATAAAGGCCACAAGATATCTTAAGTCTTCCTTTTCTTAGTTTAAATGGAAAATTAGGTATATTATTAAATAAATCTTACTATAACATTCAAGAGTTGTCGCTGATCGAAATGTGTGGAACTTGGGTCATTGACTCATTTGCAGGGTTGATGTTATAATGTATAAATCAAACATTGTTAAAATTAATTTAAAAAGAGCAACTTTTAAGTTACTGGCCAGCTCTTCACAACAAAGCAGCATTCCGAGCTGATGGTAGCTTACCTTTGAACTAATGAATTTATTACGATAGTTTAAGTATGAAGGACATAAAATATAAATTATATTTTATTCAAAGGACATAAACTGTACATACTGTCGTATGAAACTACGTGATACACAGTTGCATTTAAAACAAACTGAATTATAATATCCATTGTGCCAGAGAACTCTATCTTCGTAAAATAATTGAAAAAGTTCCATTCATATATAAATATATGTTAAGACAATTAATTGTTATAAGTAAATATTATAAAGTAAGGAAGTCAGTTGTATTGCATATCATTATATTTTCGAAACAATTTGATTTTGAGGAGAAACAACTGAATGAGGCCGCACTTAAATTTCAATTTAAATTAATATAAAAAGTTTGTAAACGTGATGTTAATAACAGCTTGATAAAACAGATTGTGCCAGACTTGCAAATGTTTATTTGGTAAGAATTTTACTTCTTTATTTTCAGAAGTTGTTCGGCTTTTAATATGCCTTCCTTTTATATTTTGTTAGTGATCAGTGACTATTCTTGATTATAAAATAAACGTTTTAAGTCATTATATTGAAAGCTACATTATGAATAATAATAAAAATGTAATTAAAATTACGTTATGAGGTTGGAAAAACTCTGAATAACTACTATGTCGATTACTACTAAGTGGGTATTAGAAGTTACAATGAGCGAGTGATAATAAAATAGTTTTTAAATAGGTTTTTCTGAGAAGAGCTATAAAAAAAGTGTTCCATTTTAGGAAAGCTAATAAATATCCTACGTGAGGCGAGGCGACGGATCATAGGATCAAAGGAAATGCCTACATTTCTTTGTTTCAGCTCAGTGAATACTCGTCCTTTATATATATATAAACCACAGTTTATTGTTTTATTTCATCTATTACATACAATATTAAATTTAAAATGAATACATATAAAGTGTCCATTTAATACCATGTAGTTGTTTCAAGTATTGTATACATTTAAATAATTCGAGTAATAGCACAACATCTGTTTGGTTTACAGTAAGAAATAATATGATTAAAGATTCTATTTTATCGTATTATCGTTAATTTGTTTAGGCATAAGGTTTCTGAATTAAATTGTCATCATAGTTACAATAATCTCATACACTCGTCTTTACTTCCCCTGGGCACAGAGACCTTGATATTGGCTTATTGAATTTGTACTCGCGACTCGTAGGTATCATAAAAAATGCTATATAAAAATTACTTCTTATATTTTATATAAAAATATATTCAAGTTATTAAAATTTGAATTTGATATATTAAGGGAAAAGGTTTTCTCAATATTAAATACAATAACTAATGTATAGATTTCCAATTTGACTGCACTTTATTTGTTTCTGTGCTAAGATGTATTAAATAGACTAATCTAATAATTTAATTAATAATAGAATTACTATTTTTAATAATAAATTCTACTTTGTTCGGTCATATCATACTAAATTAACCGTTAGCCTTTGTCAGTAGGAGTATATCTTCGAATATTATTTATTTATTCTCGCTTGAACGAAATTTTTCATCTATTTTATTGCGTCCAATATGTCTTCGCAAACGCTTCCAATGTTGAAGGTTGTCTTATTGGTTTTATATAACAAGACTTATATTTACATATTATGTATTTTTAGGGACTTTTTCATATTTTATATATACCTAGGGATGAAAGAGGTCCACTATCGCTATTACTGCTATGATGATGATGAAATTAGAAAGAATATTTTAAATAAAAAAAAACTATGAATCGGACAGTAATAAAATTCAAGTATAATTATAAATAATTGCTTTTTTTATAATTAAATGAAAACAATTTATTTATTTCTTTAATCAGTACATAACTCAGATTTTTTACTTTTTTTTCCTAAAGTAGAAGTTTTTGTAAAAACAGACCAAAAATACATATTTTAGATTAATTTTACATGTATATAATACTACGGCGATAAAGTGTGATTATCTGCTATATTCAATAATGTACTTTATTGAACATAGCACACTTCCTTTTATTCAGATGATGATGATTCATCTTAAAATTGTTTAGAAAAAAACTATAAATATGCTAACCTTAGCTAAGGAAACGGAATAATAATTATAATATTGTCATATTGCAGGCATCTTATAAGCTTAAAGACCTTTTTATCAGAAAAAAAATATTTTGTTTTTTAATATATAACCTTCGTTAAATAACAATTGTTATATGTGGAGAATTTTCTTTATTTCTTTAAAAATTGAGTGTAAGTTTGAACTAGAAATATAAAAAATACAATTATAAAACTTGAAGAACTGTCCACAATATTATGCAAATATTAGAAATTTTTGAGATTCTTGTCGCAGTTGTTTTTTTAAACAATGGTTTTGAAAATTGTGTAGATGTACTTTCTAGATGGAGCATTATATTTTAAGACACTTCTATTTTTATTGTAGTAGATATAATTAATTATAGAACTAGATGGGACATTGTGGAATGATTTGTTTCTCTATTAACTATAAAATTAAAAAATAAAAATTAAATAAAAATCAAATATAGTTTTCCTTATTCAACATCCCTGTCTTAAAATGATAATAATTCTATTTATAGCTTTAATACTTAATTATAAATGCTGTCGTTTCATAAAAAGGATCATTAAAGATTCTTGGATACTGACAAATACGTTCAGAATAAAAGATGATCTCAAATGTGTATTTATTCAAGTTTTAAGGACGTTTATTTATTTCTCTAACAGGTTATAAAATAAACTTATGTACCAGTAATCATTATACAGAAGTATTATCAAATTCTACAAACAAAACTGTTGTGAATTATTTAAACTATTACAAACGACTAGAAGAGCGTAACAACAATATTATCCTTTATCATCAATATAACTTTTATGTTACCAAATAACAAATTGAAAAATGATATTTCAAATGGAAATAAATGACAAACTATTCTAAATATCTTTTATTAGGTACTATTGTTAATTTTAACAAAAAAAATCCGTAGATTCTTAGAAAAGAAAAAGAAGGAATTTGAGATTAACAACAAATTTAAATTTATTATGAAGGGCTTAGGCATATCAGAAATTCTAAATTTCATTGAAATAATAATAACAATGGAAAATAATTAACTTAAGAATACACACCATTTAACTTACTGTATCATATATACAACATGTGTTTGTATGAATTTATTTATTGTTTACATTTAGTGCCTAATAGCTTATGTAAATAATCTTTATAAATCCGACATTCGACAGAAAAGTACCAGGTATAAATTCGTGTGTGGATGAACATAGTACATTAATTTAAACTAGGGTAATGTTGAGGGTATTATAAAATAATGGGGTAATGTAAAATGACGTAAAAAGACATCAAATTACGATCACAAGCATAAAATTCGGTTATAAAAGATGAAATAAAATTTAAAAAAATATATCTTAAAAGTAAAAAATTCAATAACCTTATTCCATACAAGTAAAATATGAATATGTCATGTAATAATAACTTTACATTCAGAATTTGGGAGGATTTATTTCAGGTGCTGCTACTTAAGTGACATTCAGTGGAAAACAGTTATACCTATGTATAACCGTTTTCCACCGAATTTATTACATAAAGATAAAATTCTTTTTTGAACTTTTGTTACAAATTTTGATCCTATTTTTACAAAACTTATGCTACAATATATAGTGTAGTCTAAGAGTATAAAATGCACTTCATTAATATGTACAGAGACATTTCAATACAGAACTGGTTTAGTTTCACGTATTGAAATCTCATAACATACGTGTCTAAGCAAAATGAATTTTATAAAAATTCTATTTGCGTTGTAACTTCAGAACCAATCCTTACTTTATTTAATTATGCATGACTTCATAGTATTCCTTACGAAAAGAAGTAGATTTGTTTTGATAAACGAGGTAAATAATATTTGAGTACATATTATCGTTCTATTGTTCAGAACCAACATTCTGATGTCTGTTTACGAGGATTTAAAGCAACGGTAGCACTTATATTTTAGATAACAATTGTTTATTATTATAGGTTTATTATTTAAGTATGCTATTAACTTTCATACGAACATCATAGTCACTTAACTGTTAAGTACTTACCGCTGTTGAAATATGATCATACCACTCACGAACTCCAACACTACCATCTGGATCAAAAGTGGGTAGATAGATATCTGTAATTCTAACTTTATCAGTTTGTTTCTGTATAAGTCGTTCACTCATGTTCTGCAACATTTGTCATTCTAACAACATCATTATTATTGGTGTCTGATAAAATTCTTAAATTAAAACAGGAATAAGTAAGCTTACAAAAAATATTACTTTACTTTATATATTATTTGTGATGTATTTTTTTTTCTATTATAGACAAGTTGGAAAGTATGCTCATTACAACAATACTTTATAACAAAGTGCCATTTTAAAGAGGCTTTATATAAGATAATAAAGAGGCTATACCCCCTTTTCAGTGGTCAGGCTCTATTCATATTTTATTGCACACTATGCTATCATATAAAATCGCTGAAGACTTAATGGATCGTCGGAAAATTCTCGCCAAACTAATTCCGCCTATATTCAATATTAAATTGATGGGGTCTTTGCAGGTCAACCGGTTATTAGAAGCGGATTTGGCTTTTGTAAATATTTAAATAGCATAGATAAATAATTTATTTTAGACAGCTATCATTTTTCGTTGAGTATTTACCTTTTGTAATGTCTGATAATTCATTTTTTGGCTTAGGTATATCGGCTAGGTTTTCCATCACTGATGTAATTGCTATTGTAATATAGCTTTTCTGCCCAGGTCTGTCCAGACCTTAGGAACCTGTTGTGTATTTCACTAATACTAGACCATAAAACACGCACCAGCACGATTTTTCGGGGTCGACTTTCATTTGGAACATGATTTGACCGATTTTTCAGGGTTCAACCAGTGAAATAAGCGTTTATAATTATTTTACAGATGCCGTTTTTCTACACAAATAAGATACGTTTAAAAATTCCGTGAATTGTTGTGACGGTTGAGATTGAAAGCAGCACTCGATACATGTGGTGGGTGTACATCACTCAATTCACAAGTATAAACACACGTACCTACATTTGAAATCAATTTTAATTCGGAATTCCAAATCAGATGTGGCGATTTTATCGAAATGCAAATTTCGTATGAAAGTAATATTGATACAATTACTTATTTTTTCCGAATTTAAATGCATTTAATATAAGGTTGTAAAACTTTAAACTAGCTTAAGCTTTGACTTCATGTTATAGAATATTATGTGAAACTTATTTGGTTCTAAACCAGAGGTGTTAAACCTATGTAATACTAATAAAACAATAATGGTTAAAATAGTAACGTAGTCAAGAAAATGTGCAATATGCATATACATCAAGTATTATGACATACCAAAATATATATTTTTCAATATTTTTTTGTTGTCATAATGCAGACTTCTTGTAGTTGTGTTGTTGTAGTTTGTAGTTGTAAGTACATATAGACAGACATTTTCTTATAATAGTCGATAGAGTTGAAGCCTACTTGACGTTGCTACTCCCTAGTAAATTTAACAGTAAAACTATATTATTCATTGAGCCACATACGTTACTCTATGAAACTAATATTTTAGATCTTTCATAACATTTTTACTTGTATTAAAATAACCATTAAAGTACACATACATTAAAGTAGACAATACATAACCAAAAATTAGCTGGAAATTTAAGATTTTAATAGGCAGGTTTCAAAACTAAAATAAAGGCCGTGGACACAAAGACTAAAAGACCCAAACTATTTATAAATAAAAAGCTAATTCGAGGTGCACAAATTATAAAATATAGGTGGATGTTAAAAATATTAATGCTATATATTTAATAGTTTATCTTTAATTTACAGTCAACTGGTAGGTACTTGTACTTACAGTTACCTACTAAATACAGTAGTTACTAATGCTTTATCCAATGTTATTACAAAATTTTCTTCTCCCCAATATCCAATAAATATAATAAACTGCAAACCGATTGAGAACTAAATGTACCAAAATGTTTTCATTTAGCTCAGTTAGCGAAGTTTCTGTGCAAATAATTTAGTAATAAAAATGGACGGCAACATATTTTATAAATTTATACATATACAGATACATAAAGCTGGAAATAATGTAAACAAAAGAACAGAGAGATCTAGAGAATAGCGAGATCAGGAAAAGGATGGCGATCTCACTATTAAGCAGTTTTTTTAATTTTTTGGAAGGATACAATAACTGACATGACCATACTTTGTTCATTTTTATCAACTGAATTATTCTTGTTCTAGCTTACTTAAAAGTAATATTATTAATTTAAATATAATAAAACAAATTATATCTGTGTACATAAATAAACCTTGTGTTTAATCACCATCTCATACTTTTAATATTTATATAAAATTTCTCTCTCTTTCTTTCAGTGCCATTATTAAAATATATTCTCATAATATGGAATTGCTTTCTTACATCCCCACTCGATCTTGGACATTTGTTAAAAATACTTCTCGTCTTTTCGTTTGTGTCTCGACACAAGTGAATGTTTAATTTGTGAGATGAACAAGACAGACTCCAGAGTCGAACTACGAACCATTTTTCACATACATCGATCATACTACTACATACTATTTTGGATTAATTAATATTCTTATCAAGGTTTATTCAGACTCATTTAATACTTTATCATTGAAAATGCACGATTGTAAACTCTTCTTCAATTATTTATTCACTTTTGACGTTTAAATAAGCTTTATTAGATAAACATCTGGATTGAAACATCATATTAGGATTATTAGAAATATTAAATAAAATTATTATGACATAATCTACACTATGCTTACATAAAAATTGTAATTAATGTAAAAAAAGGTTTTGTAAAATTTAAAATGAGCTAACTCAGGATTAAAAAAGAATTTTTAAATTAAAATACTCGATACATCAATTTCACAAAATTGATGTATCGAGTAAACAAATCACGAGTGTTTATAAAACAGTGACAATAACAGTTTTAGAAATAGTAAATTGTTTCATCGTCAGCATTCTACTAACGAGCTTCAGTCACAAATCACTTCATGAACCGAGCGAACCACGCGTCAGAGAGATTTTGATTATTCCCTATGGAATTTGTTTTACTGAATATTTGTTGTAAGTCTAAAACAATTTGGAATGAATTTGTAAGCACTTATATATATTTATTATCATTATTTATTCTACCCCTATATTATATAAACCTCATTATCTCATGACATTTAAATAAATTATTTATATTATATAACATGTGTATGTATTATTTACCACTCGTTCTGGCGGATTCGCTTACAAGAAACTTAGTACTAACTCACGAATCTAAAAATATTTTGGATTTGCACTTATTTCGATTCGAGGTAATACCTACTGTATGATATATGTATATATATAGAATTAATTTCAAGATTCGTTGTAGATCATTGTGGATCATAATAATGTAGCTCGATAGTAACATTTTCAAAGCTAAAACATATCGTTGTTGAAAAAGCTAAATCGTGACTAGAAATCTGTGAATACGATGGAAAATCGAACGCTACGTAAAGGGGAAAAAGTGGATACGAGTGGCATACAAGTGAGTATACGTTGGAGTGTAAGAGAATATTCAAGGCTCAAAAATGACCTAACCGTCATCAGCTATTTGTGTTTCAATTGTGTATTTTTTTTCCGATTTGCAAGTTTAGACGCCATTAGCTAGCAAAACTCTTATACTGTGGTTATATAGATTGGTTGTGTGTGTGTGTGTGTAATTTTGGTTGTGAGTCTAGTTATGTATTGGCAGACAAAGAAGTTATTAAAAAAATATTTATTTATTAAAAATACAAGTTTACTGGATTAAATCTACTACAAGACTGATTTACTTATAATAGTTAATTCTAATTAAAAACAATGGTAAATGCCGACTCAGGAGAATGATGCAATCGACGTAAGCGGGAATCACTGCTTATGCTGTGATAACTCCTCCGTCCTTCAGAGAGAAGCTGATCTTACAGCTTCCACAAGTGTCCTCACTAGTTGGTGTCGCCTGCGGATATTTCTTTTTCCTGGTGACTGTTATATATTCATACAGCTTCCATGATGCTGCGCCGATCAGGAACAGATACAGGATGATAGTTGTCCAGCTTGGGGTTGACATAAGTGTTGGCCAGTCTGCTACGTCATCTTCGTCGATATCTTCAGCTCGCTCCAGAAGTTTGTGTATGTTGTCCAGTTTTAGGTCCTCTATTTTGAGTTGATATTTTACAGCTTCCACGGGTACGTTCTGTTTCAACGGCAGCGGTATGATTTCATCTATGTTTGTTGTTGTCGTGTGAGTCTGTAGGGTTATGTTAATGACGTCAACACGACAATCCTCAGTGAGTGTTGCGAGATGAATTCCCGAAGTGCGTCTGTACGAGATTTTAGTTCCACATCGAACTCGTACTATTTCTTCTTTTCTAAGGATAACCAGCCAAGTGTTGTCTCGTGTCTTCTGTATCTTGTCTTCTGTAAATACCATTTTAGCGCGGGTGCAGTTGGCGTCCCTATGTTGAACGAGGTTTATTATACAATCTTGCGATGTCCTAATGTTCTTGGTGTTTATTATCTCGCAGAGATGAGAGCTTTCGGTTAGCTGCCTGCAAATATCTTCTAGGTATGCGTACTCATCGCTCCCAAGTGCTAGGTATTTGGATTTTTGGACAATAGTAAAATATTTTATATCAGGGATAGAATAAGGTGGACAAGGTCATATATATTTGGGTCGGTGTTAGGGATTTCTAATAAAAATGTTAACGAGTGTTCCGTACTGTAAGTTTTAACTTTAATTGACCTTTCTAAAAATATTATATTATTTAAATTAATATCTGTCACTGGTACAAGGTTAAACTTAGTTTTAAGTTGTCTTAATTCTAACACCAAATTTTGGTACTAATTATACTGGGATGCATAATAATACTTAATTGGAAAAATGTTATAGCATCATCTAAAATCATTAACTTATCTAAAATGATCTGTAAACTAAAATCTATTTGAACATAAACATCTAAATATTGATTATATCTTGTTTACTAAAGATGTATTATTTACTAAAGTTATACTATATTTGATTACGATAAGAATTTTGAATACGTTCTGAATGCGTGGTAGACGTTTCGGAAGCCTTAATACTTGAATATAATACAGTTAATATAACCGTTGTTAATTTTAAATATGTTATATTATAAAAACATACTAAATTAAAATATTCTTTTGTTTGATTATTTGGCCTTGCTTAAGCAAAAGGATTCCCTGTTCATTATTAAAGGGATTAAAAGTTACTTTTGCTGTTGCTTGGAGCATGATTGCTCTTGCGATGAGGGCCCTGGAACAAGGTTAGGCCTTCTTAATAGTTTATAATAAACTTTTATAGACTTTGAATTTGGATGATTTCATATTATTTCTGCAACATTATTAGGATGCAGGTGAATGATCTTATACGGTCCTTTAAATACCGGCTTTGTTTTGTCGTTTCTCGCTGTCTTCGCCACTTGTTTATAGACTGTTTCACCTACCTTGAATGTTGTTTCCTCTGCTTCTTTGTTGCGTTTGCCTATTACCTGTTCCTTGTTATTAGATATAAGAGCTGTTATACATACCGGTATTGATTCAGCATTTTCGGGGGGTTGTGAATTTGTCTGCCCGTCAGTGTCTATGTTTAAATTTTGGTTGCTAGGGCCTGCTTTCTGACCATCATTATTTTCAGTGGGAGCGTGATTAAACATTCTATTAATTAAATCATCATCTTCAATATCCTCGAAGTTAACCGCGAGTGAATACATACTGTGATGGAATATTTTAGCTCGAGATAACGCATCTGCATTTGTGTTATGTCGTCCTTTCTTATATACAACTTTAAAGTCATATTCGGCTAACTTCAACCACCAACGGGTCAGTTTTGAATTAGGATCTTTGAGTGACATCAGCCATGTTAGAGGCCTGTGGTCAGTGTAAATAGTGAACTTACGACCATACAAATAAGGTCGGAAATACTTTATAGCCCATACTATGGCTAAAAGCTCTTTTTCAATAGTAGAATAGCGTGATTCGGTATCTGATAAAGTACGCGATGCGTACGCTACAGGTTTGACAGATCCTACATTTCCTTGGGACAAAACCGCGCCTAACGCATAGTCAGATGCGTCTGTAGTTAGTATGAACGACTCGTCAAAATCAGGGTACTGTAGTATGGGGTCGTTAGTTAATATTTGCTTACACTTATGGAATGATTCTAAAAACTCTTTTGTGTGAATAACTCTACCGCCTTTCTTTAAACATAACGTCATGGGTTTAGTTAACTTTGCAAAGTCTTTGATAAATTTTTGGTAATATCCTACGAGACCTAAAAATGACTTTATTTGTTTCTGATTTTGAGGCAAGGGGAAATCAAGTACAGCTTTTATTTTGTCTCTATTGGGTTTAAGACCTATGTCTGTGAGTTCATGTCCAAGGAAGTTAACGTTTTTCTGAAGAAATTCAGATTTATCAAGTTGAACTTTCAGATTATGGGTTTTAAACCTTTCAAACACTTGACGTAATCTTTCTACGTGTTCTTGTAGAGAAGTACTGATGATTATGACGTCATCAAGGTATGTATAAACGTTAGGTAAGCCTCTAAGTTTATGATCCATTAAACGTTGGAAAGTACTTGGTGCGTTCTTTAAACCGAATGGCATGCGTAAAAATTCATAATGGCCTCTCTCCGTAGTGAATGCGGTTTTCTCTACGTCTTCTGTCTTCTGGGTGCATTTCCACCTGGTGGTAGCAGCTCGCGAGGTCAAAGGTTGTAAAATACTGTGCGCGTCCCAGTCTGTCTAGTATGTCATGAATGTTCGGAAGTGGGTACTTGTCTTCGATAATCCTATCGTTTAAACATCTGTAATATATTACAAGTCTCCATTTAACATTTCCCGATGCGTCCGGTTTTTTGGGTACTATATGAACATGACACGACCAAGGGGATATACTTTCTCTAATGATACCCTGCTTGAGTAAGTTATCAACTTGATTACGAATTTCAGCGCGATGTTTTGGAGGCTGTCTGTAACTACGAACATATATTGGTGTTTCGTTCGATAATCTTAACTGGTGTTTAACTGCGTGTGTAAATGTTAATGGTATATTTTCAGAATAAAATATTTCACGGTAATTATAACAAAGCTTAGTTAAATCACGCCTTTCCTCCTCGTTCATGTGACTTGTTCGAATTTTATTTAAGTTGTCACACAGTTCTTTATTAATGTCAATATTCATGTCTATTGAATTTAAATCTACAATCTCGTTTTCACTTCCAGAGTAAGTCTCTAGTTGTATCGGGATTTTATTGGGGATATATTTATTTTCATTAGTATAATTTATAACAGTAGTTTTAAATGAACTAGATTTGACTGTTACAAAAGCTGTAGGGGATTCCAAACCTTCTGACCAGTATCGCGTATTATGTATATATTGTCCGTCAGTATAGTTTGTTCTAAAAGTTACTACTTTCTCACACTTGGGTTCAATTTTAATCTTGTGTAATGGGTGATTAAAAAAAATCGGAATATTAGCGTTTGTTGTGCGTAACATGTTACTGTTAAGATAGATATTACTTTTAAGACATCTTAATAAATCAAATCCGATTAATCCTTTGTACTTGGAATCAAAATCAAAAATTAAAAATTTATGAGTTAAATCTGTATTAAAAATTGGTGGTAACGGGAGATAAACTACATGGTTGTGACGTGACACATTATGCGCGGTAGCGATTTGAAACGGTTCATGTTCAACAAGTAATTCAAAAATCGTATTAAAAATAACATCCGATGCAACAACGCTACGGCTCGCTCCAGTATCAATTAAGTACTTACCTCCTAATTCCGGCAACTCGATGTACGGCAGGTGCTCCCTCTCCTGCACGTTGATTTCGACTATCTCGGGTTCCTGTGTTCCTGAACCTCCATAAAATCCTGAGGTTCCTCAAAATCCGTTTCTTGATTATACTCTGTTTGATACTCACCTTCATTTTGTTGACTATCATAAAAACTAAAGTACTCGTCCTCATATTCAGGCTGTTGATTTTGTGAGTTATTCTGGGTACAAAATAGTTCCTGCACTGCAAAATGTGGTTTATTCGTCTTTGAAACTGATCTCATAGTAACGTCTGAATTTTTCTGTGGTGGGTTAATCTGTTGGGGTATATTAACATGCTTCCGGTAGTTACCAGAGCTCCTACCTGGGGGTTGGTTTTTCCACGGTAGTAATGACTTAACTAGTTGCTCGCGTTGCTTAGGAGTCATGTTGTTAGGTTGAGGCACGTAATTTTGGGGCCTAAATTGCTGCTGTGGGTAAAATGGTCGTTGGGGAATAGGTAATCTGTTATTGGGTTGGTTTTGAACATAATTAAATTCCTTATGCTTAAACATATTATCCTGTTGTAACGATAAAGAGCCTGGTTTATTAATAGCTAGCCTTGCTTCCTCCTGTCTAGCGGCGACTATGGCCATTTCTAATGTTTCTGGCCTTGCTATTCTAACACCTAAAGACACGTGGAAATCTAAGTTATTAGTATACTGCTCAATAACCATATCTTCTTACTTTTCTTATATCGACAAACATAATTAAAACTTACAACTATTAAATATACATAATAGTCGTTCATACTACAATTCTTAATTTCCCATTTTCGTAGAATAGTCTTGATATGATATGATATGATATTCTTTATTGTACAAATACATAAAAAAACATGAACAAAAAGATAAACACAAATAAAAATAAAAAGCAAAAGTACAATAGGCGGCCTTATTGCTAAAGAGCAATCTCTTCCAGGCAACCTTTGGGTACAGGACAAGTAGTGGAATGTGGAATAAGTTTTTAAACAAATAATGAATATACATACATAAATAACATAGTACTAAATAATAATATATATGCACTAAAATATACCATATAATATATATTATACATACATATGTTCATACATAATATATACGTAATTTAATAAGTACACGAAAATAATATTACTATAAAAAAAAAAAGTTTATGGCAATGACGACTAGGAAATAAACATTGACAAAAGAAAAGGGGGTTTTAGGAAGAGTTAAGCGAATTAAGGTAAAATTCCTTCACTTTCATTTTAAATGTTGTCTGAGATTTTGCACATCTTACAAAAAGAGGCAAGGAGTTCCATAGACGAACAGCTTGAACCGTGAAGGAATTTGTGTAAAAGGAGGAAGAGTGGGAAGGAATTTCTAAAGTAAGGTTATCCTCGGAGCGAAGAGAACGTTCATGTGAGGAACCCAAAAAAATGAATCGTTCCTTGAGGTAAGAAGGGGTAGCGGGATTGAACAGAACGGAATAAAGAGTGTTAAGGATATGAGCACTCCTGCGAAGACGAATTGGGAGCCACTTGAGTTTAGCTCGAAAATGGGAAACATGATCATATTTGCGCAGACCAAATATAAATCTGATACAAAAGTTCTGTAAGCTCTCCAGTTTGTTTAAAAGTTCCTCGCTTAAATCTAGATAGCATATGTCGGCATAATCGATAATAGGTAAGAGAAGAGTTTGTGTCAGAGCAATTTTGGTTGAGATTGGAAGAAAGTTCCGCAATCTGCGCAACGACGCCGCAGACGCAAAAATTCTCCTACTGACCTCGGTTATATGAGGACCCCATCGAAGATACCGGTCCAATGTGACACCCAAACTTACAACAGAGTTACTATATGGAATATTAACATTGTTTAATACTAAATTGGGCAATTCAGAAAGATCGATCTTATTTAACAACTTAGAGCTACCAATAATTATTGCTTGGGTTTTAGCTGGATTGATACTCAGACCATGATTTTTACACCACCTGGCTATGATCTGCAGATCCGAATTAATTCGAGTGATAGCAAGTGGAAGTTCTTTAACACTAACATGTTTATATATCTGGAGATCGTCTGCATACAAATGGTAAAGAGAGGATAACTTTTGATTTATTGTATTTATAAACAAGGAAAATAGCAAAGGAGATAATACGCCACCTTGCGGAACACCGGTCTTGTATAGTTGTATTTTCATAATAAGACCTTAGGTCGGACAAAAGCGATGATTCCTTTCTCAGAAAATAAGATCAGCCACAGCGATTTAATTTTAAATTCAGCGATAATCAACGTGGGTACCAACCGCAAGTTCTAAAATATATTATCATCTTATTTTGGTTGTGCCATATTTTTTTTTTTTAATACTAAATTCATTTTTAAAACAATATTTATTTATTATCGACTAGTAAATATAAATATTAAAAATTAATAAATGTTATTTAAAAATTATTTAAAATTATCCAAAAAGCGACTAAATTGATCTAACCACTAAAAACATTTACTTAGTAATATTCAAAGGGAAATAATGTCATATATCAAAATTGAAAAGAAAATGCATCCTTATATTTTGAGAATTTCCTTCATCGTTTCTTACCACCGGAAAATCGGTTAAGGCCGGTTTATAGAAATTTCTAGACGGTTTGTAGAGATTAAATTTATTTTCAAGACATACCATTATGGTGACCGGGTTCCATTCCTCACCGTGTAAAAATAATCGTATGATTTACAGCTTAATTATTTATCATAGCCTGATCGATTAAGTTCTGCACTCTTTAAAAATAGCTTTAAAATGTTCAACAAGTTTTTATTGCATAAAATATAATCTTCAAACCGTAATGTTTCTGAAATATTTACTTGTACTTTGCATTATTTTATAATGACTCCATAATGTAAAATATATAAAGTGAGGTGTTTTATACTTTAATGTCGTACGATGGAACAATTATATTTTTAGTCTGTTAATGGATGGGTTTTGAAATATTCACAGCAGTGGAGTAAATGTTACCTCTAACAATGTACAAAACATTGTATTTTGGATGAAAGTAAGTTTTATAATGATGTTTGACAAAACAATTGTCGAAAACTAGTATTCAACATAAGTAGACAAAAGTTTAAAGGTAAAAAGAATACAGAGGACTAGGAAGCAAAAGATTACTAAATTTATTTTTAAAAGAGTGTAGGAATATCTAAAAATGTAGAATACACACACCATGTTATATGTTATACACATACATACTTAGTACAAAGACATGATTTGTACAAAAAATTTAAGAAGACAAACTATAGAACAACATAGATATCAAAAACAAGTCAACTACTAAGATATACCATCTAACTTTTTATAAGACCATAGCTTCTCATCTCTGGGTACAGTTGAGTTTAACTTTTAAACATAACTTCAATGATGTCCTAACACATTTATACCCTTACTTCGAGAAAACTAAGAAAGTTTTGATGTTAATTGTAAAATATAACTTATTCAGTTTTAACTTAAGTTATATTTGTCGGTATTAAAATAAAACATGATGTGTATCTTTATTATCTCCTACCAACAATATGAAATAAAATGTGAGATTTTTTTTACGCTTTCATATAATTTAACTATTCAATCGTTCATTTTAAAACTTTAGACACATTGCCAAGGGTACAGAATGGTACATCCATTTACCCAATTATCCCAAAAAAAATCCGTAAGTTTAAAATTATATCATTTTGAAAGTCTTCCGACATCAAAATGTCTATTACTTATCAGCTAGTATCAATTATATTATTATAATTGTATAGATTGGGATAATTCTAAATAAAATCGTAAAAGTGAATGCAAGTTTGTTTATTTTATGAGAATGAGTTTCTTTAATTTTTATTAGCACATCTTTATACATATTTTTCGTAATTTCGTAACAATTATAATATTATTACAATAAAATAATTCATTAGTAGAGTGTAAATCTTTCATTTAAATGTTTAAATATTTTGAGGTATGTATTATAAAATGATCTAGGAGGCTTCCAATGTAATAAAGTATCTCCGTTACAACACTTTGTAAGAGTACAGTTGGTATCCAATGCAAGATACTTTTTTCAATTTAGAAGTAAAATGTTTCTAAACTTTTATTTAAAATAAAATGAAATTATTATATATAATTCTTTTGATAGATTGTTCAATTAAAACAGTTTTTTTTTGTAGTTTAAGCTTTTTCTATTGTGACAATGAAATTTCTTAAAGAATTATCCATCCAATCTAAACCTTACCTTTACCGATTACATTTGTTAACTGTAGACAAAAGGGTCCTATTTCATAATTCCATATTTTATAACATATCCATTTTAGAGATATCTGTATAATATATTTTATGCAAGTCAACGAGAAAGGGGATCTAATAAAGTATCTACATATCAAGTATATTCAATTGGTGTTTTAATATAACCTATACTTCGTGATTGATAATTATTTCTTAAATGTGGTCTATCTTTTTAATAACAAGAAACTCTAATCCTAAAAATGTGAACTCATCAAATATTCAGCTAATCAACGATTTAAATTTATATAAATATTGAATAAAAAATAAACCGATATGGGCAGGGATTCAAACCCGCGGCAACTATGAAGCCGTCCACTCACTTGAGCGTACCGTTAATTAAGCATTAAGCATTTTATATGTGATCGTCTTTATCAGAACGGTGGTGACATCTATTAGGCTTCTTTCTTTCTTCTTTCTTTTTATAGATATTATCAAACAATAAAAAACTATGTAGCTCTTGTATTTCAATCCCTGAAGGAATTGAAATGTATTTTAGTCATAAAATAACTGTGGTAATGTCATAACTAACAGTTTTATAGATACGTAGATAGAATATTTACAGGAATAGAATTGTTACGTGTGTAAACCCTTTGGGACGAGGATCATACAGATCTCTCTTGCTTAGGACCTGGCTTAGAAGATCAAACAACCTGACATACATGCGTATACAAATAAGGAACCAATCTCAAATAATAGAACATATTGCTTAACTATATATTGAATAACTTATTAAATAACTAAGAACATATTGAATAACTTTTATTTAAATAATATTAAACCATTTATTTATAATTTCATCTAACTCTCTTTTCATACACATTTTTCAATTATTTTCATATAATAAGAAAAAACGGATGCGATATAAATGAAGGTAGATATAGTGACTAGTAATTCTTAAAATGGACATCCGGTTGACGTCATACCACAAGCTACAGTAAATTTAATCTATAATAGAAATAGATTACATAGATTGCACAATAGTTAAACCATGTAATTGAAGGTTTTGTCGCGAATGGAGGTACTGCGCACTACAAGAAACCGAAAAAAACTCATTTTAAATTCACATAATTATAAAGAATACTCTTGATTACCAAAACACACCTGGATAGTAAGAAGAAGATACCTTAAAGATCATTAAAAAAATATCAAATGTTACATGTAGTGAGTGTGCGGAGTGTGGAGTGAACAATCTATTTTTAACATATAATTTTGTTAACAAAGCTGCTTCAGTTATTGTAGAAACGCTTTCAGCGCCGTAAAAAAGTACTAGATCGTCTGAGGTATATTTGACTTATTTTTAAATTGACGATATTTGAATTAAGAATTATATTACGATATAATATATTTTTTAAAAAGCTTTTCTAGGATTAAGATCTATTTATGAATTTTAATTAATATTTATTTATATTTTATCTATAATTATAAATTATATATTAATTTCAAATAATACATCTGATATAACGAGAATTGTAATAATAGGTTTTAATTAAATAAAATAGGGCAATTGATCCGTAACATTGAAGAGAAGATAAACAATATTACTCTCTGAGGGTTACACACATTAAATTGTTTCCCGTATGTAACACGGTCTCCTTAAAATAATTCAAATTAATAAACGCGTACAATATGTTTCAATTTAAATATAACCAACTCTTGCTAATTTACGAACTAATAAGGTGTATCGGGATTTAAGTAAATGATGTAAATTAAAAATAAATTTGTATAAATTAATTTTTTGGTAAATTATTTTTATTTACTTGTAAGTAAGTACTTGCTTTATTTGCTATAAGGGGTAAACTATGCTAAGATAAAAAAAATGTATAACAAGCATACCATATGTGACATGACCATATTCTGTGAAATAATGAATTTCTTTTATATCAATAATTAAATTAAATATTCACAATATAAAATGAAATATATAAAATTAGATTTCAGAATTATCAAAAACATCAGACATCGTTAATGTACCGAAGTGAAAAATAACATGTTCCGTATTCGAACGAATTAAAGAACGAATGATTTAATCGTTAATTTATGTTTGAGTGAATGAATGGCGTTCCATCGAGCGATAAATATTTCTTAAACAAATGGTGTATTTGGAGAAGCACAAGGGCATATTGGAAATATTAACTTAAATATTTTTTGAGAATTTTTGTTTCTCAATTAAAAAAATAACACATAATTAGATTTTCGTTTCAAATAAATTATCATCTTCTTTGCTTTACTTCACAACAACTTCCGATTAATCTTATTTCATAATATAGAAACAAAGATATTATAAAACCCGATATCCCTTGCTCAAAACTGAATTAAGGAGGTTTTTAAGCGTTGTGCACATTTTTTAGTAAGTTGGTCATTTGTAAAAATATTCTAAAAATAAAATACAAAATATTGGACAAGATTGAACAAGGGGTGAACGCAGACGCCTAAAATGTGGATCGGATTCGATTCCCGTCAGGGACAGGCATGTCTGTATTAACAATCATGTCGTCTAACAGTTAACACCCTTAACACAAGCAAATAATTTACTTACTTAGATCAATTTGTTTAATTTGTCCAGTGATAGTATTATTATTATAAATTTTTATTTTTCGAAAATATATTAGAATACATGAAAAAATAAATTATGCTATTAAAGGAACGAACCGACATCGATAATCCAATCACAGAAAATGTAAAACAAGACTGGAAAACTATAGTAAAAATAAAATATCCAAACATATAAGTAACAAACGAACAATCTTTTGTTGTTGAGTATTAGTCTGTTTTATTAACAATATACTTTTCATACTTGTTTGGTTACTGGTACTTACATCAGGCCATGTAAGTTTTAAAAACTGACATAACAGCTGTTAAAATATTTTCCTACAAGTACATCGCAATATTTTTGCACTATTTCAATAGAAAAAAATAGTTAAAAGTGCTTATAAACTGTTCAATTTCAAAGATTTTAAGGCGCGATTAACAAAAGTTTTAATAAAGGGAGTGGACACAAAGACTGAAAGCTTTCAACTACGTTATCTGATGCATTTTTTTTTTAACATTTGTTAGTGAATAGAAAACTGTAAAAGTAGGGGTTGCTATCCGGAAAACGGATACGGTAATCCGGCGGATCCGGTATCTTTGTGAGTTGACCAGATCCGGTGCAGGATTTTTGTGGAATATTCTTAATTCTTCTAGGATAAATTACACATTTTATATATTATGATCTTCTTCTATTAGGCTTCTTTTGAAAATCCTTACCAACCTAGGATATATGTTTCCCATAACACCGTCAACTTAGGCTATTAACTAAAAATAATATTTATATAGCTCATTTTCATAACCATAAAAATATTATTTTTACAGTCTACATGGACAGAGAGTCACGGGCAACAGAAAGTGATAGTTTAAATTTTATTTTATGAAATCGCTATCTAACGTCCTTCATTTTGATAGGCTCCTGGATGGGTTTGCTTTTAAACATAATTTTTAGACCTTACAATATGATATCCAAAATCCACCATATTGATTTTTTTAATAGACCCAATGTCACTTACGCCATGATGACATATCTACCGATACCTCATACGCCAACATCTTTTAAGCCGTTTTGGCTATAGCAGCGAACATACAAATCGCATATTTAAATAACATAAAACTCCTTCTAAAGTCGTTATGTAATAAGAAGGTTTTTCACAAATACTTATGTAAAATTCAGTGAACCAAAAGATTAAAAACAGGATCTCCCATGGCAATTACCTAATCGCGCTACAACCTATGTTATGTCACAGACAAAACCACGTGCAAAAGTTAGTATTTCCATAAATTATGTGTTTTTCTAGTACATGAGCAACTATATTGCCAAGTTTTATCAAAATCCGTTTAGTAGTTTTGGTGTGATTTCGGACTTATATATTAGTAAGATAAGATAACACCTAAGACATCCTAAACCACCTTTATTAAGTATAGTCACTTGGTTTAATTACTAATAGTTCATTTTGAACCGAAAAGCGGAAATCAACCTAACTGGACCAATGCGGATCCGATCTGATCCGGCCGGATCGATGGAAAACCGGTCGGATCCGGCCAGATTGAAAATGACGCCGGATTGCAATCCCTATGTATAAGTATAGATAGTAAAGCAACTCAATATCAACTATGTATATTCATGGTTAAATTGTAAAAGGGTGAATTTAAAATACTATATGTTATCATAGGGAACATAATCAACCTCTTCCTAAATACAGAAGGTATTTATTTTTGGCCCAGTATTATTGTAAAATAGTAATCAATTTATATAAGAATATATCTATATAGAACAAGTCCTAAGTATACCTTTTTCAAAATGTTAATTCCTACTCATACAGTATGTATAATGTACTAATATCATATGGAAATCTATGTATATATAACATTCTCAGCCTTTATGAAAACCCGACTCTTAAATATATATTTATACATATATAACATATCATTTTTCCATTTGCACGTCTATACCCACTTGTGTTTTTTGTTTTTGTTTTACAATCGTTAACAAAAGTTCACGTATTTTCAGTTGCATTGCGGCGCAAATGAATGTTTCGTTTGTGGGATGAAATAGACACAGACTCCAGAATGCTGGCCAGCCCTTTGTACCTGTTATTAAAAGTTTTGTGAACAACACTCGACTTTTTTCACATTCGTTGGTCACGTTATTTGTTATAATAAACGAATATGGCTAGTAGGTTTATTTATAGTTATTTGATATACTACTACATTAGTTAAAATTTAATTAATCAACAAATACATTAAAAACGTTTTAGATATGATCTCTTACATGAAATATAAGTAAATTCTGTAAGATTTGATAACCTAGTTGAAATTGTTTCATTACAATGACGTTTTCTCTGAATAATATATGTTAGATAACATCAAGAGTAATGAAAGATTATTATACGAATATTACAAACAACTAAATAAAAATGCATTGAAAAAAAATTATGGAATTTATTTATTTTCTAATACGCACTATGTTAAAAGCATTTTTTTTTTAAATGAGATGAATTGAAAGGAGACAATTTTATAATATACTTTTTTTATAAACAGAAGTTTTATAATATAAATAGAATTTTCGAAATCAGAATGGATAAATCATAATCACGATCGTTAATGAAACGTTAACAGTAAAGTTTTAGAAATAGGAAATTGCTTCATCGTCACCATTCAACTAACGAATTTCAGGAACAAATCACTTCATGAATCGAGCGAGCCACACGTTCAGGAATTTGTTTTACATTTGATTGGCTGTGGAAACAACCTAATAACTTTTTCATCCTACAAACAAATCTAGTTTACAAATATATGTTTTTATATATGTTTTATTATTAGGTATGTCCTAGGCCTGTGCGCGATTAAAAACACTATTATTATCAATAAGTTTTGAGGGTAGGTATTTTTTAAAAATCTGAGTAATAAATATATATTTCTATTATTAACAAATATGTATAAATTTATATTCTATTTAACTACACTATGTGTTTATTCAGAACATATGTTACGGATACACACATGAGGTTACTACTTACCCTTTTTAAAGTTACTAGGTATGCAGTTTACAATTACTAAACCTAAAAATCAACTATGAACTCTGTGGGGTTCAAATACTTAAAAACATGAAGAGGTAAAAATCATGAAAGTAATCCCAAGAACACAAGTAGTGGTATAATTTATTGATCCCTAAGATAATATTTACCATAAAATAAAGTTATGAAAATAATCTCCATAGCAATTTAATTGTTCACACTCAAAGTAAATGCATTTAAAAAATATATTTGAATGAAACGGTAATTTAAGCCTTAATTTCAATCAGGCTTAAGGAAAAGTAATCGGCAAAAAGTAATCAGCTCTCACGTGGCCTGCCATAAAACTATTCTCAGTGGATCTTGAACTCTGATGTATCTTTGGAAGGTTACGATATTCTAAGTCATAAATTCAGAAAGAAAATATCTGAATTATGGATATATTATTTCAAATGTAAGTTTATAGGATGGATTCAATTTAGCTGAAACATGTTATTTTTAAAAATAAACTAAAATATTATAGTATAGAGTTTAGGAATAGATATCTTTATTTATATAGAGCTTTTCAATAAACATGTGCTTGTATGACGGCAACTTTATTTTCCTTATAAGAAAAAAAAAAAGGGCTACGACGGACTTGACAGGTGACTGTTCGAGACATTACTTCGCGCTCTGTTTGAAATACGATTTTAAATAATATATATTACCTATTTGGTTATTAAAACGTATATATTTGTGTTGTGTATTCATCGTTAGTTAACTAATTTGTGTGTGTTTTTTTTTTCTGTTTAAAATTTTTTTTTTGGATAAGTGGTAATAATATTTATTATATCTTGTTTGTATTATATATAGTCGGTATTATTTTTATTAAACATTATGGAGGCGGATACAGATCCCCCGATATTAACCAGTATACCTCGCCTAATCTTACGGATCATGACTATGTTATGAATCTAACTAATACTACGAATATAATAGGCTCTAAACGTAAAGCAGTAGATAACATAGATAAGTTACCAACTAAAATCCAAGGGGACTGCTCTCCGGCATCCTCATATCAACATGTGTATACTCATCCATCAATAGAGACCAAAAGAATCTATAATGATGTTGACAAAGGCCCTTTTATTGTACACATCAATAAAGTATGTGAAGATGGTGTTTCAAACCTAAAATTAACAGCAATTCAAGTTGGAAAGGTTCTACATAAACACAATGTTAAAAATTTAGTAAAGGGAGGTGTCAAAAATATAAATAAAAGTAGAGTTTCTGTTCAATTTACAACACCTTTAGATGCTAATAATTTTATAAATAGCCCTTTATTAAATTTAGAAAAGTTAACAGCAGTAATTCCTACATTCTGTGTTACTCGCATGGGGATTGTGAGAAATGTACCAACTGAACACAGTATGCAGGAATTCTTAGAATCGGCTGAGGTTCCATCAGGATGTGGTGAGATTGTAAAGGCCAGACGCTTAAATCGTAAAGTTATTAGACAAGGTAGCTAGTTGGATTCCAACACAGACAGTGGTTGTTACTTTTACCGGACAAGTTTTAGCTTCACACGTTTATTTTTTTTATACATCTCTCCCTGTAACACTTTATAAAATAATCCCAACAATTCAATGTATGAAATGCTGTCGATTTGGCCACACCATGCGCCAATGTAAATCTAAGGCACGTTGTTACAAGTGTGCTCAAGAGCACATTGGAGATTCATGTTCTGTCCAAAATTCTACTTGCCTTCTGTGTCGAGGAAATCATCCAGCAAATGATAAAAGTTGTTCTGAGCACTCACGCCAAAGACAAATTAAAATTATAATGTCTCAGGATAATATATCCTATTCTGAGGCATCCCTTAAGTTTCCTACAGTAAGAAGGCCTTATGCAGAAGTTACTTCAGAATGACTCCCGAACAGCCCCTCAAATGGTTCTCCTTCCTCCTGTCAATCTAAAGCACCACAAATTTCTTACACCAAAACTTCTTATGTACCTAAAAAGCAGTATAAACCTCCTTCAGGTCCTGGATATGACAAAATGGCTCATAATGAAATTATTAAAGAATGTAATTACTCTTTACCAAATGGGAGTGCTTATGGAAATGAAAATCCTGTAAATAACATTGTGCAAATCCTTTTATCTTCTTTACTAAATCTTTTATCCAATCACAATATTCAATTACCGACAGACGTGACAAATACTTTACATTCTATCTTTAATATTATTAACAATGCCCCCTCTATGCAAAACCCTGTCCCTACTTCAGTGGAACAGTCGTTCCCTTAAGAATAAAAAACCTGATTTAACTTACATCATCAATCACAATAATATTGCAGTCGCTGCCATTTCGGAGACATGGCTTTGTTCTGGTTCACTATTTAGAGTCGCTGGATTTGCGTGTCTCCGGGATGACAGGGATGATGGCTATGGTGGAACTCTCCTATTAATTAATAGACTTTTTACCTTTTCCCGTGTCTCGCTTCCTCCTTTTAATAGTAATCTTCTTAATGCTGTGGCAGCTAAAGTTGCAAATATTCTTATTTTATCAAAATACATTCCTCATCCAACTCTTTCAAGTATTCCAGAACTTAATCTGATCTTCTCTTCTCTTACCCCTCCCTTTATCATTGTTGGTGACTTTAATGCACACCACAAAGTTTGGGGCTCTCATAAAATTGATACTTTTGCATCCATGATCCTTGAAATATTTGATGAATTTAATATGTGTTTACTAAATGATGGGTCCCCAACAAGGAGAGTTCCCCCGCAACAAAATATAAGAACTGCTGTTGATCTTTCATTGTCCTCTCCTTCTTTAGCTTCCATAGCTAAGTGGCAAGTGCTCTCACATTCTTTTGGAAGTGATCATTTCCCCATTATAATATCCTTACCTAATTCTTGTAATCCTGTAAAAATCCTTCCTCCCCTCCAGAAATATAAACTTTATAAAGCTGATTGGGATCAGTTTGTCAATATTACCAGTGTAAATACCAAAAATTTGCCAAATATTTCGGCTACAAATATTTTAGATTGTTATTCTGCGTTTACGTCTCTTCTTAGATACGCCGCTGACAATTCAATCCCCTTAAAGAATATGGGCCGTACTCGTATCTCTTCCCCTCCTTGGTGGGATTCAGACTGTACACAGGCAGTTATTAAACGCAAAGTAGCTGAAATCCTTTTTTTACAAGATTCGGACTTTTCAAAATATCAGAAAACAGCTGCACAGACTAAACGATTATTATCATTTAAAAAGAAGAATGGTTGGATAAAATTCTGTGAAGGTCTATCCCCTCGCTCTGATTCTTCTCTTGTTTGGAACAATATTAAAAAATTTCGTGGAATTTTTTCTCCAAAAAATGATACTTCGAATGACGATGCCCAATGGATTTCTCACTTTTTTGATAAACTTGCTCCTCCTTGGGCTCCTTCGAGAGAAGAAGCAGAGGATTTTTTAATGACTTCCCCTTTTCCAACAGAGATCGAGAATAATAACTTCTTAAATGATAAATTCACAATGTCTGAATTCGAAATTATTCTTGATGGTTTAAAGGACTCTTCGCCTGGTGAAGATGGAATTCCTTATTCTTTTATTTTTAAATCAGATATTCAATCAAAAAAATATTTTTTAAATTTAAATAATTATTTTATTATTAGTAACATGGTCCCCAAAGAATGGAAAAAACAGATAATTATTCCAATTTTAAAACCAGGTAAAAACCCTCTTGACCCATTAAGCTACCGTCCAATAGCTCTTTCTTCAACCTTAGCAAAAATCATGGAACATCTTCTCAAAAATCGTTTGGAATTTTATTTAGAAAATAATTTACTACTGTCGAATGCTCAGTTTGGATTTAGAAAGGGTATGAGCACAATGGATAAACTCAGTATTTTAGTAACTGATATTCGTCTAGCTTTTTCTAAAAGTGAATCTGTTCTAGGCGTTTTTCTAGATATTTCTTCGGCCTATGACAGTGTGCTACTTCCTATTTTAAAAGAGAAAATGATTAGACTAGGCATTCCTACTTGGTTTATTAAATTTATTATATATTATCTGCAAGCTAGGTCGGTTAGCTTACGCTGTGGCCATTATAATTCTTCTTCTAGATTGCTTTGGAAAGGTCTCCCTCAAGGCTCTGTGTTGAGTCCTATTCTTTATAATCTATATACAGTAGATTTGGATAAATCTGTTGATGGTTTATGTAACATCCTCCAATACGCCGACGATCTTGTGATGTACGTATCTGGAAAGTCCATAGATCAAATTACTTCTAAATTGAACTCGGCTGTAAGTCAATTAAATGTCTGGTTATTAAATCACGGCCTTTCATTGGCTGCATCAAAAAGCATTTCCGTTCTTTTTACTAGAAAAAGGATAATTCAAAACATTAATATCTTCATTGAAGATGAAGTGATTCCGAATGATAGCACTGTAAAATTCCTTGGACTATTTCTAGACTCAAAATTATCAGGTATCCCACATCTTTCTTACGTTGCAAGAAAGTGTGAGAAGAATATCAATATAATGCGTTCCCTCTCTGGAGTTTGGTGGGGTTCTCATCCATACTGCCAAAAACTTTTATACAGTGCTATCATAAGGAGTCATTTTATTATGGTTATTTTTTGTTAGAACCATGTAATAAATCTGCCTTAAAAATTTGGGATAAGATCCAAGCTAATTGTCTCCGTATTATATCCGGTGCCATGAAATCTTCTCCAATAAATGCCATGCAAGTGGAATGTTCAGAACCTCCACTCTTTATAAGAAGACAGTTTCTTGCTGATAGATTTCTTTTTCGGACTACCCAATTGTCTTCACATTGCCTTTTTCCAAAACTGAAAGTCTTATCAGAACTAATTCCCTCTGCGAAGTATTGGAAAAATAAGCCTATTCCCTGTCTATCCAACAGTTATAATAAACTTATTAATATGAATTCCCTTAACTACCAATCAAAGACCAACCCATTATTTGAAATATGTTTTCTTGCTTTAATATTTCAGCCAGATGTTTTACTTGATATTGGAATCTCTAAAAGTACCCTAGAAACCAATTCTGAATTTTCACAATTGTTAGAGAAACACTGGCCAGAATGGTTAGTAATGTTTACGGATGCATCTCAACTTGCAGAAAATAATTATGTTGGTGCGGCTGTTTGGATTCCCAAATTCAAAATTATTTTAAATTTTAGATGTCCTTCTCTATTTTCAGTATTTACCGGAGAAGCAATAGCCTTATATGAGGCAATTTTATATGTTGAATCTCATAAATTAAATAAAACTGTAATTTTTAGTGATTCTAAAAGCTGTTTGCAAGCAATTCTTTCCAATCCTTTCAACAGTAGAAGTAGATTTCCTATCATCCTCAAAATTAAAGAAGCTCTTTTTCGGTGTCACTCTCAACATATTAAGGTTACTCTGGTCTGGATTCCTGGTCATTCAGGAATTGAAGGCAATGAGATTGCTGACCAATTAGCGAAGGAGGCATCATCTGTTGGTAGTAATAAATATAATACAGTTTTTTCACATGATCTTCTAGTCATAGCATATAAAACTTTACTATCTTCTTGGAACGATTATTGGGAAATTTCAAAGACATCAAAAGGTAGGTTTTATAGCTACATTCAAAGTAATATACCCAGTAAGCCTTGGTTTTTTAAATATCGCGAAGCTGATAAACAAGCAACATCCACTGTCTGCCGGTTACGATTAGGCCATGTGTGTACGCCTGTACATCTAGCTAAACTGCATATCAGAGACAGTTCCCTTTGTGAATGCGGTCTTGACGAAGGCAGCCCGGAACATATATTTTTCAACTGCCCTAACCTTGATTTTTCACTGTATGACGTTCTCCCTCCTTATATCCCTCGTCCCTCTGATTTCAAATCGCTCCTTGCTCTTTCTTTCACTCCTTTTATTATAGTTCTATGTAATTTTATTAAACATAACAAATTAAAATTGTAAGTTAATATTGTTTATTTACTAACTATGGTGATGGTCTAACTCTTTATGTTGTTTTAGGAACCTGAATAGTGTAGTCACAAAAATTACCGATCAATAATTTAAAGTGATGTTCTCATGACTGACTGGACACTGGCAGAATTCGAAACTTCGAGATTGCCATAATACTAAAAAGAAGAAGAAGAAAAAAATATATATAAATAGATCCTCTATTTATATTTTTTGAATAATACTTATTACAATGATCTTTGAATTAAAATAATTATAAACTTGTTAATATAAAAATATATTTATTGAATATGTTTGTGTGACCTTATTACATTGTTAATATTGTTCGATGTAAGTCGGGTCGTAAGTAAAGGTAATCTGTGGGTTTATTGTCCCGATGGCTCTGAACAGGTACCATTCTCATTACTACACTCTACACATTGTACTTATTTACAGTACAATTATAATATAAATAAATTAAGTCAGGCCGACGAGCAGGACTAAAAAACCAAGGCTACGAAACTTACTCGTTCTCACACGTCACTTGCGAAGTCAGCATTGCTTCACTGTTACCAGGTTGATGTAATCCTCGTTGTTAAATATACGTATTGTACTGTACTTAATCTGCATATTCTATGTAAGATGTGTACTTAGCAAACATAATTAAATTTAATTTTAATTTATTAATCTTTCAATATTTCATTTTTTTCCAAGATATTAATTCCATTAATTATATTCAGTAGTTTGTTAAAAATGTGTCTATTGGTTCTTAAAAATACTCAGCAATTGTACAAGCCTGAAAGGGTGGTTCTAAATTGTACATATTATTATTACTGAAACCCGAATGGATTCAACACTTGTCCGGTAAATTCCGAAATAATAGACGTGAAAAAAGCCAGCAAATACCTGGTGTGATCAATAAATACGGTGAATAATGTTAATTATAAAAAGTATCACGCTTACATAGAATCTGATTTAATCTCCTTCAAAGTACTCTCCTTGGCTAGCAATGCACTTATTCCAACGTTGACTCCATGACTGGATGCATTTCTGGAAGACATCTTTTGGAAGGGCTTTCAGCTGCTCGGTCGTGGCCCTTTCAATGTCAGCAATGGTATCAAAACGTTTTCCTTTAAGCACACTTTTAATTTTTGGGAAGAGCCAGAAGTCGCAGGGTGCTAAATCCGGTGAGTATGGCGGATGTGGACAGACAGAAACATTTTTTTCTGCCAAAAACTCACGAATGAGAAGCGAGGAGTGACACGGCGCATTGTCGTGGTGAAGAAGGAAGCCATTGGCCCATTTCTCTGGCCGCTTTCTTCGTATGTCGTTTCGCAAGCGTTGCAGTACGCCCTTATAAAATTCCGAGTTTACAGTTGTTCCTCTTGGAACAACCTCTGATCGCACTATGCCCTCACTATCGAAGAAAACAATGAGCATGACCTTGATGTTTGATTTTGACTGACGTGCCTTTTTAGGGCGAGGAGATGAACTGGTTTTCCATTGGGAACTCTGCATTTTGGTCTCTGGGTCATAGCCTCATCTCATCTCCAGTCACAATTTTTGCCATAAAGTCCGGATCTGCATGAAGACGATCCTTCAAGTCAAGACAGACACGATAAACACAACCTCAATCTAGCGGCTCTGACAGCTGACTGACATTTTCAAACGTGATACAATTTGTCCCTGCCTGTGTCAGCGGATCACGCTACTTAACAAATTACAACATATGGCTGTAGCATCAGCTATTGCAGGTTAAAAAATTCGTTCACCGTACATATTGATCACACCTCGTATTTACGAGAAAATTAATGTTTGTAAAATAAGTTTAAAATCAAGATATTCTCATACTTTTTTACATCGCGATGATAAGATATTAGAAGCTGTAATGCATTTATCTTATATATATGATTATATTATATTTAGTATACATATGAAGACTGCAAAATGATACCATTGAAAATGCTAAAAAAACGTACCAGGAATGCACACCTGTTTTTAATGTTCTATATTTTTAATGTATCAATGAAATTTTCTACGATCCGTTTGTATCAGAACCAGGAAACCTTTTATGCATAACCCAATATTTATTGAGAATAGTTAAACAAAATCGTTTCCGTCAAATTTACACCAATTCATAGATCCTTATTATCACAGAGTAATAATAAAAATAATAAATATTCTTTATTGCACTCCAATGAAAACAGAAAATATAAAATAATGATAACAAAATAAAAGTACTTCAATTTAAATTTATTGCGTATTTATTACAAATGTTAACGTACACTAACCCCAGTTGAAATTATTCATCCGCTTAATTCACAATAAAAGCTGAATTCCAGCGGGACTATAATATACCCTTTCAGCATGCAAGAAATATTTTTGTATGAAATATAGTGAAATAGGAACAAATATTGTTGAAAATAAATATTGTAATATGTTATTTAGAATAATCATTGCCACATATTATTTAAGATATCTATTAAAATTCTTGTCTAGCGAAATGTTTCTTTTGCCTATTTGGAGAAAATAAAAGCAATCTTTTTCAGGTTTTTAACTATCATTGGAATCAGTAACAAGCAATACATATATATATATATATATATATATATATATATATATGTATATATTCCGTTTTTTTTGATTCAATATTTTTAATTGATAAGGTTATTAACATTTATGTTGGATGGATTTTTTGTAAATGTGGTTTTTTGACTGTTAATTCCAGCATATGTACCAGTTTAAAACGGATTACATAATAATTCAAATTATATTATAAAATATTTTTTTAATTGTTTAGTTATTTATTTATTTATTTATTTATTTATTTATTTATTTATTTACTTACTTACTTACTTACTTACTTACTTACTTACTTACTTACTTACTTACTTACTTACTTACTTACTTACTTACTTACTTACTTACTTACTTACTTACTTACTTACTTACTTACTTACTTACTTACTTACTTACTTACTTACTTACTTACTTACTTACTTACTTACTTACTTACTTACTTACTTACTTACTTACTTACTTACTTACTTACTTACTTACTTACTTACTTACTTACTTACTTACTTACTTACTTACTTACTTACTTACTTACTTACTTACTTACTTACTTACTTACTTACTTACTTACTTACTTACTTACTTACTTACTTACTTACTTACTTACTTACTTACTTACTTACTTACTTACTTACTTACTTACTTACTTACTTACTTACTTACTTACTTACTTACTTACTTACTTACTTACTTACTTACTTACTTACTTACTTACTTACTTACTTACTTACTTACTTACTTACTTACTTACTTACTTACTTACTTACTTACTTACTTACTTACTTACTTACTTACTTACTTACTTACTTACTTACTTACTTACTTACTTACTTACTTACTTACTTACTTACTTACTTACTTACTTACTTACTTACTTACTTACTTACTTACTTACTTACTTACTTACTTACTTACTTACTTACTTACTTACTTACTTACTTACTTACTTACTTACTTACTTACTTACTTACTTACTTACTTACTTACTTACTTACTTACTTACTTACTTACTTACTTACTTACTTACTTACTTACTTACTTACTTACTTACTTACGTACTTACTTACTTACTTACTTACTTACTTACTTACTTACTTACATACTTACTGACTGACTCACTGACTGACTCACTGACTGACTTACTCACTCACTCACTCACTCACTCACTCACTCACTCACTCACTCACTCACTCACTCACTCACTCACTCACTCACTCACTCACTCACTCACTCACTCACTCACTCACTCACTCACTCACTCACTCACTCACTCACTCACTCACTCACTCACTCACTCACTCACTCACTCACTCACTCACTCACTCACTCACTCACTCACTCACTCACTCACTCACTCACTCACTCACTCACTCACTCACTCACTCACTCACTCACTCACTCACTCACTCACTCACTCACTCACTCACTCACTCACTCACTAACAATATATACAATATATACAACACATACACTTTCTCATAAATAAATATTCAGTAAAATATATAATGACAAATATAATAACTATAATACATATATAATTAAAGATCGCTTACATATCTTACATAAACATAAAACTTAAGACAGTGACAGGTAGTGTTAATTAATTCAAGGATAATCATAAAAATAAATAAAAATATATGTACAACAAATGTAATATATTCTTTATTTGTGAGCCTGTAAGATAGTTTGATCTAAATCGGGTCCTAAGCAAAGGCAATCTGTGTGTTTCAAGTCCCGGGAGACGTGTTCATGTCCCGGGTCTGCACACGTACCAATCTTATTAGTCAACAGATTTAATCTACATATTTACATAACAGTTACTAAAAGCACTATTCCTTTTAATACATAAATATACTTCAAGCAACAAATTCATATTTGAAATGTATAACTATGAACGCATTCTTATTTTATAAAGGTTAATGTTTGAAAATATCTATAAACATGTACTATAGCCATGTTATATGTTAAGCTTATTTAAAATTATGTAAATATAGAATGTAAAATAAATCGACACGGGCAGGGATTCGAACTCGCGACCTCTTCATGAACGGGGCGGTTTCCCAGAGGTCGCGGGTTTGAATCCCTGCCCGTGTCGGTTTATTTTTAAAAGTTTTTTTATTCCATAAGCTTATGAAAATCAAATAAAGATTATAATCAAATCTAAAAGCAATAAACAAATTATGTTATCTGCTAAATATATTGTATTCAAATTCAAATTCAAAATATCATTATTCAAGGTGGCATTTACACGCACTTTTAAATCGCTAATTACATTAAATTGGTCTGTGAGTAAACTACCACCAACTCGGAATGCTGTTCTGCTGAGAAGAGATGGCCAGAAACTCAACAGTTTTGTAATAAACAAAATTGTAATATTTTAGAAAACTTTTCATAAATTGAAATATATATTATAAAAGAGTATGTAATATAGTTATGTAAATTTTGGTACGAAAATGCTACGTCAGTAAATCAAGAGCTGATGCTTGTTAAATGCTTAACCAGTTACGCAAAATTTTTATAGACTACCGAGGGTAGAAAGTAGAGAATGGGATGAAAAAAAGATTGTTTGACATGAGATTCGTTACATCATAAGCTCTTTTCAAGAAGTATGAATACGGATTCAAATTAATTTCTAATAAATTATATTTTTGTTTAATAAATACAATAAGACCAAAATAAATAGAAACAAAAGAAATATATCAAGATGTTGCAATAATATTTGACAAATAATACATTACATTAATACCATATTGTATTATATGATGGTGCAATATTTATGACATGTTTATCCTAAGCAACATTAATTTATTAAAAAAGAAAATTGAGTAAAGGTGATAAGAATTGAACACTTCAACCGTTAACCGTGTATAGATAAGAACATTAGATGGCTAACGAGTTTTTAGAGTATTAAAACCAAACAAATATTAAATATTTATTTTTAATAGCAGTAGAGTTTTTTAGTTTCTTTATTCAAATAATGTAAAGCTGAATTTCAAGCGCCACAAATGTTATTCAAACTGCCAACTCCTAGTAACTAACGAGGTATGGCATTACGCGTTTCATCGCTAAGAATGCGTTGTTTAGGCAATTTTCAGGTAAACTGTGTTACTGGTTTTCTATTTATTTTGCTCATACCGCTGTAAAATTTGTAAATTTTGTAACTGTAAAGTCAAGAGGTAAATCAAGCATTTTATTTATTAGATCTTTATTTTTTTTGGTAGTACTTACATTGTTAATAAAATACAACTATTTAAATACATACCTTTTTAATATTCAATTTAACAGTATTTTTTAATTGTTCTTTTTTTATGTGATAGAAGGAAACGAGCAAACGGGTCTCCAGCTGGTAAGCGACTTTCGTTGCCCATGATGGTCTGCAACTCAAGAATTGCAAGAAGGTTTGAATTTCGTATCGTTCCCGAAAAACCTTGGGTGACAATTTTTTCCATTGATTGGCTGTGCGAGGTAAGAAATTTCTAAAGAAGCGCACAATGGGGAAGCGACAGCTATTGATGGGGTTGGTGATTTCGTCGAGATGCACGATGGCAAAAATGTGTTGATGATATTTATCCGAACAACTATTCAGAGCACTCCCCATGGTATAAGCGATAAAGGATGCAGAGGGAAACTACATCTCTATGCAGCGTCAAGGGATTGAACTGATCAGAAAGGTCTTGACAGACGATGATTCTGTATAAAGATGGGGACAGTATTCCACCTGCGGCCGAACCTACGCCTTATATAGCTACATGCGATGGTCCGGAGTGAAGTACCGTCCTGATCTGTTCAGTACACCGAGCTTCTTTGAGGCCAATTTGATCTTGCCCTCAATATGAACGCGTTACTGTACCTCGTCCAATATATGAACGCCAAGGATTCTAATATGGCTAATACTCCATCGGTTCCTCACGACATGTGAATGTCCAGGGAAGAACGTGTGTTCATAGAACCGGACTTCCGTCATGGAGCTCTCGCACTGCGGTATGGCCAGCGGTACGTTTTTCTGGTCGTCCATTGCCGAGTTGGAAGCAAAGAGTTTTCTCAAGCTTTTTCTTTAGGCCAATGAATGGTTATCCTTGCGGAGAGTGGTAAGGGATGGCTTACAAAAATTTTCTTTGACAGCTCTGGCGAAAGACTTTGTCTGTATACAAAGGAGACTATATTATTGTTACGTGTAGACGTTTGAAGCCAGCATTTCATGTGACTTTTTTAAATAGAATACATGTCTTGCACATACTTAAATTTATGTCCATTCTGATATCTTTCTTTGAAATAATATACTCCGAAATGTTATTAGTAATGCTATTTACATAGAACAAATTCCATTTTTTTTAATATTTATTTGTTTTTTTTTTGTCCATAAAGTTGATATTGTGATGATGTGATAAAAAAAATGTTATCGATTCAGTTCAGCAATTTCAACTTCCAGAGTATGTATCTATAGTAACCATAAACAAACAAGCAAATTTTTCTATTATAGAACCTTAAAATAAATGTCCAATTTATCCAAATATATAACTTGCAAAACCATACCTCGCAGCCTTCATTAGAGCTCTGCGTTGATTTAAAAAAAAGAGTCGTAATGAAACGCTGTTAATCACCACCGCTCGTATATGTACGATCAAATTGGCATGTTTAGTTTGTTTAACGATAAGTATAGTCAAACAACAAACATTTTGAGAGTCAATACATTATTATGTTGTAATATTATATAAAATATGATTATACATTTCCGATGATACATACGAATTCATAGTATTTCATTAATAAATCTTAATAGTTCATAAGTTCGTGAAATTATGAATTAGTTATGAATTAGCTATTGATAATTGTAAGTACCTCTCTACTTAAATATAGAATCGCACTAAATATAACCTATAAAAAATATATATTACAGGCTTTTTGTATTCGATAATAAGATTATATAAATTGATTTACAACTGGAAGGACAGATTTTATAAACCAATTGCAAGTAATTAACAAACGCTTTACTTAAAACGTAAGTATTAATATAGCTACGAGTTATCCTTAATCCAAACAAAAATCCTTATTACAAAATCAGTGACAGTTGAATACAAGAAGTCATAGTTGAAGTTATATTTAAGAGCTTATACTAAGTGTACCTCAATAATATAATTACATTGTACATTATATACAATTCTATATAATGTACACATTTCTTACATATCTCCGGCACCGTCAAGATTATCTACTTGTATAGCACTGATTTTAGCTAAAATATCGAAGACATTGTATTAGTTAAGAAAATGAAATATTGTTACAGGAAAATATTACAATTATAAAATTAAGTTTGTTTATCTAATGAATTGCTTTGTTTATTTTGAAGAAATTACAATGTAAATTCGTTTCAAAGTGTAAGGTCTAAAAAGTAAGACCCACGTATTTCTAAAAATAATGCCAAAGTACTGGATAGAAACAAATAAATGTATACATCCTCTGATCCTGTGAGAATGACATACGGTATTTATTGGACTCAAAATAGATCACATTTTCTACAATCTCGTAGAAATTTATTTGTTAATGGAAAACTGTTAATACTTCATTTGAATAAAAAAAAATATAGAGTTATAAATTAATTTGTATGTTGTTAATCTTTCCTGATCTTAATAACTAATTTAATTAACAGAAATAGTAAAACGGTTTGTTCATGATGAAATCAACTTGTATTAGAAGAAATAAGAAACAACACTAAAGTTTATTTACGTTTAGAAACTTGTGCTTACATAATATAGTAAATTTTAAAACTTTTAATTTTATGATTGTGTTGTATTTGCTGTTGATCTAATCCATAAAAAATATGTGTCGGTAAGTTTCAATATATAGAATATGTATTATAATGTCTAAATAATATAGACGTTTAAGAGATAAAATGACGTACTATATACAAATTATTATACCTATGTAATATATATGAAGAGGTGTGTAATAGTGAGGTGTTGAACAAAGGCGGGATAGAAGTGATATTTATTTTCGTTTCCTAAATCACCCCCCTTGTCTGTAGTATAATTTTAACCACAATAAATTAACATAAAAAATAGTTAAAAACTATTAGTAAATATTTGAGATATTTATTTGAATAACATTTTAATAAGCATCAATTCAAGACAAAACAATTGGAAAATTACGTTAACGAAGCTACAATACAATTGAAAAAAACATTTAAAATAAAGTCTAGAAAGTAAACAAGTCTTGAGATAAAATATTCAGTTAGAGCATATATACCTCATTAATATGAACAGCCAAACCAAACCAATCTTTTTTTTAGGGTAAGCAGTAAGTCTTCGTCCGCTTTACGTCTGAGCCAAATAGAATAGTACGGTAGAATAAATAAAACTAAAATAATTATTTTGTTTGTGTAATTACACAGGCGAAAGAAAGGTAGCGAATAATATATATTTTTTTGGTAAATAGAAAATTAACAACATAATTTATGTTTTATTACTAATAGAAAGTGAAAATATATTTGTATTGTAAGCCGTTTGTGTTCTATGTATATTTGTTTTCTTCTAGGTATATATTATTATAAACTCCTAAACGGCTGGACTAAAGTTTCTATTTCTTTAAAGTGTTTGAGTAAGTTTAGATTCATGTTGGATGGGACCCGGTTATGGAATCTGTACAACTGTTAAAGTTTTTATTTTCATTTCAGATCAGAACACAGTCTACCATACAACATACACACATATAAATTAACCACATATTATTTGTGATTGTAATGTTCTTCCATGGAACTGAAATTGGTGGTAAATAAAAATATTACTTATTTATATGTAGAATATTACTTATTTAAAAATATTTTACTTTCCACCGTATTCATTTGAAGACCGCGCCGCCGAAGAAATCGTAAGTAACATTAACCGAATGGTGTTCGACTTCTCGGTGCTCTTTACGACTACACCGTGTTCAACGAAATTACAAAGAAAATAAATATTACACTATGTTGACACAAAAAGTTATCTTCGAAAATGTGGCTGGATTTTTTTTTCCAACGAAAAAAGAAGGTTTGGGTAACAAAAACAATACCCTAATTAATTATTTAATACAATTTAATAGTCTATAAATTTATGTTATAGTAAATTATTTTTATTGTTCCTTAATTATTAGATCGAAAATGTACTTTAGGCATATCATTTAACCTGATAGTATTGCAAAACGTAGTCAAAATTGGCCCCCGCGCTAATTTAGACATGCCCTAAAGATCATTTCTTAAAATAAAACTGATGCGCAGAAATAAGTGCAATTTTATACAATGGTTTCACTTGTCTTATCTACATTAGTATGTTATAATTTTTAATTTTCTTTGTAATACTTGTAACGCGATAAGTTATAATATCCCAGCGGTTTTACTAGTTACTACATAAGCTTGTTGAATGTTTTATTTTATATTTATTATATCGTGACATCTGTTAGACGGAAGTGCACATAACAAACTGAACTTTAACAGCAATGTTATTGTTTTATTCAGTAGTTTTTGTGGACACTAAAATGTTTTATATATTTTTAACGGCAGTAAATCCACAAGGGATCTGGCTGTACGTGACACAGAAATGTACTCGATCTACTATTGCACTAAAAAGTCCTTCAATATGTCCGATGAAGGACTTTTTTTCATGAACTGTTAAATGGATATTGGTTAGATGCTGATTTATTAACTTGCATATTCATTTATTTTTGTTATATTTCAAAAAAAAAATATTTAATAAGATGCCTTATTTTTTTACTATAATGTAGATAAAAAAGAAATTTATGTGGATCTTTCATCATCGAAAATATTGTATACCATTTTAATTCCACAAGAGTAAAAGTCTAGAAAACACTTTAGTCACTTTTATATCAGGATATGGAATATTGTATTTGACGTAAGAATTTTTTATAACTACTCACAGTGGATCAGGGTGAAATAGCTAGTTAATATAACTTTCTTTCGTATTGTGAACGAGAGAGCCGAATGCCGAACCCCATCAGTTAATCACCTAATGTCCTAGGCTCCTGTATTCTGACCATTCGTCATCGGTTGAAAGAAAATACAATTTCTGTATATACTTATAAAATATGTAATATTTTTTTTATAATTTTAAAAGTCTTTTGGCCAATTATCTTATCTAATGAAAAACATAATATACTCAATTTAAATTGAACCAAGTATTTTGGAATATATATGTGAGAGAGAAGATCTCCGTTAATGTTTTTAAAAGGCGTGAAGTCAGCATTAACAGCAGTAACAGTATCCCTATAGAGATCCGTACAGTCCGACGACTTGAGCAAGACTCATTCTCGGCCTGTAGACCGCTCGTATTTATATTAAAATGATGACCGACATAAAGAAGTCTAGTAATATCATAATTGTTGTTTTAACAATATTTATAAATTACTTCTCATTATAAATTGATTCTGTTATAAGTAATAACCAGTTAATCTAATAAATTATAATCAAATATTCTTATTTCGGCGATCATGATGTTGTTTTATAAAGCCTTCGCGCATATATATAAATTATTTATTGTGATGTTATACTAGCAGCATATTTTTTAATAATTTATTACTATATAAGTCATACTTATATTTAGTCAGTAATAGTCTATCTACAGTTATAAAAGCAGCAGTTAAAAGATTCTCTGTAGGCCCAAGTAAATTTTTTATGTTCAATTAAACATTTACCGCTTAATGCCTGGCATGGCAGCGAACGAACTGTTAAGTGCGGCATAAATTGCCTAAATGACCTCTTTTTATAAAACGGAAGTACCGAAACAGATGATGTTGTATTTTCTTTATTCAAAAATATAAATAGGCCCAAGGTAGTGTTGAGTGCCAGAGTGGTATAGTAGGTGCTTACAATATAAAGTTTTAAACCGTATCATGACTAAAAAATAAGCAACTATTTAAGCATCCCGCTACCTAGTCATTCATAAAGCTAGTAAATAAAGTTATATTCCAAGCTACTTTGTTATTTAGATATAATGACGTAATACTTAAACTTATAGACATTTAGTCTTAATATTATATTCATTTGTTTACTATTTAGAACTGTTTTTTTCTCTTGGATAAGCGCAACTATTTACAATGTAGTGGGGGGTGTGGCCGAGTGTATCATTCATTATAGATATTTTCAAACATTAATTTCGGTAGTGGCATCTTTTCAATATTTATCTATACTGCAAAGTTAGAAACATTGGTTAGGATTTTCGAAAGAAGGCTAATAGATGTCACCACCGTCCCGATAAAGACGATCACATATAGAATGCTTAATTCACCGAGACGAAACAGCGATACGGTAGCTCAATTAGTAGAGCGACGGTTGTGTTTGGGGCTTGTGCCAATGAAATAGATGAATCTACTCTCAATATCTATTTTTTTTTCTTGCTCATTTTGAACAATATTTCAATTCTCATTTCGCTAGATATCTTTTGGAAATATTTTCCAATAAAATGCATTTTACATACAGACCGTTTTAGTGTAATGTATAAAGTATTATTTCAGTTAAAGATATTTTTGAAATAATATTTTAAAAATATCTAAAGCTTTGTAAGTATAAATCTAAAGCTTTGTAAGTATAAATCGATCTTATTTTTTTTATATAAAAAGCAAACCCCTGTTATTACAATATTTCTTGGTGGTAGACCATAACATCGGGTCGCCGGCAAAGTTACCACCCATCGGGCAAAGTCGTGCCGCAAAGCGACCTAGTCGTGTTCCGGCACGTTGCTCGATAAAGCCGTATATGGGAAATGGGTCTGAACAGCTGCGGTACGTTGGCGAACCGGTTGACGTCGAGTTGGTGTTTGTTTTGTCGGGTGTCTAGTCGAGGAGGGTAGCGGGATCCGAAGCGACGGCTTTCCGCTGGCCGCCCGCAGATAGTTGGGGGCCCAAGTAGTGGGTTAGCCACCCACGAAAGGCTGCCCCGCCAGCTGCGAAAAATCCCAGGGTGGCTCCATCGTGCTGGTTGGCGACCAGGCGAGGAGGCCCGATGGCGATCCCTGGGGGGGTTCGGGCGTCCCCGCAGTCTCCAGGCTAGCCTCCCAGGGGCAAGACATCACCAATTTCGAAGTCGGGTTTGATACGTACCGCCTCGTTCAACTGCCATTTCCCATCCCTATTCACCTTTATTTATTTTTATCATGAAGAAAAACCAAAAAAGGAAAAAGTTTGTACAGCGGTTGCACTCCTCCTCATTTAAAGTGCACCTCAGTAATATTAGGGGTTTGCACTCTAATATCTTACCTGTCCATCACCACCCGGAGACAGAACAACCGCACTTGTTCTTTTTGACGGAGACGCAGATACAATGTCCCTTAAGCGCTGCGCACCTGGATTATCCCGGATACACGTTAGAGCACAACTTTCGCTCACGTGCCGGAGTCTGCGTGTATGCGCGGAACGACCTCTGTATCCAGCGTCTCCGTCACCTTGAAGACCCCACTTTTTCTTCTTTATGGGTTTTACTAGACACAGGAAACGAAAAAATCCTGTATTCCTGTGTTTACCGTTCGCACAGCGGTGACCAGGAGACAACTAGATTATTCGAGTATCTCGGTGAGGCTGCTGATATGGCTCTGCATCAGTTCCCTTCAGCGCAGCTCGTCTTTCTGGGGGATTTTAATGCCTGTCATCAGGACTGGCTGTTCCCGTACCAGAAGTCCGACCATGCTGGAAGAGAAGCGCGGAACTTTGCGTTGTCCTTGGACCTCTTTCAGCTGGTGAAGCAAGCGACGAGGGTACCAGATGTGGTAGGCCATACAGCCAATTGCCTGGACCTTCTGCTGACAACTGATCCGGACAGGTATCGGGTAGAGGTTACCTCTCCCTTGGGAACCTCCGATCACTGTCTGGTGAAATCTGTGTTTACATATTCCCCACCAGCTTTCGAACCTCATGGTGTTAGGCGAGTATGGAAATACAAGTCAGCAGATTGGGATGAGATGCGGCACTTTTTTGCGTCTTATCCTTGGCGGCAGGTCTGCTTCTCTTCTTTGGATCCGTCGAGTTGCGCGGATGCTATAACCGATGTGGTGCATCAGGCAATGGAGTATTTTATTCCTTTTGCTGACGTACCCATCGGTGGCAAAGCTCGCCCATGGTTTAATGCCGAATGTGGTCATGCTCAAGACCGAAAACATTCGGCATATCTCATTTGGGCTGATGCTCGAAGCCGCAAAACTCCGGATGTAAGTTCGAAGAAGAGAGCCTTTAACCAAGCTGCCAAGTCCTACAAAAAGGCATTGCGGAAGGCTCGTCTCGATCGAATCGCTAAGAATGGCGAAAAGCTCTCTGTCAGACCAACTGGCAGTCGAGCTTTCTGGTCTCTTGCGAAAGCGATCGAGTCGAATTTCTGCCAACCCTCACTGCCTGCTCTGCTAAAGCTGGATGGATCCCTGGCCCACACAGCAACAGAGAAAGCGAACGTACTTGCTTCTCTGTTTGCTGATAATTCGCATCTAGACACTGGCAATGCTTCTCCAGCACATCTTCCTCACTGCGGTGTTTCGATGCCTGAAATCCGCATCACTAACAAAGAGGTATGGAGAACATTGTGTCGTTTAGATGTGAATAAAGCCAGTGGTCCTGATGGTATACCAGCCATTCTGCTCAAGACATGCGCAGCTGAGTTGTCTCCTGTACTGACACGTCTGTATCGTCTCTCTTTCATGACTGGAATAGTGCCGAAATCCTGGAAGCTTGCTAATGTGCAACCCGTGCCCAAAAAAGGCAGCCGTGCCGACCCTGTCAATTACAGACCGATTTCAATCATCTCCATACTCTGCAAGATTATGGAGCGTGTATTGAACTCGCGCCTACTAGCATACCTAGAAGGTAACGATCTCCTCAGTGACCGACAGTACGGGTTTCGCCGTAATAGGTCTACTGGGGACCTCCTAGTGTATGCTACTCACATTTTAGGCGAGGCCATCGAGAAGAACGGAGAAGCGGTCGCCGTCTCTCTGGACGTCTCGAGGGCATTTGACAGGGTCTGGCATGCGAGCCTTATAAGCAAGCTTTCAGCGTATGGTATATCTCCTGGTCTGATCGGCTGGGTAACGGACTTTCTGAGCCAGAGATCTCTCCGAGTAGTTGTCAATGGGTGTTCTTCGGAATCCTTGACAATAAATGCCGGAGTGCCTCAGGGGTCCGTTCTTTTTGCAACTCTGTTTCTGCTGCACATTAATGATCTGTTGAAGCCCGGTATCTATGGGTATGCAGACGACAGCACAGTTGTAGAAAGATATCTGCCGAGTACTCGGGCTAGTCGAGATCAAGTACAGTCTGAAAGAGAAGCCATGGTGCAACGTTTGAATGACAAACTTCAGGCAGTCTCCGCATGGAGCAATGCCAATCTTGTCAAGTTCAACGCCACCAAAACGCAGACGTGTCTATTCACCGCCAAAAGGAGCCCTTTCACCTTGGCTCCTACTTTCCAGAATGTATCCTTGGAATACAGTGACCGGCTTCAGTTGTTAGGCTTAGAGATTTCCTCGAACCTCAACTTTGGTCGGTTCATTGAGTCCAGAGCAAGAGCAGCAGCAGCAAAGCTTGCCGTTCTGGCGAAGGTTCGGCAGTACTTTACACCGGGACAGCTTCTTGTTTTATACAAAGCACAGATCCGGTCGTGTGTAGAGTACTGTGGTCACATATTTGCTGGTGCCGCAAAGTCTCATCTTGCGGTTCTGGACTCAATTGAGAGGCGAGCAAAGAGGCTTATAGGCGATCCCGAATTGGTCGGAGCCGACCTACAAAGCCTTGAGCACAGGCGTAGAATTGCTAGCCTCTCAGTATTCTATAGGATACATTTTGGTCAGTGTGCGCTGGAATTACACAATTTAATTCCCCCGTCCCCCTTCCATCACCGGACGTCCCGACGCACGGCAGGTTTTCATCCTTTTGTTGTGGACATTCCACCTGTCCGAACGAAGCGCTTTGCTTCCTCATTTTTACTGCGTACAGCAAAGGATTGGAACAGCTTGCCTGCGTCGGTATTTCCGACCGAATACAATGTGGGTGTCTTCAAGCGAAGAGTGAATAGGTTGCTAGGGTAATGCGCCTTACCACCTAAGACTACATTCCACTTACCATCAGGTGGAATGTAGTCAAGCATTGCCCTAGATCATATAAAAAAAAAAAAAAAAAAAAAAATATTTTTAATAAAAAAAAATTATAAACTGAAACTGAAAAAATCCAAAAGAAATTGAAAATGCAAAATGGAAAAACAAACATAAAAGGTTACATCACGACTAGGTGATACACTTACAGATAACTTACGCACTACAACATGCACTCGTAGCTACGCGCTACAACATGCACTCGTAGCTACGCGCTACAACATGCAATCCTAGCGAGCTATAACCACTCGTTCCACTTTGACTTGCTTTCGCATTCACGTATTTCGAATTGCAATTTCGGTTTGCGAAGAGACGTAACGACAAAAGTGTTTTACTTTGTAAAACAAATCATTGTATGATTACTTCTTAAAAATAGATGTTACGTCTATTAAAAATATCTATATTATAAACGTTTATTAAAGACCGTTTATTTAATTCAATATTGTGAAACGCATTTTAATATGTTGCTATTTAAAATTTGCACAATTTTAAGCACCGAAATGGACGACCTTGTTAACATTTTCAAGTTAAAAAAAAAGTTTTATTTGTAATGTTCCTTAAATAAGGTAAAAAAAAGACAATAAAGCTATTGATTAAACTGATAATTCTTAATTCTTATAACGGAAAAAAAAGATAGCTTTAAAGTTAAAATATATAGTGTATGTATCTATTATAGTGAAATATAGTTCTGTAATCTGAATCTACTTCATGCTACAAACAAACATTCATTTGTGTTACGAGGCGTGTTAAATATTTGTTATGTAAAAAATCATATACGAAGGTATCTGTTAATAATCACTACATAATAATAACAAAAAAACATACAATCATTAGGTTATAATATTTACTTAAATATTCAAAGCTGTAGACTAGCTGGTGGAGTACAAAATATGCTAATAGGAGATGATTTACTTTTTCATTTTATTCTACAACTATTTCACATTTCAGGTGCACATTTATTTTTTAATTTGACGAGTCATTCATTTATTTCAAATAGAACATATATAGATATACCCTAGTTAAGAGAATAATTTTATTTGAATTTTTAAGTTAGGTATTGATAAGATACAGAGTGATATACTATATAAATTCCTTTTGTACAACATTTTGTTTTTAATATTTTAATAAAATAATAACAGAATTTTATTATGAAGGACTAAAAGTACATATATTTTAATTAAATCCAAAAACTAGACACGTGATAATAAGATATATTTCTTGCCCATTAAAATAACTGCGGAACTATTAATAACATCCTATGCTCTTATTACAGACTGTCTTATGTCCCTCCAAAATTTAGCTAATAACAACCATCTTTAGAATTCCTATCTATTAGAGTATCAATACAACGTAAATTATTAGGTAAGTGTGAATTAGTTTTGGTCAAATCATTATTCACAAGTGATCGTTTATCACTAGGCCGATAAGTTGTGAAACGTATATTTAATATAACTGTTCCAAAAAGAGCCTTATTAATATTTTATATAGCGTTTCTATATACTGGGAGATCAATCAAAGCCGACTGACAAAAACTTTTGACGAGTCAGGCAACTGAGATTATATTTTAAAATCAGACAAACCAATGTATTTTGAAACCAGACAAATAAGGATTTATTTACAGAAAATCTAAACTATTTGCTATTAGTGTACTACAATTATTTTTTTTTAATATATAGGTTCTGTTAAACTTAAGATGAAGGTGTGATAGAAAATCATTAACTTGTGTGATAGAAAATCATTAACTTGCCTCTGGAAAAAAAAATCTTATTGATTGATTAATTTTTTATATCATGTTCAATACAAATAAGAATTTGTGGATCTGTAAGTCACGTAAAAACTGTAGGTATGATTATTTGCATTTTTAACCTTATAGTTCTATTACAAATATAATTTAATTAAATGAAATTAAATGAAAATGTCAAAAAACAGTGTACGCAATCGACACATCAGTCTTGCCATTCTCATTTATGAGACCGACAAGAAACTTCTCGTATACTAATTGAAATACTGTTTATCGTATATGAGCTGACAAATGACAGGAGTGAGTGTAAGATGACAACACTTTGTCCTGACACCTAGATGGGAATACGGACTGGAGAATGATGATGTGAAGGATTATAAAAACTAATTAAACGCGTTACGCATGTAGTCTCACCATAGCCACATTTTTTTTTTATTTTGGATGACGCAAAAGATTAAAGAAAATTATACATTTATACGAATACTACAATGTAAAATATATATTTCTTTGTCGACGAGTTTTTTAGTGAGAATTAATAAATTATTCACTAATTTGTATGTATCAATTGAAATTCTAAGACTGTATTTATTCTCGTAAAATAAGTCAATTAAAATAAGATTACTCAATTCAGTTTAAATTATTAACATCTAATTTCAAAATAAATACTTAACAGATATTCTCGCAAATGTTTTTAGTCAACATAAAGTAAACCACAGACGTTCGGTATTATAAAAGATGATTTTTAAAAATCAAACACAACATTTTTCTGATATATTGATGGCATGAGATAGCATTAATACTCTCATAGATAGATTAATACTCTCGATTGTGCTGTCACATCTAATTTAAGTTATTCTACCAGAACATGACAATTATTAAATACTATCAAACACGATTTCAATATCACTATCCAAGAAAACCTACTGCATCTCAAACTACATGAATTTCAAAAGCCTCCAAAACCAGTAAAGAACATGAATTATGTTCGACTACTCCCTGCTTCTTATGACAAAATCGTGTTCATACCGGATAAACAAGAAATAGATTCCAGATTATAATATATAACACTTACATACGGAAAAAAATACCCACTAAACAATATCCTTCATATAAATAATGTCCATACTACTCAGCTGTGTGCGGCGAGGTAATATCCGCTTGTTAGATTACACTGCGCCAGTAGCCTTCATGTTTACATCCACATGGCGTTTCAGCTCTTATTAAATTGTAACTTAGTATTATTTTTAAAATGTATTTTTGTATATAAATTTAATAGTAGTCTTTATGAGAAGTAATTGTCAAATTGATTTATATTTATATATTTTGTGATCTTATGCAATGATTTATTTTCAAAAAGCGTTCCAGGATCTACCACCTCAATACTCGTAGATGTTGCAATCCTGTTAATTAGTGAACCCGTTGAAGGAATATTCAACGGCATACTCGTAGCATAAATAATTTTTATTTCTATTCAATAGTTACCGGAATACTATAAAAGACGTCAAATTATTATTAACAAAACATTTTTTCCGCAGGTTTTTCTAAAAGAAATTTTTATACGAATTTGTAGAAAATATGTTATATTTTAGAAGGGCTAATAAATTCCGTAAAATCTGAGACGGCGGATGACGGGATCAAACAAAATGCCTACCTTTCTTTGTTTCAGCTCAGTGAGTAGGTATTCTCAATTTGTATGTGGTTAACTATTACACGTTACCTCCACATAGAGCTTCATATTGGAAATATTTAAATACAAAGAAAACCTAAACTCAAATTTATAAAAATATACAATAAAAAATAAACCGATACGTGCAGGGATTTGAACTCACGACCTCTGGGAAACCGTCCCGTCGCTCTACCAAATGAGCTACCGTATTTCTGTCCGCTTCGGTGAATTAAACTTTCTATATGTGATCGTCTTTATATACCTAAATGATATTTATATAAATTTAAATATACATGTTTATAGATATTTTCAAACATAAACCTAAATTCAATAATGCAAATGTATAACAAGTGTATAACAATGCAAGTGGTAACAAATAATAATAATTAAACTTAAAAACATTTCTATATATCATTTTTTATCATCCATTGCTTTATACAAATAACCTTCATTGACTGAATGAAGGTTATTTGTGTAAAGCAGTGGACTTCCTGAAAAAGATTGTCATTGTAGTAATAATAATCTCATAGCCTCATTCCCCGGGCGACGACGCACAGTGTGTCGTCTAGAACAAGCTAGCTGGACAAAAACAACATTAAGATTTCCTAGAAACATTAGTGGGGGTAATAAGGGTATTAGTTGGTAATTACACCAACAACAATTGTTTTGGCATAAGTCATACATAACATCGTTAATGAGGGTAGTATATAAGACAATTGGGTTAAATGCATAATATTATTCGCATTTTTGCTACTGACACGATTGCATCTCCCAAGGTTATTTTAGTAGTTGTGGTAAATTTTAGTAATGGATTCTATTACTAAGGGTATGTACATTTTTTTTATGTAGTTACAATAAAATTATATTCATACTAAATTAGAATCTGAGCGCCGCAAGTTGCGTTTTCCTTTTAGTTGTCGGAAATTCAAATTCAAAAGACTATTACTAAAAACCCCCACGTATCCCCGGTCTGTATTTTTTTCAGTTGATAGACACATTATTCTAAATTATAATAAAACTTTTCTTTTTTACTACTTTTTTGCTCAAAAGCTGTTATTAATTTTTTTTCAGGTAGCAGTTTTACAGTTTTAACAATGCATATTTTCAAAGAATGGGTGAAACATACAAAAAATGACCGAAATAAAGCGCTTTTCATATTTTTTTTACAAGAACATGACCTCAGTGGCGTAACTGAAGCATCTGTGAAGGACATCAAGACTATAATTTCCCGTTTTTCTTCGAAACTTTCGGAGAAATGGGAGAATTCTAGCCGAATACGGGATCGTTTCTTAGCTTGTTATGCTAAGTGGCTAGAAAGTGAAAACTTACAGTTTAATGTGTCTTATGACCTTCCAAAAGCATCAAAGTCATCACATTCACTGCCTGGTCCCGGGAGACCACCAGTGGACCTGGCAAACGCAAGTGTCAAAACCAAACGGCGACGTGTCGATGATTTGGTTCAATTACGAAGCTCTGAGGAGCTTTTGGTTGCTGCTGAAATAGCGTCTCGTTAATCAGGCAAACGCAACGTCGCAAAACTAATTCGAGAAGTTAGTGAGAATCCTGAAAAGTTCAGTGAACGAAAGTCGAGTGACCTCAAGCAGCAAAGGTGCCTTACAAGTGATGAGGCACTTGCGTATTATATAGACTCTAAGTCTACTAGTCACGCCTACAAACAGACGCGAAAATGGAGTATGCTGGCTGGACATCAGGAATTTCCATCATTTCATAGTCTTCGTAAGGCCAAGAGAGCTTGTTTGCCACCGGATGAACATGTGACGGTAACTGAGACGCGTGCTGAAATTAAGCTACAAGCTGTTTTAGATAAAACAGTTCAGCGTTTAATTTCTGCGCAGCGAGAAGTCATTACGGCTTGTTCTTCTGGTGGTAATAGTGGCACATCATTTACTTTAGTTAGCAAGTGGGGTTGTGATGGAAGTTCTGGTCACAGCACTTTCAAACAACAATTCACCAATAGTGGCGATACAGATGAATTTCTGTTTGTTTTTTCTTTTGTGCCGCTTCAACTACATGATGAAAGTGGTAATATCGTTTGGCAGAACCCTCGCCCATCCTCCACTATGTATTGTCGACCGATATAGTTTATTTTCTCTAAAGAAAGTACGGAATTGACCGTTTCTGAAACCAATAAGGTATTGGAAGAGATAAATGAGTTATTGCCGACTATATATAGTGTAGATAATGGGCCTGAGGTATCTGTCAAGCATGTACTACTTTTAACAATGGTTGTTGGCAAAGTTTGTAATGCTTTGACCGAAACTTCTTCTGCACAAAAATGCTACATCTGTGGCGCAACCCCAAAACTTTATTCGTACTAATTAATTTTTAATTAAAGTTGTAAATATTAATTAGTTTTATTTATTCTTATAATATTAGTTTAATCGTTAGATAATGTATTTAGCTTTAAATACCTATTAGTTTAATTGATAGTTTTTGGTTGCTGCTGAAATAGCGTCTCGTCAATCAGGCAAACGCAACGTCGCAAAACTATTTTGCCAATCGGGCAGCTTTCTGAGGAAGCTCAAGAAGCTCGCAATAAAGATTGCAGAAGATTCCGAAGGGATAATACCCGGAAACGGTCTCGTATTGCCACGAATACAGATTTGCTTAACATGTTGATCATCACATCTGATCCAGTAATTAAAAGTCTCAGAGATATCCCCAGAAAAAAATCAGGTAGCCTCCCTTCTGCAGTCTTAGATCTTGTAAGGCCACCTGTAAATATTGTAAAGAATGTAAATACTGTAAATATTAATAATGTGTACTATGTACCATACCTTTTGTGAACCATGATGATTATTAAATATATATATTTACTCGGCTATAATCATATAATTTTAATCGGAATTTGCCTGACTAGTTTTGAACCCATTCGGGGTTTTTATTCATGAGCTCGAAGCATGGCGAAAAATTTGTTTGTTGCGGAAATAAAAACTAAATACACTGACAAAATAAAATATAAAAAAAGTTCCTAATTAAAGCAAGATCGAATTAAAATGCAGGCATATCATTAACATTATTATAGACAATTTCTATTTATACCTTTTTAGTTTTAAGTTATTCTATTCTGCAAATTTGACGTCCCGATAAAGATGAGTGCATTTAGAATGTTAAATTTAACATCGAGTAACGCTACTTTATCTCGATTGGATGTGCAACACATACGGATTCCAAAAAATCGTATATATGTCTTACTTAAAAAAATAGTCAGAAAAATGTTATTGCTGAGTGCGAGTGAAAAAGCCAATTCTTGTTTAAGTTAAATATTGTTAAAAAAGGTAGGGAGGAAAATTACGACTGGGTGCTAAATTAATATGCAGAAAACTTTTTTAAACTTTTTAAACTTTTTTAAATAAGAGAATTATAACAATAAAGCCTTTGAACTCATGTTTACACATTTTTTTATTGTTTATTATTTTCCTTATTTAAAGTATAAACTAATGTTTCTCACACTCAAAGTCCGCAAATTCTGTTTAAACTGCTAACAATTCGTTATTAATATTATATGTTTGTATTACTGGCTAACTTTTTAATGATAAACCACTTCAACGCACTTCAAGGTTTATTTTTGTATATTCATTTGTGAATTTGATTGTACGTTATTTACGTAATAATATTTTAATGGGCATAGTAAAATAGTTCTATCGTATGTATTAAAAAAAATGAAATGATTGTTTTCTTTTTACATTATTTGTTCCTGGTTGCACATGTCATATTGGAAAGCAACATCAATTAATTAAAATAAATGATTTTCAGACATCATAATGTTATTTAAATCAATTATAAACATGCACATAAATCAAGTTGACTTTAATTTTCGTGGACTTTAATTTTATAACTTCAAGTACTTTTAATGTTATGTTCGTATGTTACTATGTAAAAAAAATAAAAAGACATTTTTAACATAAAAAACTAATTTATGCAAGTAGTATGTTCTGAGTAACTAGCAATGTACAACCATAACTAAAGAGGTGTGACAATTTGAAATTTTTATATATTTTTAACAATGTAAGCAACCGCTAAAAAATTGTGTCTTTGTTGTTTAAACTTTTAAAATGGCATACCAAAAGTATACCATTTTGGTATACTTTTTAAAAATCAGTGGAATTTAATTAGTTGTAAAATCATATTGAAAACAAAATTTTATAGAAAAACTAAAAATGCATTTTAAGTAAAATTGAGGAATAAATCTTTTAAAACAATGAATTATTGATTTAATCTAAATAATTACATAATATTCAATATTAAAACTCTTTCTTAGAAGACTCTTTGGGGTAAATAAATCGAGAAACAGAAAATAATTTATATGCTTTATCCCTTAGAACTGCTCGTCTTTTCACATACGGAACTTATCAGTCTCTAAAATAAAATGTAGTATTCTCCACTGCAATGAAATACAGCATGTTTTAGTATCACTCGATGCGTTTAGTTTCCAATATTATTATGACGGAGTAACATAATCATTGAGCTACGATCTTAACGTTATGAATGTATCAACCATTCATAAACCATCCAACAGTTGGATGAAAAGGATTTAGCATCAATCAAGTTAATGGTCCGTTACTATCAGCTGTTCATGTCCACGTCACTTTAATATTAACGGTAAACATTGCGTTGCGTTGCGTTCTATTGTTTGTATTGCGTGAATACATTTACACTAGAATATTCATTTCCTGTAATATTTAATATTACGAGAAAGTAACGTCGGTAAGGTACAGATTTTTAAATGAGAATCCATAACTTTATTATTAATACATTTAACCAAGCAGTACCTATATAATTTTATCGTGAATCTCTTCTTTTCTATACAATTTGGAACACCAAATCCCGTATCGGTTTGTATACTTATATTAGAGCTCTCTTACCGCAATGAATCGCCAACGACAGTCGTTCTATTCTTTAAAGCACTTTATGACACTGTTCACAAATACACTAAACTGTTTACCATTTAAACTCTCAACTGTTACACAACTTAGTCTCTTGATCACACACTCAGCGGTTTATTATAACTGTTACACTTTTATCACAATAGCACCACCACACAACTTGTACTCCCAATTTCACAATGCCTTCTCTTAACCGAGCTGCGACTTATATACTTCTTATTCTTAGTCAAATCAGTATCGAATATTACATTTATTTTATCAATTAAACTTCTACACAGAGATTCAATTGTTTTAGTCAAATCAACAACTTATATCTTTATTTTTAGTCAAAACCAAACTACTACATGTATAAAAACTAACACTTATTAATAACAATAAATAAGTATACAAACCGATACGGGATTCAAACCCGCAACCTCTGTTTAACCGTCCCGTCACTTTACCAATTGAGCTACCGTATCGCTATCCGTCTCGGTGAATTAAGCATTCTATATCTGATCGTCTTTATCGAGACGATGGTGACACCTATTAGGCTTTTTTCGAACATTACTAAAGGTTCTAATTTAACACAACAGCAATTAATGTTAGGAAATATCTATAAGCATGTATAGCTATGTAAACTTATTTAAATTTAAATAAATATAGAATAAAATATAAATCGATTTGGGCAGGTATTCGAACTGGTGACCCCTAAAAAAAATGAGCCCCAGAGGTCGCCGAACAACATTAATTTCTTTTCAATGTTACAACATCTTTTCAATGTTTGTTTATACTGTTAGAAAGTTAGAAATATTGGAACGAACGTATAAGAACTATGAAATAAACAACGAATATAAATATAATAATTTCACTATTATAGGTATATTATACGTTCCCAGTGGCTTCGCCCGCGCCTTATTAGTTAAAAAAAAAAAAAATCACATCCGAATAAGTCCGTTAAAAGAAAAAAAAAAAAAACAAGCAAACATACACCTGAAAAACAGCCTGTTTATGTCGGACGGAAGGATTTTACATTTAGTTATTTACATACTCGGGTATAATACTATTTTAGGAATTAATTATTCCTTATATTTTTTTTCTGTATCTTGGCGAGCTAAAATGTAAAAGAGTGACAGACAAACAAACTCACATTCTCCTTTAAAGTGTTAGTTCGGATTTTTTAAAAATAGATGAACATTTGTAAACAGTACAAATATATTTATTATTATTTTATATAATATGAATTTTGGTATTTTTAAAACGATTTTACCTAGACAAAAATATATACATTTTTATTTTGTTGCATTTTATATATCATATAAAAGAGTACCTTATGTTTTACGCTGGGCTATTAAATATTTGTTTAGCAACACTCATTGCAGTCGATTAAGCGGTTTAGATTTTTCTTAAAAATGATCACCCAATTTCAGGTTTTCGGGTAAAGATTTTAGAAAAAAAAAATGCTCATATTTAGAACCCGGATAATTATCAACTATATTTATGCCAAAATACTTTACAATCGGTTAATTTTCTTATAACAAATTTTCATCACCTATATCTGATGCTAGACCATCCAAGATGGACGGTTTACCACAGGTCGCGTGTACGAATCCCTGCCCGTATCGGTTTATTTTCATTATATATTTATATAAATTTAAATAAACTTAACATGGCTATACATGTTTATAAATATTTTCAAACAGCCTATGTTAGACTTTGCGTCATTAAAAGTGGTTTCAAGTGGTTTAGATTTTTCATACAAAGTTTGTGCCCCTATTTTTAGCCTTAAGGGGCTGATATATAAAAGAAAAAGTAGCCTATGTTGGGCCCTAGGTCTGTAACTATTTCATTCCGAATTACATACCAAATATATTTCTTATGTTAAATCAAGGAAAATTAATAATTTATATCTGTAAATATTTAGTTCAATAGAATTAATTAAATTAATTGTCATCCATACCATCCATTATAGTTAAAAGTGACTATAGTGTTCTTAAATTACTGACGTAACTTTCTTTATATAATTTACAAGTAATTTTACTATATTCCATAAAATCAAACTTTTTTTTATTCATGGTTATATTTTTTTATAATGTAATATGGGTTAATTTCATATTTCTACACATAAAACGAAGTTAGGAACGAATTATGTAAACAAATTATATTTTTTATAAAACAAACAATCCTCCGTTTATAAAATAGATAAAAAATATGATAAATTATTTTTTTCTCAATATAGATACTAGCCAGCTGTATCTACAGGATGATGTAATTTCCTCTTGTTCGACGGCTCCGTCGGCAGCGTCTGTATTTAGATATTCACTTCCCTTTAAGTCACTTATTAAATTTGAACCACTTTATTATTTTTATCCAATATATTATTTAAGAAAAAAATTACACTTAAATCGATATTAGCTTTCACAGAAAAATTATGTAAATATATTAGTAGTGGTTCACGACTCCACCAGACTACACAATACTGTAAATAACTGCATGTTCAGAACTGAATGTTTCCTAAAATTTTCTTAATCCAAGATCATGAAAAAGAAAATATTACTAAAATTATTTGCGAGGCCATAGACATAAAAAGACATAAAAAACCTAAAAATTCAAAGGATAAGATATTATTGGATCGCATTTATCACATGTAAATTTATTCTAATGTATAATATGTGTTCATAAATATTAATTTAATAACTAGTTTGTTTTTATTATTTATTTATCATGTTATACCTATATATTATATTGATATAATGATTTCCGTCGGTTTTTATCATAACAATACCTTTGTAGCGCCCGTTTTATATTTGGACCGTTTCTTAATTGAGTCGTTATTTCTCTCTAAAAACATTGTGCCAATCGTATAGTTTTGTTTTTGTTATCTGTGACTTTGTCTAAAGTTCCAAACAAATTTTACAGATTTTCTGATCAGATTGTGTATATTAAAATACAGACACATTCAAAAGGATTTGGCAAAAGGCTTCTACTACCGTTATAGTCTGGGAGCCAGTGACAGATTTTCTTGACCAATTTCCTCCCAAGTGAAAATTTGTAAAATGCAATAGGAAGTTGTGTTATGAAGCTTCGCGATCGTCGAAGAAAAAAAAAATTTTTAATCATTTCCTCCCATTCTAAAATTTCTAGAATAATAGTTTATCTAATATCTTGAAAAGAAAATAAAGTCAGCTGACCATAACATGGTGGATTATACGTCAGCTGGCCCCTCGAATATGAAAAAAAATAAAAAAAATTCAATGATTTCCTCTCAACTAAAAATTAATCTGGTGGAAGTTTATATGTTACTGTGAATGAAAATCAACATTAGCTTGCTGTATCTCAGTGGAAAGTTCGTCAGCTGGTTACTTGAAATGTGTAATGTAGCAGCATTTATCACCTACTGAATCTTATCAGCTGACGACTTTTCCCTTTACTTACAGCTAGCTTATATGTTTTTTTATTTACTAGAGTATATTAACTATTCTCTTATAAATTTTCATCCAGGAGGAAATCACTTTTCTCTATTTATCTCTTTTTCATATACAAATTAAAGTAATACATGAGCACTTTTTACATTGTAGCTAGATTGTAGATTCAAATTACCCACCCTCTCCTGATTTTATGTTATAGCAGACCGTAAAACACACTAACGAGAGGGTAAGTTTAAATTATAATGTGACTCGAAAAAAAAGTCAAAAATTCCATGTTGAAGATGGTCAGTCGAACATAGTGTTATTATAGTAACGGATAATTAAAAATAAAAATGTCTAACGTGGTACCTTATTGCGTCTTTTGTAAAAAACTAATGTTCATTCAAAATTATTTAGTGAAGATAATTTAAATAAGTGTAGATCTATATTAACAATACGAAAAGTTAATAATTTAACCGGTCAAAATAATGTGCTTCCTACACAGCCTAACCATTTTCAGTGGTATCACAGTGAGTGTTATCGACGTTATACTGCTTTTCCGCAAAAATATCGGAAAATAAGAACGATATCAGAAGAGACACCTTCAACATTAATGTATATGGATAGAATGTTATTTCTTTCTACTATTTCGATTATAATTTTTTAACAATTCAATGTAAGAAAAAGTATAATTTAGTGTAATGCATTATTTGCCTCATGTATTCCAACTAGGGAATTACACTATTGAGTACTTCTACAGTAAGCATATACATTATATATATATAATTTTTAGTTAAGCAATAACTGTATATGTGCGCTGTTATCAAAAGTAATAATAATATAAATTACAAATAATTAATTATTTTGTTTGAAATTATCTTAAAACATGTATAGCCATGTTAAGCTTATTTAAATTTATATAAATATAGAATGTAAAAAACCGATACGGGCAGGGATTCGAACCCGCGACTACTGGGAAACCGTCCCGTCGCTCTACCAACTGAGCTACCGTATCGCTGTCCGCTTCGGTGAATTAAGCATTCTATATGTGATCGTCTTTATCGGGACGGTGGTGACATCTATTAGGTTTCTTTCGAAAATCCTAACCAATGTTTCTAATTTTGCAGTATAGATAAACATTGAAAAGATGCCACTACCGAAATCAATGTTTGAAAATATCTTAAAACATGTATAGCCATGTTAAGCTTATTTAAATTTATATAAATATAGAATGTAAAAAACCGATACGGGCAGGGATTCGAACCCGCGACTACTGGGAAACCGTCCCGTCGCTCTACCAACTGAGCTACCGTATCGCTGTCCGCTTCGGTGAATTAAGCATTCTATATGTGATCGTCTTTATCGGGACGGTAAATCATTAAAAAAACTGTTTTTTTTAATCGTGCGTGGGAGGCTGCCACTGCCTTCTCCACCACCAGAGCAGCAGCTGACGACCGCGGAGTTTCATAACACAACTTTCTATTGCAGTTTACAAATTTTCACTCGGGAGGAAATTCATGATGAAAATTGGTCACTGGCTCCCGGACTATTACTGCCTAATGTCAACACTCCGTCTGTGGGTGGAATTTTCGAAGAAGTGATGAAAGTTGTTGTCCAATAACACTTTTCGGCCTATTATCCCTTACCGTCATTACGACACCCTCATAATAATAAGGGGTAGTCTTATTTTAAAACCATCTCACTGTAATAGATAATTGGTTTAAAAATAATAAACATATACAATGCTCTATGAATGATGAATCTAGCAATCTATATTTAAACAGGCACTCTAAAATAGATAGGTAATAATAATAAAAGATTACATGACGACATAATTTATTTAAGTTAAATTGGATGTGGTTTTTAAAACCTTTAGGAGCTATACATTTATTTGGATTGCTGTTTCATTTCATCATTTAAAATTATTACAACTTTAAATTGCGAGTCAAAAAACGAGTAAATATATGATACCCTCTTTTTTATTATCTTGTTTCTTTTAAATATTTTGTTAAACGATTCATCATGTCATTTGTCACTACAATTTATGTGTATAATATTATGGTTTTTGAAATAGTATTTTATATTATGGATAAAATAATATGATAGTTACCTACCTAAACTTTTAAAGTTTTCAATACTTATATAAAATTATTAGGGTTGTGCCTGCAACTTCGTACGCATGGATTCTGATTTCGAAAAAACGTACCCGTTTCAAGTTTCATCAAACTCCGGCATGTAGTTTTTGCGTGTAGGAGTATTTCTAGTTTATTTTTTTTAATGCGTAGGTAGATCAATTATGTACTTTTTTTTATTGGAAAGTTTATTATTGTTCTCTGACGGGCAGACTATCAAAATATACTATCAATATGTACTGTCAATATATATTATCAACATGTACTGTCAATATATACTATCATTATATACTATCATAATATTCTATCAATATGTACTATCATTACATACTATCAATATCTACTATCAAAATGTACTATCAATAGATACTATCAATATGTGCTATCAATATGTACTAACAATATATACTAACAATATGTACTATCAAAATATACTATCAAAATGTACTATCATTATATACTATCAATGTGTACTATCAATATATACTAACAATATATACTATCAATATATACTATCAATACATACTATCAATATGTACTATCAATATGTACCATTAATATCTACTATCAATATGTACTATCAATATTTAAAATCAAAATATACTATCAATATGTACTATCTTTATATACTATTAATATGTACCATCAATATGTACTATGAATATATACTATCATATATTGAACAAACATATATTAAATAAAATACATTACAAATGGATATCCTTCTTATGAAGCTATACCTAAAATATATTACACCCTCATGAAGTATAAAACTACTTATTATGAAAACTGTTCGTACCTGAAATATAAAAAATTAAATGGTTTTGAAAAAATGGCTTACCGCAATGGTACGGAAATAAGATATAAAAAAAAACAAAACCAAAAGTGAAGCTCATGACAATATATTCCCGAAAACTTCCTCCCAACCGGTTAGATTTATTTCTTAGATTAGTGTGCACGAATATACAGACTTACAAACATACCGAAGAAGAGACAAAATGAAAAAAAACATTGTTTTGGGTTCTCTTGCTGCATAACCAATTGCAAAAAGGTCACCCATGATGATTTTTTGAAAAAAAATCCATGTACAGACATCGATTACTTACAGTTATATTATATATGAAGATACAGTTCTTGAATACTTTAAATACATATATCTTTTTATAGAGTGAAGAATTCAATGAAAGTTAAAAACGAAATGCTACTCACTGATTGACAATGTGACAATTTTATTATATAAATAGGTGACAGTTTTGTTAAAAACGTTTTGAATCAAGATTTAATGGACCAACCCTAAATATTTATATTTATATGTAAGTAACCATAATCATCCCTCTGTCCGCATGTGTATCCTATACATACAATTTGAACATAATTTCAATCACGAACCTTTTTTATCCCTTTTCTAATTTGAGATCCTAAAAGGGTCAGTGAGTATGATGAAATAAATAACAATGTACGTCCATGATAAATCAATTCTAAAATGTATTTTATTTTTATAAGGGATTATAATACTTACTTTACTTACTAATTTGAGTAAAAAAATCTGAACTGACTATATTCTTTTTCGGAATTTGGATTATGACCTTTACAGTCAAGACTAGTTTAATCTAGTATTCATCTTTCAAAAGATTACACTATGAGTAGGTATTTTATTTTTTATTTTCCCGTTTAAGTTTTCATTATTATTCGGACACTTGCTAGATATACTCATTCGGGACAGTCATACATACTTTTATTGTTTTGATTCTGGACTTGATACTATTTTCAATAAATACAGAATTTTCATTAATTATTGGAACAAAAAGATTAATTAAAACAATACTTAATATGTATTTTTACATTTTTTTTGCAAAGGGGATAAAAATAAAGAAAAGAATAAGGCTAGGTACAAGTATATATTATGATTTTAAAAATAAAAATAGGACCCTAGTATTTAAAATAAATAGATCTCTCTATTAAATACAGTCTGCAGAATCTTTTATTTTCATAGATAAAACATTTCAATTGCTATTGGAAAAACCAAAATGCGTCGTATCACTTCTTCTTTCATATATTTTTTTAGACAATTATATATGTGGTGAATTAATATACCTATATTTTTTAAATTAATAACAAGTTTGTAATGAACTTGATCTCGGGGTTTCTAGAAGTGTCTTCATAGAGTAATTTTACATTGAGAAAGGTATCCACCCTAAAATGTGACCATCCAAAAAAAAAAAGAAAAGAAATGAGGCTAACTATCTGTCTTTTTCTTGCATGTGTGAGAAGACAAAGATAAGTATCGGTCTCTCATCTTAAAGCATAACTGCACACGAAGCTAATATAAAAATTGTTGTCATTACTTAAAACATTCATATACATTATTTGGAGCCAAATTCTGAATTGTTATTTAATTGAAAAACACTTCCCGCTATGTTAAATGTTGCTTATATATCATAAGTATATTTATTATCTATAATAATTACATCACAAATTACACAATTTGATCTAACCCCTAATTAAGCAAATTATTTGCTTGTGTTAAGGGTATTAGACAACACTACAAATAAATACAAATACACATTATAAATACTGAGAATATATTAATTAACGACCAAATCCAGAAATATAGACATGTATGCTAATCACATGCCTGTTCCTGTCAGGAATTGAACCTGCGCCCCATCGCATCACTATACGTTTTTATTATTTACTCAATTCTTTTTTACATAAAAATATGGATACCTAGGTAGGTACACATATTTTTTTAAAGTTAGTATTATATAGATAACCTATAATTCAAAATCGAAGAGCAAAATTTTAGTTTTAAGATCTCTTACAATAAACCAAAACTTATAGTTTTGTGAATCTATCCAATAAAATACACCTTCCTTTAGTTCTACGACCAGTTTTATATGGGAGTACGAGATTAAATTTTTGTCGTCGAGACTGGAACTAAAGTCTCGAAGTATTTATTGGTAGTAATTTAACTTTTAAGCGCATTATTCGTTTTCCTTACTAAAGTTAAGTGCGCTTACGTATCTAGTTTCTGATTTTAATTTATAGTTACTCTTGACGACAGGTATATATTGTGATATAATATATTCAGTTTGTTTTTTGATAAAAATATATAGTGTAGAATATATTATAAATTATAAATTTCATAACTTTTTAGACATTTATTTTTTTTGGTTTGATTGATGGATAATTTAAATATAATTCATGTATAACTAGACAATTGGGTCAAAATTGTAGCAGGGGGAAAGTCGAAGAAGTGATTAACATTATTAAGACACTTAATTATACTGATAACAAGCAGACTCATTTAAGTGTATATTTTTGGATACAACAAAAAACAAACAATTTTAAAATATAGAACAAAAAAAGAAACCAATACGGGCAGGGTTTTGAACCCGTATACTGTACCGTCGCTCTACCAAGTGAGCCACCGTGTCAATTTTAATTTTACAGGCTTTTTATTAATAAACATCAGATTTCAAATTCGTATTTAGAAGTATTTTCCAATTCTAATTGTATTCAATAATAGCATTCATAAATACAACATTAAATCTGTCACTTTATTCAGTATCATAGCTTTATTAGAATGGGAAAGAAGATTTGTTCAGAGATGAGATTATTAAGATGGATTAAGATTTACGTTACGTTTGCCAGTTCTAATTAAATAGTACCCATTACTATTTGTGGGTAATATATTCATATTACTACGTACATACGTATTAGTTTGTAAATATCTATTACGTTATCTACGATATCTGCCGTTGTTTGTACTGCAAGAATAAGACAATAGTAATAATTTTACATTCTGATCTTTTAAAGAGCTCTATGTTTTTTCTTATAAACTTTTCAATGTACAAAAATTGATCATATACAATTTTATTACATATACCTACATAGATAAATATATTACATGTCCATAGATAAATTTACATAACTGTTTTATTTCTTAACTGATTTAAATGAAATATTAAATGTTAAGTAAAGACTAATACAATATACTCCGGAAAACTGCATCCTAAATGAGTTACGTATGAGTTTTTTTAATATTTTCCATGTACAGAAATTGATCACTGACAATAATATTATATGTACCTATAGATTATATTCTATTATATTATATATTATATGTAATGCACTATCATCGTGTTTATCGTTCTTGTAAATAAAGGAGACTGATTATGAAAAAAAAAAACTGAGAGCGCCATGATCCATTCGCATCTAAATTAAACTGAACTTTTAAAGGGTCGCCATAATCGCTGAGTAAATGGAACAAAAACTGTAACATTTATTTTGAAAAACATGTATGAAATATTTTATTTCACACCATTTCTTTCTTTATGTCACTTTTGAAACCATCCAATCATAGTTGATGTTTTAAAAATACAATTGCCAATACAGAGTATTTGAAGATAAATATATTTACTTTTATTTTTCAATACTGAAATAAAAATTTACGCTTTTCTTATAAAATAAATATTCAAATATAAAATTTATTCTCTATTAAATTTTTACGTGAAAAAAAATTTTTTATGTCATAGTATGAATAATGATCAATATTCATTAAACAAAATCCTTCTCTTATCAGAGATTGAACTGACCAGAAATTGTATATTGAAAATACTTATAGTTGGATGGTGGAGGTTTTTCCCGGCGATCCATTCAACTCCTGGCTTTATATAATGGAGTAGTAGAAAATAAAATATGAGCACTGCCTGACCGCTGAATATTGCCAATATCCTCCAATTATAAAGTATTATAGCAACTACGACTTATACTATTTCTTGACTTGTTTTTAATAGAACGAACAATGGTTATTGCTCATGGAGCTCGTTTTTATTAAAAAAATATATTTAAATTAAACATTTTGCGATTCAAAGTCAGATGGGATTAAAAGTTTGTTAACTTTAGCACCTTAACCGACTCAAAAAGGGGAAAGATCTCAATTAGACTATATTTTTATTTTGTGCCCTCACAACTTTCAACTGGGTAAACTGATTTGGATTTTTGTATTGTATACCTGGTAGCTCTTGTATAGTAATTTTTTTACTTTAGTGAAGATTTAATCATAAGTTTCAGAAAAAGACAACGGAGTTCTTCAAAAACCTACAGCAGACGGACGTCTCACGATTGCGGCAATCGCTTGTGTTTTATTTGTTATTTTTATTTTTTTTAAATATTAATTCCCTTGTATATCACATTTAATCAATCAGCACATACAAGACAATAACTTCACTGTCCAATAATGTCGTAATCTTTTATAATCTTCCCTTTCATATAAATTAAATTAGTTACATCAACTACTTTTTAAACGATATAGTAACTACTTACTTATTTATTTATTGGACAAACAGAGAATAATCACAAAATCTGAGTAACAACTACACTAGTAATAAACAGTCGCTGCAATTTATGTCCATTCTGGGTAAGTACTTTCCAATATTCAAAATAAATTAATTAATAAACAACACTAAAATGTTTCTCGATAGAATGTAATGTAACGTATATGTAATTACTTGATCATAACATTGTAATTAATTTTTAATCTGTACAAAGCGAAATCACTAAAAACCTTTATTAAACAAATAATTTAAAATTATTACGCCTTATTGATTTTAATTATATCAGTTAAATCAGTAATTAATTAATTTATAATAATTAAAACAATAACCAAATACAAATAACGTAATTAATAATATATTACCACTCTCACAAAAAAAATATTCAATGATAATGTTATTTTACCATGTAATGTTTTAACCGCCCCGTTGGTCGAGTGGTTAGCGGAGACACCTAACTTGTCACGGCGCAATGGGGCTCGGGTTCGATTCCCGGCAGAGGCACGCATTTATGTGATGAGCATAGATGTCTGTGTTTCTGGGTTTGGTCGTTTATTAAATATATTCTCAGTATTTATATGTGTATTTCTATGTATCTGTATCGTTGTCTAACACCCTTAATACAAGCAAATAATTTGCTTACTTAGGGGTTAGATCAATGTGTGTAATTTGTTCTGATATTATTATTAATGTTAAGATTAGCTTCTACCTAATGTGTTCATTCATTTATTCTATCTAGTGTAAGGTATTCCTGACACTTTGTTAAAGTTCAATCAACTACATATTTGCATTGTTCTTTAATACCACCTTAGATTAATAAATAACAAATATTTTACACACATGTAGACAACGTTTAAAATGTTAGTAAATCAATAACAATTATTTAAACATTAATAAAATTAAATCTAAGTATTTACGTCAATTGTATTGGGAAATATTATCAAATAAAATAAATATTGGTTCAATTATTACTGCGCAAATAGAATTTCACCAACCTCATTTCGATTAGTCACGTATGTTATGAGATTGTTACTTGGAACCTTATCGTCTCGTCGTCGGACTGCGATGTCTCTGTATATATTAATGGCGTGTACTATACGATATACATCCTATTTTTCCATTAGTTTTTTAAAAATAGGATCACAAAGGTCAAAAAGGGTATTACATATTTATGTGTCTGTACGTATGCTTTTAACTAGTACCGTTGAGGGCGCTGAAATCGTTATAATCTTTCTAGATTTTAATTTTTAGACTTTGATAATTTTTACTAATTATTTTCTTTCTCTACCACTATAAAAATGTTTGATATTAAGTTCCAATACATTAAATTATAACTATAATATTCATTTTATTAATGGCTGCTATTCACTATTATCTCTAAAAAGGCATGTGTTAATTAGAAAGCTTTATTTTGGGGAGGAATTACCTTCAAATTGAATTGTACTATACCCTATTACGTGTTTTCATTCATTTTTATTTTCAATTATTATTAAAGAGACTAATCTAATTTCTCTTATATCATTGATGTTATGACATATTCTGTAAGTTATGAAAGCTTTTTTTGTATCTTGACATTAAATGGCTAAGTTATATTGATATTTTGAGAGAAAATACTATCAACTATTTAATTCTACTATTCCATTGTATTGGTACAAAGAAAACCAATATTTTAACAAAGAAATGGCTCTTGCAGAGTCACCTGTATTGCACTTGGAATTTTGCATTCTTGACCATTTGAAAAAAGTTAGTATTTAAAAAAAGTAAGAAGAGAATAATTGCAAGTAATTAAAAAGACTTGTCAGTTGTATTCACAGCTTCTTTTTGGATATAATAAAAATTTGAAAAACGTATTTTTAAGGTCAAGATGGCAAAAAAAAACCTATTCACATCTCGTAATATGTTTATGAAAAGTGTCTAAAATATAATTATATTATTTTATCATTCCCAGTTATACTTTTTTGGGTTCCCGGATAATAAAATGTATGATTATTTTGTGAAGATAGCATATGATCATGTGAAAATGTTCAAGTCTTAATGAGTATATTGTATATTAAGTTATGTATATTATATATTAATATATTACCATAAACTGTTACGTAGAGTGAAAGCGATAAAATACTCTGTAGTTCCTTATGATTTTAATTTCATATTTCTTCAGGAATTTCATGACTTATCAGTTAAACGTTCGACTGACCGCCATTATGGGGTATCACCCCATAACACCATTCAAGCTATAAATAAAAAAGATAACTAAAAGTATTTTAAACACATTCTTATTTTAATGCACTTCTTTTTCTAGAAGATACTACAGATTATATTCAGTGGTAAATGTTCAACAAAGTAACTATAATCTTATATAGAATATATTATTTATATATATTGTGGCAGGCCGAAGATTTGTGTGTGTGTATATATATATGTGTATATATATATATATATATATATATATATATATATATATATATATATATATATATATATATTTACTGCTATTATTATTTAATTTTCGTTGCCTGAAATCATTGGGCTTCTTTTCCGATTGATTGCGACGGTTCTAGTTGTTCCAAAATTGCATTTAAGTTTATAAAATAAATAAAATTGACTCATTTGCAGGGTTCATGTTATAATTTATAAGTCAAACATTGTTAAATTTTATTTAAAAAGAGCAACTGTTGAGTTTCTGGCCAGCTCTTCTCAGCAGAACAGCATTCCGAGCTGGTGGTAGCTTACTCACAGACTGACTATACTGACCAATTTAATGTAATTGACGATTCAAAAGTGCGTGTAAATGCCTACTTGAATAAAGATATTTTGAATTTGAATTTGAATTTGAATAGAGCTCTGAGACAGAACCATTACTTTACCAAATTTGTATGAATTCATTCGTATCTCTATAAAAATATGACATTCTGAAAGAAAGTATGAAAATAGCTTTATGCCTTTAAGACGTATTGGGAAATTCCCATGGGGGCTTCAGACCCCTCACGCCCGGCATGTCGAAGTGTCCCCCCTCGTTTACCCCCCCAGTTCCTCCCCAGTTAAGGACCCTAGATCTAACTGCATACACTATTTTATACAATCCTTAATATGAAGGTCATGTTTAATTGTGATTAAACTGCATATCAGGTTCAGTTTACTTGTTGTATTGATAACAATTTACTCCTTTTAATACTTTAATGCAAATAACAGATTAATCATCTTGATGAAGCGGACAATTCATTTATTTGATAGAGATATATGAATGTATTTATCTGTTTACTATTTACTAGTATATCATCAAGTGAAGATTTTTGACATGATTTTACCGACCTTCCGCTTCACCTGTAATAATGTATTGAAATTATTAACAAGTTAACAACTACAATATTAGTTACCAAAGTGTTTTTAAATATAAGCTTAAATAAAACTTTCACAAGACTAACATTTACTTTTATTACTTAAAATAGGAACGAATACTGTAAATATGTGTTTTACATTGTGACATCTTTTTTTTACTTTGTTGCGTCCGTGGGAGTAATTTCGTGAGAAAAAAAACTGTAACAGGAAGACGAAGAAACTTGTGCTACTTTATTTGATGAAATAGAGACGAGATTGTCAGTTTAGCATTTACATTTCTTTGCTTACCTTTTGCCAAAAAATTAATTATCAGAGTGATATTGATTTATTTTCGCATTTTCGCTCTTTCTCAAATACATACTTTTATTGTTTTGGTTCTCGACTTGATACTATTTTCAATAAATACAGAATTTTCATTGATTTTCGTTTCGGTTTCGTTTCGGTTTACATATGAACTGTTACCGGTAAAATGACGAGATAATAATATTTTTATTACCGGATAAAATTTTCATGAATTAAATATAAGCTAAATATATTCATGAAATATATACATGAAATGTTACGTTGACCATGAAAGATTGACGATAACGGACCATTTACTTGGTCGCTTTGAGATGCTTTACAGAACAATTGTTGCTTTAATTATGTCTTTTAATACTTTAACTATTATTTTATTATATAATGAATTTAATATAATTTAATAATATTTAAAACGGATCAAGTGGGCGTTAAATCATAGTTAATAGACTCCTCGAAGGTTATTGGGTACGTGGGAAGATGTAGTGCGATTATTGGAACAAAAAGATTGATTAAGACAATTACCTAATATGTATTTTTACATTTTTTTGCAAAGGGGATAAAAATAAATAAAAGAATAAGGCTAGGTACAAGTATATATTATGATTTTAAAGAATAGAAATAGGACCCTAGTATTTAGAATAAATAGATCTCTCTATTAAATACAGTCTGCCGATTTTTTTATTTTCATAGATAAAACATTTCAATTGCTATTGGAAATCACTTATTCAAATCACAATCGTCATATCACTTCTTCTTTCATTTATTTTTTTAGACAATTATATATGTGGTGAATTAATATACCTAAAATTTTTAATTATATTTGTATTTCTTTCTTAATTCTTCTAATAAATTAATAACAAGTTTGTAATGAACTTGATCTCGAGGTTTCTAGAAGTGTCTTCATAGAGTAATTTTACATTGAGAAAGGTATCCACCCTAAAATGTGACCACCCAAAAAAAGAGAAAAGAAATGAGGCTACTTACCTGTCTTTTTCTTGCATGTGTGATAAGACAAAGATAAATATCGGTCTCTCATCTTAAAGCATAACCGCATACGAAGCTAATATAAAAATTGTTGTCATTACTTAAAACATTCATATACCTACATTATTTGGAGCCAAATTCTGAATTGTTATTTTATTGAAAAACACTTCCCTCTATGTTAAATGTTGCTTATATATCATAGGTATATTTATTATCTATAATAATTAAATCACAAATTACACCATTTGATCTAACCCCTAATTAAGCAAATTATTTGCTTGTGTTAAGGGTATTAGACAACACTACAAATAAATATAAATACACGTTATAAATACTGAGAATATATTAATTAACGACCAAATCCAGAAATATAGACATGTATGCTAATCACATGCCTGTTCCTGTCAGGAATCGAACCTGCGCCCCATCGCATCACTATACGTTTTTATTATTTACTCAATTCTTTTTTACATAAAAATATGGATACCTAGGTAGGTACACATTTTTTTTTAAAGTTAGTGTTATATAGATAACCTATAATTCAAAATCGAAGAGCAAAATTTTAGTTTTAAGATCTCTTACATTAAACCAAAACTTATAGTTTTGTGATTCTATCCAATAAAATACACCTTCCTTTAGTTCTACGACCAGTTTTATATGAGAGTACGAGATTAAATTTTTGTCGTCGAGACTGAAACTAAAGTCTCGAAGTATTTATTGGTAGTAATTTAACTTTTAAGCGCTTTATTCGTTTTCCTTACTAAAGTTAAGTGAAGTTAAAGATTTAAAAATTTATAGTTAGTATAGTATTGTTAAATATTATATTCTGTTTGTTTTTTGACAAAAATATATAGTGTAGAATATATTATAAATTCAGGTCAGTCAGTCAGGTAGGTATAGTTCACTACCTCTTTTATTACTAAAACAATACCATAAGTTTTTTATTTTTATTTATTTTTCAGATTGATTGATGGATAATTTAAATATAATTCGTGTATAACTAGACAATTGGGTCAAAGTTGTAGCAGCTAGAAAGTCGAAGAAGTGATTAACATTATTAAGACACTTAATTATATTGATAACAAGCAGACTCATTTAAGTGTATATTTTTGGATACAATAAATAATTTTACGGGCTTTTTATTAATGAACATCAGTTTTCTAATTTATATTTAGAAGTATTTTCCAATGCTAATTGTATTCAATAATAGCACTCAAAAATACATATCTGTCACTTTATTCAGTATCATAGCTACCTTATTAGAATGGGAAAGGAGATGTGTTCAGAGATGAGATTATTAAGATGGATTAAGATTTACGTTACGTTTGCCAGCTCTAATTAAATAGTGCCAATTACTATTTGTGGGTAGTATATTTATATTACTACGTACATACATAATAGTTTGTAAATAGATAGACGTTATCTATGATGTCTGCCATTGTTTGTACTGCAAGATTAAGACAGTAGTAATAATTTTACATTCTGATCATTGTATTGTCTTGCTCATTTAAAGGGCTCTATGTTTTTTTCTTATAATCTTTTCCATATATAAAAAAAGATCATATACAATTTTATTACATATACACAGATAAATATATATATTCCATCCATGTACATAGATAAATTTACATAACTGTTTTACTTCTTAACCGATTTAAATGAAATATTAACTGTTAAGTACAGACTATTACAGTATATTCCGGAGAACTGCAATCAAAATTAGTTACGCCGCTTTTGAGATTAATATGCACAAACATACAGACATACAGAAACAATGAAACACTATTGTTTTGGGTCCTCTTGCTCTTATAAAGGGCCTCCGTTATGTTTTTTTTAATATTTTCCCTATACAGAAATTGATCAGTGACAATGTTATTATATGTATAGATTATATTCTATTATATTATATATTACTAGCGAACCCAGCCCGCTTCGATGGGCTAACCCTTACTTTACCCTTACCTGGTGGCGATTTACATCAATGGGCATAGCATATTCGTTTTCTTCGAGGAAAAATACATGGTCATACCAATTTTTATGACAATCGGTTGAACGGGGCGGAAGTCGATATTTGACAGCGCCGCCTGGTGGCGAGTTACATCAATGGACATAGCATATTCGTTTTCTTCGAGGAAACATACATGGTCATACTAACTTTTATGACAATCGGTTGAACGGGGCGGAAGTCTATATTTGACAGCGCCGCCTGGTGGCGAGTTACATCAATAAGCATACCATATAAACCTTCTCCGTGAAAAAATACATATACATACCCATTTTCATAATCATCGGTCCAATAGTTTCTGAGTTCATCGATTTCATATATACAAACATCCTTCTTTATATATATAGATAGAAGATATGTAATGCACTATCATCAGCAGGTGACAGCAGCTAGACTGACTAAAATAAACACTCTCCCCCCACCCCTCCCAAGGTACTTTGGTAACCTATTGCTTTCGACGTGTTTATTATTCTTGTAAATAAAGGAGACTGATTATGAAAAAAAAAAAACTGAGAGCGCCATGATCCATTCGCATCTAAATATAAACTTAACTTTTAAAGGGTCTCTATAATTGCTGAGTAAATGGAACGAAACTATAACTTAACTTAACTTAACTGTAACTTAAAAACATGTATGAAATATTTTATTATTAAACACCATTTCTTTCTTTATGTCACTTTTGAAACCATCCAATCATAGTTAATGTTTTAAAAATACAATTGCCAATACAGAGTATTTGAAGATAAATATATTTACTTTTATTTTTCAATACTGAAATAAAAATTTACGCTTTTCTTATAAAATAAATATTCAAATATAAAATTTATTCCCTATTAAATTTTTACGTGAAAAAATTTTTTTATGTCATAGTATGAATAATGATCAATATTCATTAAACAAAATCCTTTTCTAATCAGAGATTGAACTGACCAGAAATTGTATATTGAAAATACTTATAGTTGGATGATGGAGGTTTTTCCCAACGATTCATTCAACTCCTGGCTTTATATAATGGAGTAGTGGAAAATAAAATATGAGCACTGCCTGACCGCTGAATATTGCCAATATCCTCCAATTATGAAGTATTATAGCAGCTACGACTTATATTATTTCTTGACTTGTTTTTAATAGAAGGAACAATGGTTATTGCTCATGAAGTTCGTTTTTATAAAACAAATTTATATTTAAATTAAATATATTGCGATTCAAAGTCAGATGGAATTAAAGCTCGTATTTGCAATAAGCACCTTAACCAAGCTAAAAAAAAGGAGAGAGATCTCAATTAGACTATATTTTTATTTTGTGTCCTCAGAACTTAAGACTGATTAAACCGATTTTAATTATTATTTTTTTATTCGATACCTGGTTGTATTTGATGCCCGTATCATAAAATTTTAATTTAGTGAAGATTTAATCATAAGTTTAGGAAAAAGACAACGGAACTCTTCAAAAAAAACTAAAGCAGAGATCTCACGATTGCGGCAATCGCTTGTTTTTTTTTTTTTTTTTTTAATTCACTTGTATATCACATTTAATCAATCAGCACATACAAGACATTAACTTCACTGTCCAATAATGCCGTAATCTTTTATAATCTTCCATTTGATATACTTTTTAAACAATATAGTAACTACTTATTTATTTGTTTATTGGACAAACAGAAATATTACAAAAATATAGATATGATATTTATAGAGTAACAACTACAGTAGTAATAAACAGTCGCTGCAGTTTACGTCCATTCCGGGTAAATACTTTCCAATATTAAAAATAAATTAATTAATAAACAACACTAAAATGGTTCTCGATAGAATGTAATGTATATGTAATTACTTGATTATAACATTGTAATTAGTTTTTAATCTGTACAAAGTGAAATCACTAAAAACCTTTATTAAACAAATAATTTAAAATGATTACGCCTTATTGGTTTTAATTATATCAGTTAAATCAGTAATAAATTAATTTATAATAATTAAAACAATAACCAAATACAACCAACGTAATTAATAATATATTGCCATTCTCACAAAAAAAATATTTAATGATAATGTTATTTTACCATGTAATGTTTTAACCGCCTCGTTGGTCGAGTGGTTAGCGCAGACGCCTAACGTGTCACGGCGCAACGGGGCTCGGGATCGATTCCCGGCAGAGACAGGCATTTATGTGATGAGCATAGATGTCTGTGTTTCTGGGTTTGGTCGTTTATTAAATATATTCTCAGTATTTAGATGTGTATTTCTATGTATTTGTATCGTTGTCTAACACCCTTAACACAAGAAAATAATTTGCTTACTTAGTGGTTAGACCAATGTGTGTAATTTGTCCTGATATTATTATTAATGTTAAGATAAGCTTCTACCTAATATATTCACTCATTTATTCTATCTAATGTAAGGTATTCCTGGTACGTTCTTAAAGTTCAAACAGATTCCTATTTATAAACTATACGTTATGGCATTACAATCAACTACATATTTGCATTGTACTGTAATACCACCTTAGATTAATAAATAACAAATAATTTATACGCACGTAGACAAGGTTCATATTGTTTGTTAATCAATAACAATTATTTAAACATTAATAAAATTATATCCAGGTATTTACGTCAATTGTATTGGGAAATATTATCAAATAAAATAAATATTGGTTCAATTATTACTGCGCAAATAGAATTTCACAAAACTCATTTCGATTAGTCACGTATGTTATGAGATTGTTACTTGGAACCTTACCGTCTCGTCGTCGGACTGCGATGTCTCTGTGTATATTAATGGCGTGTACTATACTATATACATCTTATCTTTCCATTAGTTTTGTAAAAATAGGATCACAAAGGTCATAAAGGAGTCACAAGGGTCATAAATATTTATGTTTCTGTACGTGTGTTTTTTAACTAGTACCGTTGAGGGCGCTGAAATCGTTATAATCTTTCTAGGATTTAAATTTTTAACCTAGGATAATTTCTACTTTTATTTTTTTTCTGTACTATTAAAGAAATAAAAAAAAAAATAATACAAAGTTCCATACATTAAATTATAACTACAATTTTCATTTTATTAATTGCTGCTATTCACTATTACGTCTAAAAAAGCATGTGTTAATTAGAAAGCTTTATTTTGGGAAAGAATTACCTTGAAATATAATTGTACTTTGCCCTAAGACGTATTTTCATTCATGTTTATTTTCAACTATTATTAAAGAGACTTGTGTAATTTCTCATATATCTTGAAATAAAACTATTTTTATGGATTTAACTCGCGTATATTGAATTAAATTTTAAATTTACATTTTAAATCTAACCCGACGTTTCGAATGCTTTGCAGCAATCGTGTTCACGGAAAGATGAGATGGAGGTGTCTGTCAGTAAGTCAGTTAATTAGTCATCTACGTCCAACGGTTTCTAAGCTTCCGGGCGTACAGTTCAGGATTCACACAAAACGCACTAACAGTATCTTGAGGTTAAGACCTGTGACAGTGCGGTCACAGACATGGGATTTTATATTTTTCAAAAGTGGGTCCCAGGTGTTAGATAATCCCCAACCATCTTCTCTATTAAAATTAGGATGTTTTTTAATTTCAATAGCCTCACGAACCATTCTTGGAATGTAACGTTGTTCTTTAGCGAGGATTTTAGGTTTATCAAATCTTATATAATGATTGGGCTTGTCTATGGTATGTTCACACACTGCAGACTTCGATGTACGCCTATGCTTGATATCCGATATGTGTTCTTAACTCTTTTACCGATGCTCCTCTTTGTTTGACCGATTCTGTCAGTAACTCCTTTCACATATGGTAGTAGGGCCGGTTGACGCTCAACTGTGGGTGGCTTGATCTTGTTTCTGCGACGCTGGCTAGGTACGGGCAGGTGGTGGTTGAACAAGGCATGCTTGACATGCTGCAGCTCGCCCTCTAGGTGTTCAGCGTCACAGATGTGTTGTGCTCTCTGAAACAAAGATTTGCCAACGGTAGCTAACTGGCTAGGGTGGTGGTGTGATTTACCATTGAGGTACCTATCTGTATGTGTGGGTTCCCTATAAACAGTGTGTCCCAATGTATTGTCAGGATTCTTGATAATAAGAATATCAAGGTAAGCTAAAATATTATTTGATTGCAATTCCATTGTAAATTGTATTTTGTTGTTAATGGAATTAAGGTGTTCTAGAAAAGCAGATGTTTGATTCTCATATATCATTGATGGTTATGACATATTCTGTAAGTTATGAAAGATTTTTTTTTGTATCTTGAAATTAAGTGGTTAAGTTATATTGATATTTTGAGAGGACAGACTATCAATTATTTAATTTTACTATTTCATTGTATTGGTACAAAGAAAACCATTTATTATAACAAAGAAATGGCTCTTGCAGAGTCACCTGTATTGCACTTGGTATCTCGCAATCTTGACCATTTGAAAAACGTTACTATTTAAAAATAATAATAAATACAATAATATTTGCAAGTAATTAAAAAAAAATACATTAAGAAAAGATTTCCGCTGCAATCAGGTTAATGGTTTTTCTTGTCAGCTGTATCCACAGCTTCTTTTTGGATATAATAAAAAATTTAAAAACGTATTTTTCAGGCCAACATGGCAAAAAAAACTATTCACATCTCGTAATATGTTTATGTAAAGTGTCTAAAATATAATTATATTATTTTATCATTCCTACTTAAGCTTTTTAGGGTTCCCGGATAATAAAATGTATAATTATTTTGTGAAGATAGCATATTATGTGATCATGTAAAAATATTCAAGCTTCAATGAGTATATTGTATATTAAGTTATGTATATTAGATATTAATATATAACTATAAACTATTAAGTAGAGTGAAAGCGATAAAATACTCTGTAATTCCTTGTGATTTTAATTTCATATTTCTTCAGGAATTTCATGACTCATCAGTTAAACGTTCGACTGACCGCCATTATGGGGTATCACCCCATAACACCATTCAAGCTATAAATAAAAAAGATAACTAAATGTATTTTAAACACATTCTTATTTTAATGCACTTCTTTTTCTAGAAGATACTACAGATTACATTCAGTGGTAAATGTTCAACAAAGTAACAATAATCTTATATAGAGCTCTGAGACAGAACCATTAGTTTATCAAATTTGTATGAATTCATTCGTATCTCTATAAAAATATGACATCCTGAAAGAAAATATGAAAATAGCTTTATGCCTTTAAGACGTATTGGAAAATTCCCATGGGGGCTTCAGACCCCTAACGCCCGGCATGTCGAAGTGTCCCCCCTCGTCCACCCCCAGTTCCCCAGTCAAAGACCCTAGATCTAACTGCATACACTATTTTATACAATCCTTAACATGAATGTCATGTTTAATTGTGATTAAACTGCATATCAGGTTCAGTTTACTTGTTGTATTGATAACAATTTACTCCTTTTAATACTTTAATGCAAATAACAGATTAATCATCTTGATGAAGCGGACAATTCATTTATTTGATAGAGATATATGAATGTATTTATCTGTTTACTATTTACTAGTATATCATCAAGTGAAGATTTTTGACATGATTTTACCGACCTTCCGCTTCACCTGTAATAATGTATTGAAATTATTAACAAGTTAACAACTACAATATTAGTTACCAAAGTGTTTTTAAATATAAGCTTAAATAAAACTTTCACAAGATTAACATTTACTTTTATTACTTAAAATAGGAACGAATACTGTAAATATGTGTTTTACATTGTGACATCTTTTTTTTACTTTGTTGCGTCCGTGGGAGTAATTTCGTGAGAAAAAAAACTGTAACAGGAAGACGAAGAAACTTGTGCTACTTTATTTGATGAAATAGAGACGAGATTGTCAGTTTAGCATTTACATTTCTTTGCTTACCTTTTGCCAAAAATTTAATTATCAGAGTGATATTGATTTATTTTCGCATTTTCGCTCTTTCTCAAATACATACTTTTATTGTTTTGGTTCTGGACTTGATACTATTTTCAATAAATACAGAATTTTCATTGATTTTCGTTTCGGTTTCGTTTCGGTTTACATATGAACTGTTACCGGTAAAATGACGAGATAATAATATTTTTATTACCGGATAAAATTTTCATGAATTAAATATAAGCTAAATATATTCATGAAATATATACATGAAATGTTACGTTGACCATGAAAGATTGACGATAACGGACCATTTACTTGGTCGCTTTGAGATGCTTTACAGAACAATTGTTGCTTTAATTATGTCTTTTAATACTTTAACTATTATTTTATTATATAATGAATTTAATATAATTTAATAATATTTAAAACGGATCAAGTGGGCGTTAAATCATAGTTAATAGACTCCTCGAAGGTTATTGGGTACGTGGGAAGATGTAGTGCGATTATTGGAACAAAAAGATTGATTAAGACAATTACCTAATATGTATTTTTACATTTTTTTGCAAAGGGGATAAAAATAAATAAAAGAATAAGGCTAGGTACAAGTATATATTATGATTTTAAAGAATAGAAATAGGACCCTAGTATTTAGAATAAATAGATCTCTCTATTAAATACAGTCTGCCGATTTTTTTTTTTTCATAGATAAAACATTTCAATTGCTATTGGAAATCACTTATTCAAATCACAATCGTCATATCACTTCTTCTTTCATTTATTTTTTTAGACAATTATATATGTGGTGAATTAATATACCTAAAATTTTTAATTATATTTGTATTTCTTTCTTAATTCTTCTAATAAATTAATAACAAGTTTGTAATGAACTTGATCTCGAGGTTTCTAGAAGTGTCTTCATAGAGTAATTTTACATTGAGAAAGGTATCCACCCTAAAATGTGACCACCCAAAAAAAGAGAAAAGAAATGAGGCTACTTACCTGTCTTTTTCTTGCATGTGTGATAAGACAAAGATAAATATCGGTCTCTCATCTTAAAGCATAACCGCATACGAAGCTAATATAAAAATTGTTGTCATTACTTAAAACATTCATATACCTACATTATTTGGAGCCAAATTCTGAATTGTTATTTTATTGAAAAACACTTCCCTCTATGTTAAATGTTGCTTATATATCATAGGTATATTTATTATCTATAATAATTAAATCACAAATTACACCATTTGATCTAACCCCTAATTAAGCAAATTATTTGCTTGTGTTAAGGGTATTAGACAACACTACAAATAAATATAAATACACGTTATAAATACTGAGAATATATTAATTAACGACCAAATCCAGAAATATAGACATGTATGCTAATCACATGCCTGTTCCTGTCAGGAATCGAACCTGCGCCCCATCGCATCACTATACGTTTTTATTATTTACTCAATTCTTTTTTACATAAAAATATGGATACCTAGGTAGGTACACATTTTTTTTTAAAGTTAGTGTTATATAGATAACCTATAATTTAAAATCGAAGAGCAAAATTTTAGTTTTAAGATCTCTTACATTAAACCAAAACTTATAGTTTTGTGATTCTATCCAATAAAATACACCTTCCTTTAGTTCTACGACCAGTTTTATATGGGAGTACGAGATTAAATTTTTGTCGTCGAGACTGAAACTAAAGTCTCGAAGTATTTATTGGTAGTAATTTAACTTTTAAGCGCTTTATTCGTTTTCCTTACTAAAGTTAAGTGAAGTTAAAGATTTAAAAATTTATAGTTAGTATAGTATTGTTAAATATTATATTCTGTTTGTTTTTTGACAAAAATATATAGTGTAGAATATATTATAAATTCAGGTTAGTCAGTCAGGTAGGTATAGTTCACTACCTCTATTATTATTAAAACAATATCATAACTTTTTAGACATTTATGTTTTTGGTTTGATTGATGGATAATTTAAATATAATTCATGCATAACAAGGCAAAATTATTACAAAATTATAACAGGGGGAAAGTCGAAGAAGTGATTAACATTATTAAGACATTTAATTATATTGATTACAAGCAGACTCATTTAAGTGTATATTTTTGGATACAACAAACACCAAACAATTTTAAAATGTAGAACAAAAAAAAAACCAATACGGGCAGGGTTTTGAACCCGCAACTACTGGTAAACTGTGCTGTCGCTCTACCAAGTGAGCTACCGTGTCAATTTTATTTTTACAGGCTTTTTAATAATGAATATCAGATTTCAAATTCATATTTAGAAGTATTTTCCAAAACTAATTGTATTTAATAAAAGAAGTTATAAACACAACATTAAATCTGTCACTTTATTCAGTATCATAGCGACCTTATTAGAATGGGAAAGGAGATGTGTTCAGAGATGAGATTATTAAGATGGATTAAGATTTACGTTACGTTTGCCAGCTCTACTTAAATAGTACCCATTAGTATTTGTGGGTAGTATATTCATATTACTACGTACATACATATTAGTTTGTAAATAGATAGACGTTATCTATGATGTCTGCCGTTGTTTGTACTGCAAGAATAAGACAATAGTAATAGTTTTACATTATGATCATTGTATTGTCCTGGTCGTTTTAAGGGTTCTATGTTTTTTCTTATAAACTTTTCAATGTACAAAAATTGATCATATACAATTTTATTACATATACACAGATAAATATATATATTCCATGTTCATAGATAAATTTACATAACTGTTTTATTTTTTAACAGATTTAAATGAAATATTAAATGTTAAGTAAAGACTAATACAATATACTCCAGAAAACTGCGTCCTAAATGAGTTACGCCGTTTCTGAAATTAGTATGCACAAACATACAGACATACAGACAAACAGACAAAATGAAAAATCTTTGTTTTGTGTCTTCTTGATCTTATAAAGGGCCCCCATTATGTTTTTTTTAAATATTTTCCATGTACAGAAATTGATCACTGACAATATTATTATATGTACCTATAGATTATATTCTATTATATTATATATTATATGTAATGCACTATCATCAGTAGGTGATAGCAGCGAGACTGACTAAAATTAACACTCTCTCCGCACCCCTCCCAAGGTTCTTTGGTAACCTATTGCTTTCGACGTGTTTATTATTCTTGTAAATAAAGGAGACTGATTATGAAAAAAAAAACTGAAAGCGCCATGATCCATTCGAATCTAAATATAAACTGAACTTTTAATGGGTCTTTTAATAATCGCTGAGTAAATGGAACGAAAACTGTAACATTTATGTTGAAAAAAATGTATGAAATATTTTATTATTAAACACCATTTCTTTCTTTATGTCACTTTTGAAACCATCCAATCATAGTTAATGTTTTAAAAATACAATTGCCAACGCAGAGTATTTGAAGATACATATATTTATTTTTATTTTCAATACTGAAACAAAATTACGCTTTTCTTATAAAATAAATATTCGAATATAAAATTTATTCCCTATTAAATTTTTACGTGAAAACCATATTTTTATGTCATAGTATGAATAATGATCAATATTTATTAAACAAAATCCTACTCTCATCAGAGATTGAACTGACCAGAAATTGTATATTGAAAATACTTATAGTTGGATGGTGGAGAAAATCTATTTAAATATATAATATATTGCGATTCAAAGTCAGATGGGATTAAAGCTCGTTAAACTTAGCACCTTAACCGACTAAAAAAACGGGGAAAGATCTCAATTAGACTATATTTTTATTTGTTTGCCCTCACAACTTTCAACTGGGTAAACTGATTTTGATTTTTGTATTTTATACCTGGTGGCTCTCGTATAGTATTTTTTTTATTTTAGTGAAGATTTAATCATAAGTTTCGGAAAAAGACAACGGAATTCTTCAAAAAACTACAGCAGACGGACTTCTCTTGATTGCAGCAATCGCTTGTGTTTTATTTTTTTTTAATTTATTTTCCCTTGTATATCATATTTAATCAATCAGCACATACAGGAAAGTAACTTCACTGACCAATAATGTCGTAATCTTTTATAATCTTCCCTTTGATATACATAACCTTAGTAACATCAACTACTTTTTAAACAATATAGTAACTACTTATTTATTTATTTATTGGACAAACACAAAAATCACAAAAATATAGATATGATATTTATAGAGTAACAACTACAGTAGTAATAAACAGTCGCTATAATTTACGTCCATTCCGGGTAAATATTTTCCAATATTCAAAATAAATTAACTAATAAACAACACTAAAATGTTTCTCGATAGAATGTAATGTAATGTATATGTAATTATTTGATCATAACATTGTAATTAATTTTTAATCTGTACAAAGCGAAATCACTTAAAATCTTTATTAAACAAATAATTTAAAATGATTACGCCTTATTGGTTTTAATTATATCAGTTAAATCAGTAATCAATTAATTTATAATAATTAAAACCATAACCAAATACAACTAACTTAATTAATAATATATTGCCACTCTCACAAAAAAAAAATGAATGATAATGTTATTTTACTATGTAATGCTTTAACCGCCCCGTTGCATTGGTCGAGTGGTTAGCGCAGACGCCTAACGTGTCACGGCGCAATGGGGCTCGGGTTCGATTCCCGGCAGAGACACGCATTTATGTGATGAGCATAGATGTCTGTGTTTCTGGATTTGGTGGTTTATTAAATATATTCTCAGTATTTATATGTGTATTTCTATGTATTTGTATCGTTGTCTAACACCCTTAACACAAGCAAATAATTTGCTTACTTAGGGGTTAGAGCAATGTGTGTAATTTGTCCTGATATTATTATTAATGTTAAGATAAGCTTCTACCTAATATATTCATTCATTTATTCTATCTAATGTAAGGTATTCCTGATACGTTGTTAAAGTTCAATCAGATTCCTATTTATTAACTATACACTATGGTATGACAATCAACTCGATACTTGCATTGTATTGAAATACCACTTTAGATTAATAAATAACAAATAATTTACAAGTAGACAATGTTTTAAATGTTAGTAAATCAATAATAATTATTTAAACATTAATAAAATTAAATCTAAGTATTTAAATCAATTGTAATGGGAAATATTATCAAATAAAATAAATATTGGTTCAATTATTACTGCGCAATAGAATTTCACCAACCTCATTTCTATTAGTCACGTATGTTATGAGATTGTTACTTGGAACCTTACTGTCTCGTCGTCGGCCTGCGATGTCTGTGTGTATATTAATGGCGTGTACTATACAATATACATCTTATCTTTCCATTAGTATTGTAAAAATAGGATCACAGAAGTCAAAAAGGGGATTACATAATATTTATGTTTCCGTGGGTGTGTTTTTTGACTAATACCGTTGAGAGGGCTGAAATCGTTATAATCTTTCTAGATTTTAATTTTTAGATTAGGATAATTTTTACCAATTAATTTCTTTTTCGACCATTATAAAAATGTTTAAAAATGTTTAATATAAAGTTCCATACATTAAATTATAACTATAATTTTAATTTTATTAATTTGTGCTATTCACTTTTACGTCAAAAAAGGCGTGTGTTAATTAAATTAGAAAGCTTTATTTTAGGGAAGAATTACCTTAAAATTGAATTGTACTATACCCTATTATGTGTTATCATTCATTTTTAATTTCAATAATTATTAAAGACTTATGTAATTTCTCATATATCATTGATGTTATGACATATTCTGTAAGTTATGAAAGTTTTTTTTTGTATCTTGAAATTAAATGTTAAGTTATATTGATATTTTGAGAGAACAGACTATCAACTATTTAATTCTACTATTCCATTGTATTGGTACAAAGAAAACCAATATTTTAACAAAGAAATGGCTCTTGCAGAGTCACCTGTGTTGCACTTGGAATTTTGCATTCTTGACCATTTGAAAAAAGTTACTATTTAAAAAAAAATAATAAGAGAATAATTGCAAGTAATTAAAAAGTAAAATAAAATTACACCAAGAAAAGATTTGCGCTGCAATCAGATTAATGGTTTTTCTTGACAGTTGTATTCACAGCTTCTTTTTGGATATAATAAAAATTTTAAAAACGTATTTTTCAGGTCAAGATGGCAAAAAAAAAACCTATTCACATCTCGTAATATGTTTATGAAAAGTGTCTAAAATATAATTATATTATTTTATCATTCCCAGTTATACTTTTTTGGGTTCCCGGATAATAAAATGTATGATTATTTTGTGAAGATAGCATATATGTCATCATGTGAAAATGTTCAAGCTTCAATGAGTATATTGTATATTAAGTTATGTATATTATATATTACTATAAACTATTAAGTAGAGTGAAAGCGATAAAATACTCTGTAATAACTTATGATTTTAATTTCATATTTCTTCAGGAACTTCATGACTCATTTTTTTTTTTTTTTGTTTCCGCGGGGAAAATGCTTTACGCACCGTACCCCTCGCGGGGGAAGCGAGGGGCGTGTGTGGGACTCCCGAAGACGGTGTACCCACTAAAAACCCCGCGGCGCTCCTTTCTCGCCTTATTGGCGGAGTCGTGGGTACGGCTAGCCCTTCATCCACGACCCCGCCGGCGAACTTCATGACTCATCAGTTAAACTTTCGACTGACCGCCATTATGGGGTATCACCCCATAACACCATTCAAGCTATAAATAAAACAGATAACTAAATGTATTTTTAACACATTCTTTTTTCAATGCACTTCTTTTTCTAGAAGATACTTCAGATTACATTCAGTGGTAAATGTTCAACAAAGTAACAATAATCTTATATAGAACTCTGAGACAGAACCATTAGTTTATCAAATTTGTATGAATTCATTCGTATCTCTATAAAAATATGACATCCTGAAAGAAAGTATGAAAATAGCTTTATGCCTTTAAGACGTATTGGGAAATTCCCATGGGGGCTTCAGACCCCTCACGCCCGGCATGTCGAAGTGTCCCCCCTCGTCCACCCCCCAGTTCCCTAGTCAAAGACCCTAGATCTAACTGCATACACTATTTTATACAATCCTTAACATGAAGGTCATTTTTAATTGTGATCAAACTGTATATCAGGTTCAGTTTACTTGTTGTATTGATAACAATGTTATTCCTTATAATACTTTAATGCAACTAACAGATTGTCATCTTGATGAAGCGGACAATTCATTTATTTGATAAAGAAATATGAATATATTTATCTATTTACTATTTACTAGTATATTATCAAGTGAAGATTTTTGACATGATTTTACCGACCTTTCGCTTCACCTGTAACAATGTATTGAGATTAGTAACAAGTTAACAACTACAATATTAGATACCAAAGTGTGTTTTCTAAGATTTTTACGAGTACTACATATTGAAATAAAACTATTTTTACGGATTTAACTCGCGTATATTGAATTAAATTTTAAATTTACATTTTAAATCTAACCCGATGTTTCGAATGCTTTGCAGCAATCGTGTTCACAGTAAGACGAGATGGAGATGTCTGTAAATTAAAATATAAGCTTAAATAAAACTTTCACAAGACTAACTTTTACTTTTATTACTTAAAATAGGAACGTATACTGCAAATATGTGTTTTACATTGTGACATCTTTTTTTAATTTTGTTTCGTCTTTGGGAGTAATTTCGAGAGAAAAAAAACTGTAACATGAAGTCGAGGAAACTAGTGCTACTTTATTTGATGAAATAGAGACGAGAATGTCAGTTTAGCATTTACATTTCTTTGCTTACCTTTTGTCAAAATTCAAAATTAATTGTCAGAGTGATATTGTATTATTTTAGCATTTTCGCTCTTTCTTAAACTAATGTTTAAAAAACGCTTTAATTATAGATTTATTTAATTAAAATTAAATTCACATTAAACATAAATATTTCTCTATACCACAACTTATTTCAAAAGACACCTGATATTTTCATGTCATCTGTTGGACGTCATATGCGAGTGCTGTAAAGTTTGTTTGTTGTTTTTGGCTCGCCTCAAAACAAGTAAACTGTTCTGCGGTGGAATAATTTTCGCTTGTGTGTTTAATATCTTATTAAATCTAGCAAACTTATTAATTTGACTTTTCAAACACATAGTTCCATAGTAATTTAAAAAAAAAATATTTCTTTAAAAAATAATATTTAATGGATATAAAAAATGACTCAAAATGGATTTCTTTAAAATTGTTTAATAGTTAAAAAAATCTTATACATGATATTCGGTTATTCAACTTCGATTCAATAGACGTTGTTTTTCATATTATTACTACTTTATATATTTTTTACTTACTTTACTATACTTAATATATACTTTACTTTACTATACTTAAATAAAATTATGAAAAGAATGATTTTTTTTAGTAGGTACCTATATAAAATATCAACTTTGCGTTGGAAGTAACAGTAGAAAAATACACGTAGACAAAGCGAGATTTTAATTTAAATAGTAGGAGTTTACACAATAGTGAAGAGAGGAAGTTTTAGTGATGAATAGAATTGACAAAAGAATTCCTTACTGATACTAGTTATCAATTAGTATCATGAGATTAATGACTTGAGATATTTTTAAACTCTTTTTTTGGAAAGATTATTTCACCAATTGTTGTTTAAATTAAAATCAAAACCTAATTTAAAATATAGATTTTTTTAATTAAGATATAGAAAAATGAATATCACGAACCTAATACAGATTGATACCTTGTGAATACAGTGTTCCGGTTTTCCAATAAAAGACTTTTTTTTTAAATTTAGTTGAACATTGACATAATCTATTGTATAGCTCAAATCTTTTTTTTTTGTTTACTAGTAATATGATTCTCATGTTATATTTTCATATATATCCAAGTATAACAAATTTCAGAACCAGTAAGAATACGTCAAAAAGGTTTGGGCGGAATTTCTATAACAAGAGATGAAAATATTTAATCTTCTTTAAAATACTTTTAATTTTTATGAATTTGGGCTTGAATTAAACAAATAATAACACAATATTTATGTTAGTAACATATCTTAAAACCTGGTTCCAATTAACTTGCTGTCCTTCACAAAAATCTCTATAAATGATTAAATAAATGATTTTTATATTTACCTATGTATGTATATATTTAACACAGGTATGTTATTAATATAATACAACCCTTACGAATGTATGAAGCGAAGGTATGAAAGCTATGCTATATTCAGCATTTTTAGGCAAAACATATTTATATATTTGTATTTGTTATAACGACATTCTTAATTCCTTAATGTCTGGAAAAGCAGTTTAAAACCTGAACCGTACTGTACTATAATATTATTTATATATGAATGGTTATTATAAACCCTTGACATAGTTACAAGTCCAATAGGATAAACAATTTTAACTATAAGGGTAATTTAAAAATAAGATCAAAAGATTCTTATAGAACATATTAATTTGCTTATGATATAATATGTTTATATTGAATACAATATAGAAAAGAAAAAATAATATAGAATAGCAGAAAATATTTTTTTCAATTTATAATTTTTAAATGTGTTAATAAAATCGATAGAAACATTTATCAAATCGAAAACATATATGGAAGGCAATAAGATAGTAGCCGGCATAATAAATAGTCTGGGTCGGATTTAAGAAACACCAGTTATCATGGGAAATTCGATCTTATTCTTTCTGGTTAGAGTTGTTTTTGTTACAAAGGTCACACGCTTCAGTATGGATGATACTTTTTTTATTGGTTACGCCTATAGTCCGAAAGGGGTTGACAGCAGTACCGGTTGCGATGCTGGGATTGACACTTATCAAGCTCCGATAACAAATGACACTCAACAGCTAACTTATATGTATATTCATTCAAGGAACAAGATGATAAACTTAAAAAGTCCACGTGATATATTGAACTCCGCTTAATAATTTGTAGATATAAGACTCTTACCATTATTGTTACTGGGCTTACAATTTTACTTTCAGTGTTCTGATTCTTAACTTATTATTAAATTAAAAAAAAAGTTTGAACAGTTATTATTTTGACAATTGTAGTGTTTAAAAAAACAAAATACAGTAACTGATGTATAATAAATTAAAGTAAGCTTTAAATATCACTAATCATAAAAGCTTCTTTTTTCAAATGTGAGAAACTTTGGTAAAGGAATGATGTTTGATTTTCCAGCTCCTTGCGTTTGACAGCGACATTGAGTTTACCAAGAGATAAATATAAATCTAATGCGTCTTTTAGATATATTTACACAAAATATTGTTATAGTTTTTACATTTTACTATTTAGTAAAATGTAAAAACTATAACAATATTTGGTTTAATTGGATAAGAAAATTATGACAGTCGTTTATTAAAATGTCTTTCGTTTATTAAATGAGCATTTATTAAGGTCTTTATACCTATTAAGATTATTTAATACTATTCTATTTTATTCCATGAAATGATTTAATCTTTTTATATTTTAAAAGATTCGGATTGCTGAGTTAATAAATATTCTTTGTAACCCATTTTAAGGCAATTGCATCCAAGATATTATATTCATATAAAATTATTTCTTTTGTGTTGATATTTTCCTTTGAATAACTTATAACCAAGATGTTGGTGATACAGATATCTAACTATATATATCAATATATTATATGTTATATTCAATAATTGTTATTTAAAGTGTTGATGTTAATAGATGATTGAATGAAAATTTAATTTAATTGTATTGACGAGGGTTTTGTATGTTTCACTTAAAATTGACAATGATTAGGATGCCATGCGGTCTGATAGTGAAAATAAAAGGAGACTATATGATTCGCATCGATATGATTTTAGGGTTTCATTCATTTTAAACATGTTTATATTTTATTTTTTAAATTGTATAATGTATGTTACATATAAAAAGGCAGTATTTTTAAATTTTGCATTAAAATAATCGAACTGGTAGGCAGGTTCTCTGATTAACGAGAGTCATCCGATTTTTTATCTTTTTTAACCACGTTTCACTAATTCTGTTTTGTAGGTGTAGCAAAACCGACTTAGTTATGCTGCTATGATATATAGAGATTTACGCACTCATATTATTAGTGGGGACTACAGTTTTTGCCTAATGTTGACGCGCGTGATGCACGAATCCCATATATCTATTTACATATATGATAATTTCATATTCAATTTCCCATATTTCTGAACCTATGCATCCAAACAACATACTTTAAAAGGCCAAGTTTATTGTCTTACAATGGCCTTGATAATAAAATTACTATATTTCATGAGGGTATATGCCTTGCTAAATTATTTGAAAATAACTATATATTATTTTTACTTAAAATGGCTTATTATTGCCTACCTACCAAAAACAGATGTAGGTAAGGTGTCGAGGGCTTTTTTAAATCTACAAAAAAAAATCATTTTATCAACGTATCACCTAATATGAGGTCAGTGCATCCAAAAAAGCATCCCAATACAATGGTGCTTTTCATCCGATTCACGTTTCCGGTAGTAATTAAATATTTTCCCGCGTTGAAAAGTTGCCTTTGTCCTTTCTCAATGTCTTATTTGTGTTTATTTCAAATTTTAACAAAATCGGGGCAGTGGTTTAAACGTGAAAGAATAACAGACAGACAGACAGATTTGAATTTATAATAGTAGTATGGATAATGAAACCAATACCCGTATTCGGTAAAGCAACGAGACAGTTTCCCGGATATTGCGGGTTAAAATATACATAGACGTTATATAAATACGTTGTGAGGTCTTGGTCAAATTCGATATTTACTTTTGTTGTGTATTTTAGATTTAGTATTTTAGATATAGTATTTTCTAAAATTTCACGAGTACTACACATTGAAATAAAAACTATTATTATGCTTTAAATTTTAAATTTACATTTTAAATTTAACCCGACGCGACACTTCGAATGTACAGTTCGCCCAAAAACTTTGAAACCGTTGGAGGTAGATGACTAAATAACTGACTTACTGACAGACACCTCCATCTCATTTTACTATAAACACGATTGCTGCAAAGTATTCGAAACGTCGGATTAAATTTAAAATGTAAAATTTACAATTTAATTAATTATATGCGAGTTAAATCCGTAAAAATAGTTTTTTTTATTTCAAGATTTTAGACATATTTTATAAATTAGGTGTGAAGTAGATACCTTTTGTTATTTATTGTGGCTATATTGTTTTGTATCGTAAAATGAAGCAAATTGTATAATAGATGATATAAAATAAATTTTAGGTCCTGAAACGCGTTATCAAAATTTTACATCCTCGGGTACGTCTTGGGTACATAGTAATCTGGTTTAAACTCATTATATAACTTCTTAGTAAATGCAATAAGAGATAGATAGATGATCTCTAGATAGCATACAAATTAGGATTGTTTTAGTTTAATATAACATATTTCCTACATTAAAATTTTCTTAATGTAAAAAATAACAAATTTGTCGTGCGCATCGTAATATAAGATGCGACTATCTGCACTATTCACAGCTTTAGATTTGTTTATATAAATGCTTTCAGTAAACCATTAACTGAAAATAATAAATAAAGCTAAAAAAATTGCTCATGTCTTTGTAATAATAATGTACCGAATACATAATTTTTTAAAAGAAAGTTTAAAAAATAAAATTGAAATTGTAATATAAATAATCTTTTAGCACATCATGTATAAATTTCCAATATTAATGCTTTGGCAGAGAAAGCCTTCCATATTCAAACAAATTTTATTTTTTATTTTTTATTATTTTTAATTCTAATTTAAAAACCGTACGATCTACTTTCACTAAGTCAATTTCTAATGATAGTTACACAATTTTGGCAAAATGTTTTTTTCTAAATAAATAATTATATTTGAATAATTTTTTATATGGATTATTTATAAACACAAATGTGAACAGAAAAACTATAACTGCGATTTCCGATAAGCAATCTTTTATAGACTGCACAATTTTTGCAACCACTTAGCCTCGCGCTGTTAAAGGTAAAAAAAAAATATGACAAGATGTCTCACATTACAGTCTTGTTATGTCAGAAAGCCGTCAAAAAGTTAAAAAAAGTCAAAAAAATACTGAATTTTATAATTTAAATGACTAGGAAAAAGATACAAACTGTGACATGTAGGTATTATAATAGTTAAATCTTCGATGAAGAATGTCATTTTGAGGTTGTCAAAAAAAAATCTGATTTGTATGAAGAAACTTTTCATATGGGCTAATAGAAAATGGATTCTATTTTAGAAAGGTTAATCGATTTCCTACGTGAGCTGGGGCAGCGGATAATAGTATCAAACGAACCGCCTACATTTCTTTGTTTCAGCTCAGCGAGTACTTGCCCTTGATATATGGCGTGCTATTACAATTGACCTTTGACATACAACTGTATATTTTTAGGATCAATTAAAGGCACTTAATAAATATATTTATTTATTTTATTTTCTAAGGTTGCGCATCAAACTTTTTAAATTTAAATGTATAAAAATGTTGACTGATTTATGTGACAATCCCTATATTTAATATACCAAACTGTTAAACAGCACTTACTTCTTACATGAACCTAATCTTTTTGAATTTGTACTTCATACGCTAGTAGCTATCGTTCAAAAACATATTAAAATATCGAACATGAAAATGATTAATTATTTAGTGTTACTAAGATTATGATTCTGATAATGATATGTTAGACTATCCTGAAAAAACGGAGATAGTGAGACTTATCTCATCTTTTTATTTCAAAGAGATAACTGTCGCTTGTAGCGATTTAATAGTTTTCTCAAAAATCGTCAAAAACATCAGCTTTATGAAAACCAATACCAGCGTCAAATCAAAGCTTTTTCGAAATTAGTCACGCAATACTGGGGTGAAATGTTTTTGACGTTGTCAGCGGCGGTGGTGGCTATAAAGTTTACAATTCCGGTGTAACTACAATCCCTATTAACTTATTTTATATAGCTTCGGTAGCTCAGTTGGTAGAGTGACGGGACGGTTTCCCAGTAGTCGCGGGTTCGAACACCTGCCCGGTAGCGGTTTATTTTTCATTCTATATTTATTTTTTTAAGTTTTTATAAAAGAAACCAGCTGGTCAAATATTTTGTTATTAATTAATAAAAGATATCACTGAAACTGGTGAGGCTAAACATTAAGATTACCTTTTTTATAACGGCAAGCTGCTGTTATCAATATATTTTTTATTAATATGACAGCTTAGTTTATTTAACGATCAAGATTTATTTTTAATGTACGTTCTCTCTGTTTACTATCTATTCTTTGGACTTAACAGCTGCTAAGCAAACTTGAACTTTAAAAAAAACGGTTTAAATGCGTTTTATTTATTACAATTCTATTACTACAAGGAGCGGTACACATCCTCTTTCAATTTACATTTCTTTAACAAGCACATTTTATATATTAAAAGTAAAAAGTAAAAGTATTTAGTTAACGTAGTGCTGTGTTATGTCAATTTCATATTCTTCATCGAAGATATTTATTTCAACAGTTGTATTGTTTCTGTTTTACATGTAGGTAATAAATAAAGTTTAAAAAATCAATACATTTAAAAATATGTATTTATTAAGAAGAAAACAAAATTATGTCAAAAAATTGGTACCTATTAACGTGAAGTTAGTTAGTGCAAGAACTTTTCTTCAAATCTGATTCAATAACAATTTTTAAAAGAAAGTTGTTATATCTACGTACAAACATGTTTAGTAAACAAAACAAATATTTATGAAGTCCTACGAATATCTTGAAAGTATATATCAAGTATGAAGTTGAAGAAACTAAATAGAAAGCGGATCGTGTGGTTTTTAAATTAGGTTAAAGAATAGTACAAAGGTAAATTAGGTCAAATATCTCCAGTAGCCTATTGCCTATATAAATAAAGTCGGTTACGATCGATTCTTTTCTACTTTTATTCTTTAATACAGTTTTCTCAGACAAACTAATTGTATTGGGAATTGATAAATGGTGGACTAGGATATTATTTTTATTACAATTTCCAATATTTCTATATTTTATTTAAAAAATACTAGTTTTGCGTTTCATTTTATCTACATATTATGTATTAATTATTATTTTACCTAATGATTGAGTATGGTTATTAATTATTCATTAACTTTAAAATTAAACGGCAACTGATTCAGTATTAAAGCTATTAATAGATAAATACAGCTGCAGCTTTTAATATTATAGATCATCTAATTTTACAAAACACCCGACAAATTTGTTGTTAACAAATTTGTACCAATCATTTTACAAACATAATTATCTTCTAGGTTATTCAAGTACCTATGAGTGGTATTAAGTTGATCCGAAAAATAATATTGTTTTATTAAACAGTCACATCCTTACTTACTCACTATCTAGAACTTAGAAGTGAACCATTTACTATTTGATTTACCAAGAACTTATATAAGGAGTGAAAACAAATTGTTAGATACTCAGTAGGTATTTAAGATACGTTTAAAATTTGATAGCGCTATTCAGAATCTTCCAAATTACAATGCGACCAAATTTTATATAAAATAAAAGTACCTACTATACATCTTATTTATTCAAATGTTAATTTATTTTATATAAAGTGGTTGGTTTATCAGCAAAACAAAAATAAATATTTAATTTGACTAAGACATCTTCACAATCTTATTCAATACTGCAAAGTTAAAATAATTGTTAGAAGTTCGAAAGAAACTTAATAGATGGCACGGTAAGCAGAAAATTGAATTTCATTAGATATATTCGAATTTAGTTTTGTATATATTTTCTGTTTTATAATTATAAAGCGTATCTAAGAATATAAATGTGCGGGGGGCCGTCGCCGGGAACCTCCTCGTGTGCCCGTCTGTTTCCCTTGTTGCTCGGATTAGTCCGGTGGCATCGGAAGCGGTACGGGTCGGTGCTCCCTGGGCAACAACGGTTAATGTGATCCTTCGGGTTTGCATTATCCGTTGGCTAATAATCCGTTGGTTTGTGCCCGGTTCATGGCTGGCTGGCGGGCGGGCTGCCTTTCGGGGTGGTCTGTCTGCGAGGTGGGCTCGGGCCTTTTGGCCTGGGCACTAAGGGTGGGAGGGCGCAGGCCCTCTCTACCGGGGACAGCAGCGGGGTCGCCCCTGGTACTTCTCTGTGCGCAGAGTGGACTGTGGGGTGGTCCCGTGGTTGTGTGGGGGGTACGTGGCGGTCTCTTTCTTGCTGAGGGGGAGGCCGTTGCGCTGATAGGGTGATGGCCCGGAATAGTCATCGTCAGGTACAATAGCGCTTGACGATGATTAGTCCGGGCGAGGTGGCGGCGGAGCTCTTCCTAGGGAGGGCTTCGTTGGCTGGACCACGTCCGTTTTCGGACGGGGTCCGGCCCCGGGAGGTTGAGTCGGATCGGGACACCTTCTTCGTTGAGGGAGTCCTGATTTGGCTCGGCCGGTTTGGGTGGAGGGCAGGGGAGCCCTTCGCCATTCAACAAGCCCCGGAGTGGGACGCGCTCAAGTCAATATAAATGTGCGAATTATTGTAGTTATTCGTTATCATCACAATCTATTCTCATTAGTAATACAACATTAATTTTATTTTAATAGATTTTTAATTGGGAATATTTATTTTAATGGCTTCACAAGGTCAGCATCAGCAACGCCTTGCAGGTAACTTGAAATCTATCAATATCTATTAACTTATAGGACTCTTTCTTTTGATGTACCCGATAATGTATTGTCAATGTATTGACAATGTATTTTATTACTAATCGTTTGTTCTTTATTTAAAGCTAGGTTAATTAATTCATTATATATAAAAGTCTCAAAATAAAAGGTACCAAAAGAGTATTCTACTAATATATAATATTAATAAAATAAACTCATCTTACAATCCTTTTCAAAATATTAAAATGGTTTATTTCAGACTGAAATGTATAATATTCCATGTCTATATTTTTCTGTACTACTAGATTAAAAAAAACTTTTTTCTCCACCACAGTAAAAAAAATAACTTTAGAAAAAAAACTGTTTAAACATTCCGAATTTCCATTTACAAGATATAAAAATATGCTTTAAAAGATACAAATTATACATACAATTGGCTCATCTTGTTGCGTTCGCATTGTTTGTATATTAAAAAAATTATTGCGTTCGCGTTGTCTGCATATTAAAAAAATATCAACAACATATATCAATTTATTTGTGCTTAAGAGTGTAGCTGTAAAATGATAAAATAAAAAGGAGGTAAAAATATGATTCACAACTTTATCAAACTGGTATCGATGATATTTTGTGCTAACAACCTCTTGTTGGAAGAAACAAGAAGAATTTTTCTTTATATTGCGAAAAAGTCTATTATTTTAATGGGATTTGCTATAGTTAGAAAAGAACTAGAAATGTGAGAATGTTGTTTTTTTTGAAAATATTTATAAAAATGTGTAGCCAGCCATGTTAAAAGTATTTAAATGTAATAAATATACAATGAAAAATGAACCGGTAGAGCGACCGGACGGTTTCCCAGAGGTCGTGAGTTTGAATCCTGCCCGTGTCGGTTTATTTTTCGTTTAATATTTTTATAAATAATGGTACTGTTTTCGATGAAGTCAAAGTTAATGGTTACTGCTTCAAAATACTAGAAAATTAGGATATTTTTTTCTTAGCGGTTACGTCTCTATTTTGTTTTATACTAGTCCATTATTCGGAACGATGAGTTTAAATAGATCGTAAGACACCTTGCCCTCAGAGCTTGCCATTATTTTATTTAATTAGTATCAGCTGCAGCCAGTCTCTGGGTATTGGTTAGAAACACGTTTGCATTTGATAAATCATAATTTATATATAGATATATATTTTTTTATTTAATTTGGGTTGTAAAACTATTGTTATATTTTAAAACTTTTTCAGCCTAACAAAAACGGAACAGTTGAATAATAAAGAGAGTTTATGTATTAGCGAAACAAATGTTTAAAAAGTTTTATTTTTACTGTAAGCTAGTATTTTCTAATATTTTATTACAAGTGTTTAATCTGAATATATAAAAAAATGTCACTGGTCGAAAACTGTACATGGAAAATATTAAAAGAAAAATATAATGGAGGGCCTTTATAGGAGCAAGAAAACCCAAAACAATGGCTTTTCATTTTGTCTGTTCGTCTGTATGTTTGTATATCTATGTCTGCATATTTGTGCAAGCTAATCTGCGGATTGAGCGGTTTGGATGCACTTTTCGGGAATATATTGTCATGGGCTACTCTTTACATTTTGTATTTTGTTTAATTTAAATCGATTAACAAATTAAAAAGTTAATAATCTCTTATTTTCGTAACATTGCGGTAAGACATTTTTCTCAAATTTGAAATTTTGTTCCTTCCCTCAGGGAATAATAGTACCCTTTCCAATAAAAAAAACGAAATTGGAATACCTACTCTATAAACAAAATATTTGTGATTAAAAAAAAAAAATAAATAAACTAGAAATGCTCCTACCCGCAAAAATTACTTGCCAGAATTTGATGAAACTTTGAACGGGTACTTCTTATCGAAATCAAAATCTATGCGTACAGAGTCGCAGGCACAACTAGTAACACATAAAATATGTAGAACCCCGAGTTTGGAAGCCAGTTTTATAATTGGAAGGTATAATAGTTTATCGTGAAATTTGTGTTATATAGTTTTTTCTTAATAATCTGTTAAATTTTTGTAGTCGTATATATATATACTAATATCATAGCTACCAATCATTTAGCATGGTGTAGCGAACTTGAAGCATAGACCAAAAAACAAAAAAAAATAGATTTGCGTATAGTTTTCTATTTATTTTCCCATCACATAAAACGACCTATATATAGGATTTAAATATATTTGGTGTGATCGTAGATAAAGCTCAATATATAGCAAAACTTTTTTTCTTGCTAAATTATTTCGTTTTAAAGTAAAATAAATACAATTGCATGTTATTAGTTCATAAGTTTCGAAAGAATATACAATAGTAGCGGCACCTACGTAATTAAATATGGAATGTTATTTAGAATTACTATTATATGTTTAAAGAATTAGAAGCATAGGATATATTAACATAATGTTTAATCTTTTATTAATTATTAGAATTTATTATCAGGTATAAATAATCTGTAAGTTCGGTTATAAAATTGTAAATTACCCTCACCATATAACTAATAACTTTATAATTAAAGTTACAAAATCTTTTCAGGTTTACTGTCGCGTACCAAAAAATATGAAATGAGTTTGCAATAGCTCTTTTTTACGCTTTCAGTTTTTAAATCTTTATGACTATTTTATCGTTCATGTTTCTAAAAGGGTTATCTTCTGGAAAATGACACATTCACTGTAATAGTAGAAATATTTTGTATTTATAAAAATCTTCTTTAAATTGTATATCACAGTAACTACTCATCAACACCGGATACAAGTATGCTAATGTATGGAAAACAAGTGTATAATAATTATTATCTTATTAATACCATCGGCCGCACATTGTCTTACACAGAAATCCTATTAACTAGTATTGAACTAATGGCGCATTCCATCTTACATTGATGATAATATATCACACTACCATCCTAACAATAAATATTTGTTAGCCATGTTTGATCAGTAGTGCCGATCTACAGCGGCCTTCTACTGTCTACGCAAATGGATTTGTCTGAAAAAGGTAGTTATATAAGTAGAGTATAATAGATAAGTAATTTAAATAGAAATTGTTTTTAAAAAATCTGATGTACAAATAAACAAAAAGTTTCATTGCATTCGAAGGCAATACTGTTTCATTGTACATCATCATCCGACCATGAAGTAAATTGAGTGGCGTTTCATAGCATTCTCTGCTTTTGAACGAATGCAGTGCTTTTATGAAACGATCGTATATTTTTTTGAATTAAAATAAATTTAAATGTCTACTTGAAAACAGACTGTAATATTACTTCAGTATTACTTTTACCAGAATGACTACCTACTATAAGTTTGGCTTTACTTTCTGTTGTATGCGATTCTTTTGTTTGTAATTTTTATGAAATTTAAAATATAAATATAATCCAAAGTATTAAATAAAAATATGGTCAATTTAATATCGTTATTTCAGTATGAAGTAATAAATTGTATCGTCTGTAGGTATTGTATAATTTTATCGTTTCTGTTTCAACATCTACTTTTACTATACTTCAGATGACTTCGACGTCATCGTTAAAAGCCTGAGAAGTCGAACACAATTCACTTAACAATGTGCTTTACTATTTCTTAAGAGCCGAAGCCGAGCCGAGCCGACTATTAAACTAATGTAGATCGAAATTAAATAGAGATTCTAGGTTAGTAATATTAAATAGTTTAGTAATATTTCTATATATCCTACGAATACGTTAACATATTCTTTTCGTGACACCTTCTGGACACAGAAAGACATTATTTTAACTGATATAAGCGATATGATTGTAGGTTTGTTATGTTATGTTAATTTTTATATGAAATATGTATTATTACGCGGCCTCTGGGGAACCGTCTCGTAGGTCTCGGGTTCGAATCCCTGCCGCTATGGGTTTATTTTTCACTTTATATTTATATTCATATAAATAAGCTTAACATGGCTATACATGTTTATATATATATGGTTAAAAATAAAAAGAAAATATTGTATGTGCCTACTGTAAAATATTTCTAAAAATATGTATTTTAAAACAGGGATGTCACATAGCTTTCTTTGCTTATTAATTCAATACTTAGGCTTTTGCCTTTAAAATTCACGCATCGTTTTTTTTTCCTACGTAAATGAAGATCGCTTACAAGGCAAAGGGAACGAGTCGCTGCAGCTCGCTACGAGTGAGTTTGTTAGTTTCTATACGTAGCAAACACAAGTTACACTTAAGACTAGAGGTTAGATCCTTTTGTAAGTATTCAATGAGACATCATAGGATGTCTGTGATCTTAATTAAAGAGATAGCTCTTTAATTAAGATTCTACTTAAATGTAACACACATGTCGTTGTTTACTTTACGACAGTTTGTCTTTGAGACTTTACTAATAAGGGTAAGCTGGATCTGGCACATAGTAAGGACATAACTATTATAATTAGTTTGGAGTCAAAAAGTTAATTTAAGTTAAGTTTAAGGAGGCGTAGAAAAAACAGACTACAAAATGGTAGCTAACAGTCTAGTTGTTTTTATATGTAAAAGTATTGATTATCAAATCACAGAAAAGGGAAACCATTAAATTTGGTTTAAGAGTGAGATATGACTTTACAATCTAAGTTCTTTCAGGTAAAACATGCCGATTAATATGAACTTTTATAATAAAACATTACTTGATTTATATTGACAAATCGTTAAATTATCTAATTAAATCATATATAATCATTTATGTTTCTCAAAATAGGCATGACAAAGGCTAAGACATGTACTATCCGTAATGATTTTGGTGACATTTTCTTAAGTACTGGGTTGGTTTCTTTACTGGGTTGCTAAAGTACAAGGACCAAATAAGAAGTAGAGACTACCATAACTTTAAGTCCAAAGTAGTTTTGACAACACCTTTCGTTTATTTTCTAAAATTTTCTCGAACAAATCAACCCTTCAAAAAACTGAACAAAATAATTAGATAAAAGATATATCGTTATTGATATAGTTATATTCGTTATATTCTGTGATTTCCATGAAGTTTGTTATGTGGTGTGATAGATATAAAACACGTTTCGAACATTCATATAACTTTTACTGTACTTTTAGAAGAAATTAAATTTGAAATGAGATGAAACTTAGTGGTAGTGAGACCAGTTATGCTATGCTATGCTTTTTTTTTTTTTTTTTTTTTTTTATTAATTTCTACTTTTATCCACGGACACGTCGCCCGTGCACTTTTCTCATTTGGTTTGTATTTTGCATATTAATTGTTGAAATTTTGAGATAACATACTCAAAAAGGAGTCTATTACTACAGGTACCTTAAAAACTATATTAGTAAGGTAAGTCCTTTGCACAGCAATTACACATACTTATATAAATATAAATATTATATATATATATATATACATATATTTTTTTTAATTTTTATTTATTTATTATTATTTTTTTTTTTATTGCACAATGTTATAATGTGAAGTATAGTATAAGTATTTGATGTATAAAAAAGAAAAATATTATTAAAGTTAAATTTCTTACATTTTCTCATTAATGCCTTCCTACGAAAATACTATTGTGGTGACCTACTGTTATTTTTATTTTTTTCACTCATCACGAGCAAGGTTTCCACGATAGCGAAGTTTCTGTCTTTTATAGCCATCTTGGTATTATATTCTATGATGTTATATTTTGTCGCCTTCATCGCTCTCCTGATGAATCTGCCCGTCGCGTCGTCCTCGCTGTCGGTAAAATACACACAGCTCTCGGTATGACGCGACACTGCTACAACCGCGTGGGGAACGCTGTCGTGCAGTTGCATCTTACTCCTGGTGTTGATTATAAAAACGGAACTGAAAGTGAGTCCTTGTGCTTCGTGTATGGTTAAGATACGCGACCCTTCGCCTGATCCATAACCCTCATTAGACAATGCTATCTTCTCTTCCTGGGTGTGTACTAAGTACAGGGTATTAGGTTGGGATCTGGGTATTTTCGATCCTGTGTAATTGAGCATTGTTAAGGACTGCACTAGTTTCCTGCTGGAGTAGATGCCGGAGTAGACCTCTTCTAAGGCATACGCGACATCTAAGGGATTCCGATGTGTACACAGTAACTCTTGGCTGATGGACGTTATCAGGGTGGGACGACAGTACCTCATCTCGAATAGATTATCTCTATCGATGTAAGGTAACTGGTTCACGTCACCGACGAGGAGAATTTCGGCAGCGCCGGACAACCGCGTAGCCATCGCTATGGATCCGAAATGGTTCATAAGAGCCTCGTCTACCACCAAACGTTGATAGATTTCTGACTCTTTGAATCCATTTACTAATACAGAGGCCATCGTACGCACTCGATTCTTTGATTCGTCACCTATACGCTGAGAGATCTTCTCTCTTAGATCTTTAGCCGCCTCAGTTGTGGTTGTAATGATGACGTCCTTCTCCGCGTCGAAGTGCGATATTATCCACGTGGTTTTGCCACATCCTGGAACCCCGTTGACCCAGTTTAGTATTGGCACGGTCCAAGCTTCAAAGTTCGTTAATGTGCTAGCTTTGTCTAGGATCATATCCTCTAGCATAATCTTGGTGCATTGGGCCGTGACAACAATTGGGTCGTTAGATGGCGTCGTATATTTGGCTTTGCCTGTTCGCTTCGTCTCTTCCCTATCCAACATAACGAAACCACTGGTCGCATTGTATGCTGCCATATGCTCTCCTGCCATTGTGCCGTGAATTATCTTTGCAGTTTGGTTGTTGTATATGGCTGCATCTGCCTCCTTGAGTTTCAGCTCCAAGAACTTCCGATTACCGATTTTATAGGCCTGAAGAATTTCTTCAAGAGGTATTGATTTAGCCTGTTTAGTCGCTTTTGTTAAAGCTTGAAACTCAAGGAAAGCATTTATGAAGTGACCAAGTGGTCCCTCTGCCAGACGAAGACAAGGCGAACTGACTATTCCCATCTTTGCCTTTGTTTTTTTTTGAGGTTTTACGGATTCAGAGCTGGTTTTATTTTTCATCTTTATGAGGTTAATTACCGTCGTTGCCATGGAGCTGGTGGGCTTTAGTGTACGACGTGAACTAGTGTGTTGGAGATTTTCCTCCTGGTCATCGTACACCACTTTCTTACCTGGTGAGGTTCTTGATGCTTTTACCATGGACCCTACGGCGGTTGTGATTGCCTTCATGAAAGATTTTGATGTCAGGCTAGGTTTTGACGTGGAGGCTTCTGCTTGTTGTTGTGCTTTTGCCTTCTTCTGTAGTCGTTCCGAACCACTCTTTGATGCTGGTTCTGTATATCCTCCGTTGCCCGGGGGCTTGGTTGGTCCCAAAACATGATGTGGCCTGAGGTATTCAAGGTTTTCTCCTCGGTCTTCATAGACAACTATCTCGTGGTGTATGGAGGCCTTTAAAATACCAATCCTTTGTGATACTTCAGCCTTCTCATACACCAGTACCATAGCATCAACACTGATTGTTCGGGGAGTGATGTTTTCCCCTCCTAACGGCTCTCCGAATTTCGACAGCAGACAACTAGCCTGAGCGTAAGGTGGCTCCACGTCTTTCCGCTCGATTAATACGATAGTTTTATTTACTTTTCTGTAATAACCGGCATTCGATGCCTGCCACCTTTGTTACGGGCAATGCTTCGTAAACTTTGCGCTTCATGTTCTGTCTCGACGTGCTCCCATTTATTAATGCCGCTAGTCCCGGGGAAATCGCCACTCCACTGCGACTACTAGGAACGCAAAAACTTATACCTAGCTTTTCCTGATTAGAATTCATGAATAGGGCCACCCCTCGAATTCTTATGGACGGATTACTTTTTTCACCACAAGATAAAAGTTGGTGAATTGTTATCGCGTTTGGCTCGGAGTTTATGGGTAACACAGGATGTCTTCGGGCAATCACTTCGCGTGTTTGTATGGGTTGATGAATAGATGGATTAGCGAAAGTACTATTCTTTCTAGCTGCGTTGCGAAAGACTTTTTCGGCAAAAGTAAGGAATGCAGGCCTGATCTCCGAATCTGCCAATATTTTAGGCAGTTCAGACTTGGCCAGATTTCTGTACATTTGGGTCTCCAGGTCATGTCTAGCCGCGGCATAGCGGGGACATTCCAGAAGGACGTGCCAAATTGTCTCGCTTATGTTTGGGTCGCATTCGCAGCCGGGACTATCTTTGATATGGAATCTGTATAAGTATTCCGCTATTCCACCGTGTCCCGTGAAGACTTGGGTGAGAGTGGGGTTGGTTTTTATTTTTCTGAGGATGTGGTATGACTCTTTTATATCTGGCCAGAATATTTTAGTAATGGCTCCTGTGGTGGAAGTTTGGTAACGGTCCTGCCATTTGCGGACCGTTTCTTTCCTGATGGTTTCTTTGACCGTACACAGAGGTATTTTATCGTATTCTGGATCACTGATGGTTAGAGCTCCCTTCTTCGCAAGTTCGTCTGCTCTCTCATTGCCAACAGTGCCCACGTGAGCCCTTATCCAAAAGAGTCTGATTTCTCTACCGTCTGCTTTGGTACTTCCAATGTTTTGTTTTATGGCATTTGCTAAGGGGTGGGTTGTTTGAAATTTTCTTAGCAGATCCAGCGTAGATTTTGAGTCGCTGAGGATGTTAACAACTTCTTTTCTGCTGGATTTAGCCAAAAGTGTTGCCTTATATAGCGCATATAGTTCTGATTGGAAGACCGTACATGAACTGTCCAGGCTGAATGTACCGTATTCCTTCTCTTTACCATCCTCCCACCACGTCAGGGCTGCTCCTACTCTGCCTGATATTTTGCTTCCATCTGTGAATATTAAGGGGCCTGTATTTTGTATGGTTTGGATGACGTCGGGTTGTGGTTGTGGCTATGCTATGCTTTAATATCCTAGTAGTAGATGTATTATATTAAATTTTTAGAATATTTTAATATGAAATAAAGGGTCTTGGAATTTCATACCAACTACAACATAATAAGAATAAGGGAACCGAAAGAAATATATCATTCATACTTATATATTGGATATATTTATTTATTTAAATCTTTTCCATTTTGAATCATAATTAGTGATCACTTGTGTACGTCAACATGAAAGTGTCAGGAGGGCCTATTTCGATACCAGATTGATCGTAATAAGCCCTTCTGTAAAAGCACTTTCCAACTTAATGTTAAAGCACAGAGAAGAACCACACAACAAACTCAGCCGGATATATTTTTTTGTTATTGTGATCACTGTTTTACAAACGTCAATCTTAAAATCAATTTTGGCTCAACTAGAACCGTTGCAATCAATCGGAAATGAAGCCTAATGATATCAAGCAATGAAATTGAAATAATAATTACAGTGAAAAAAAAAAGAAACTCAGCCTGCCACACAACCAGTCACCGCAAGCAGCACTCGTTCAAGAGCATAACCCAAGAGCCAGCCATCATCCCCTTCGCCATATTTGAGGGAGGAAGGCAACCCGACTCCTGACGATACCGCAAGTAATGACTTCTAAGGAATCGTTGTGATGCAGCAGATCGATAAAACAAAATTAATCTACAATTAGAAATATTTCCTCATTTCAAATTTATTAACAGATAAAAAATAGCTAGGTCAAATAAAATAGAAAAACCAGCATCATTTCTGTTTTTCAAAAAAAGCAGGATAAAATGTTTCTATCACCCTACATTATCTAACGTATATTAACTTTTAAATTCAACTAACATTTTATTACACAAATACCAAACAGCGTCAATTTTATGGTCACAAATCTTTATTTTTCCGATTTAAAAATACGTTGTCGGTTAGTGAAAATGGAAATCTCAGGTGGCTGACTCGTCGAACCTTGTCTACTAGCCTTGATTGATGGGACCGGATATATAAATGCTACGGAAGTAAGGAATGAGAGTGTTCTTATTGCAACAATAATAATAATAAATTTGATTTTCTGAACAAGCTCTTCAAATAAAGTATATTTTTTCTGAAATAATCGTTGTTTAGCAGCTTGCTTTTCCATCATGGTTTGCAATTACTGACAATAGACATCTGCCGTAATAGTCTGGCCTAGTTTGAGAAAACTGTAATGAACAATACTGGCACTAGTCCACCAAATGCTTACAAGTATTTTTGTCACAGGTAATGATTCGATTTAAAATCCCTTCATTATTATGCCGGTTCAGTAATGTAACGCAGCAGTCGACGCGCATTTGCCGGCTTACTTTAGTCAATTCATGAGGTAGCCACCCTTCATACTTTTTAACCATCCTAATTTGCTTCAAGTGGATTAAAACAGTTTTTTCACTAATTTCGCCTGTAGCTTACTCGGACCTGGTTTGCTATGGATCCGCTTCCACAATAGCCTTCAATTGTTCTGTATCAACTTGGGTCTCCGGCCATCTACGGGGCTTGTTCTGCAGGTCGAAATTTCCAGAACGAAAACTTCCAACGGTTTCGTTGTTGCGTTGTTCCAAAAAGGAACTGTCTTTTTTTTGTAACACGACCGCCATACACATCATTAACCATTTGATTCGTTTCCGCAGCTCTGGTCCCACGGTGGAACTCGTCCTCGTGGCACCAGTATGCTATGTGTGAGTATAACAAAGCGATATTTTAAGTTTTCCATTTTGTTAACTGAATATCCCAAACCAAAATAAAAAGAAGAAAAAACAATTGAATAACGATCACCGAAACAAAAATAAATGTTTAAATAGCTGTAAAAAATTGAATTTGTAATTCCTTACCAAAGTGGAAAAATTTGTGATTAAACTGGCTAGAACGCAAAAACGCCTATTTCATATGTAAGAACCTAATATTTTATTAAACAATCACTCTTCGATACAAACTTGTGTATTTTCCAAATATATTTATAAATTACACAAGCAATGCTTTAGCTCCAAAATCTAATAATGCTATATATATTATTATATATTTTCTTTTCCTTTTGCTTGAAAGACATTAAAAGATAGGCTAGATAACATGTTGCAGAAAACATACATTTTCAAAGCTAACACTTACACTGACATACAACACTTCTCTTTACAAACCTAAATCCTAACTCCAAATTTGTGAATGGAACGGAAAATCGATCGCAAGTCAAAGTGAAACGAGTGGATGCAGCGCGTTACGAGCACACGTTATTTTGTTTGAGTGTGTGTGTCACCTATACGTGATGTAAATTTTGTGTTCGTTTTGACATTTTGCACTTTACATGTCATTCTGCTTAATTACATATTAACACGTGACTTTAGTAGCTAGAAACATTAAAGCATTGTTAAGATAATTTCCATTTGATTAAATTCATATAATATGAAACTAAAAAAAAATTAAGATTGGATGATTACATTTCTGACAAAAAACTTTCAGATATCAACAAATAAAAATACTAAATAATAAATTATTATAATACTAAATTTTGTTTTAGTAGAAATGTCTGGTCAGTCATTTTGACTAATTATTAATAAAAAAATATTTTTTAAAGGTATGAAGCTACCTTATTATAAAAATTAAAATATTATTTTAATTGAATTCCGTCAGAGTGTATGTTTTTCAGAAAACTTCTTCGTAGCTTGTTTAGTGAATAATGAGAGAGAATGTCAGAAATGAGCAAAAAAAATGGTTTTAGACGTTAAATTCATCAACTGCATTAGCATGAGTCTCACATAACCCAGTAAAAACATCATATGCTCGCTTTTGTAAATCCCTTAGGAAATCGTTTAGGTACTAAATATTTGAGTATTTTGCAAGTTGTTTACGGAACGTTTGGTATGATGTTTATTGAATTTAAGTAACTCATGTTATAAAACTATTAGTACGGGATAAAAAAAATATCATTGTTGATATAATGATCATGTTTGTAACAATAATTGTTGATATTATAAATACCTTTGTTATAGATAAACCAAGAGAATTATGTACAATCATAATAAAAGTGAATAATGTGTATGTCGATCTAATATTCAACTAAATATAATCCTACAAAAAAGAAGAAAAAATATGTAAATTATAAAAAAAAATACAGACAAACAGACCAATAAAGACGAACATAATATATAAAATAATTATTTCACCGAGACAGGCACCGATACATTAGCTCAAAAAGTAGAGCGACGAAACAGTTTCCCTGAGATTGCAGGTTAGATCTCAAATATATAGATGAAAATTCAACGTCATCTAAAACACATATTTAAATAATTAAAATAGCGATATATAAATAGGAACATAAACGGTCATAAAATAAAAACATAGTAAAATATATCGAAGTACAAAAAAAATATTCTGCTATTGTACCGTAATGATATTAAATAAATTTAAATACGACTATGTTGTTTAATTTTATGAAAGTATTTTATTTATACTCGTATATTTCAATCTAAAGTATCGTGAATTATATCAAAAATACCATAAAAACAATTTGAAATTTATAGTACTGATTTTATAATAAGTACATAAGGTGACACCATATTTTAACATTAAAAAGTGTGAAACAATGAGTCACACAAGTAGAGGCAAGTTTTTTTATGAGATTGGGAAGCAAACGAGCAGCTGTTTTTCTAATTGTAGATGTTGTCACCTATAGGTAAATACAAAAATAAAACACAAGAAACAAAATTATAATAACTACTCGCTCATTTTCTATGAGAGAGTGTTTTATTTTGATCCAAATCGTAAATGAGCTTCAGGCAATCTACTCCAGTTAAGCTCTATCATTAAGGATCTTGAATATCGATCATCCATATCGATAAAAAAAGTTTTTACTTGGGTTATTTATTCCATGTTATTAAAATTAAAAAAACTGTTTATCAATATTTACAATCAAAAATATTTAAAATATACATTATACATATATAATAAAACAATTAAAAACATCCCAATGAATCCAGTATTTTTTTTAATTTTGCAGAAATAAAACAATGTCATTTATACATATTTAGTAACCAAAAAATATTTATTTTACAGATCATATAAAAACTTCATTCGAGGGAATACTGATACTTATCTCTACAAAAGCTGACTGAGTACATTCATATGTGAAGTACAGCCAAAGCTTATCCCTAGTGGATTTACTGCCGTTAAAAATACAGAAAAACATTTTAGTTTCGTCCTAAATAAATGAACAAAACGATAGTGTTGTACTGATGTTTGTTTAGTTGCGCACCGTCAACAAAAACATGACATCATATAATTAAATGTAGTAATAAAAATCAATAAACAGTATGTCCCGTATCTGTGTGACTTCTAGACAGAACTATGAACTAGAACTATGTTAAACTATACTAAATGCCGAACCATATTGTTAACGCAGAAGTCCTCCTTCTGCGTTTATCTCCAGGGTCCACATAGATTGTTGGATTTTTTTCTATTATAAAATTAGCCTAGGGCCGGCACTACTCCTAGAATGTCTAGCTTTTAATCACCAAAATCTTTTCATGCATTGTAAAGTTGAATTAAGGTCCAAATTTATTTCAGCAATTTTTATTTACATTTATTTTTGTGATTTATATTTATAAATATAATATATATAAAAAAACACAATTCATGTCTTTTATTTATGCAATTTAAGCTTTAAGGGCCAGTGACTGGAACTCGGTTACAGCCATTCAATTAGAATGCAAACATTGATATAACTGCGCCATTGTAGCTAAGCTAAACTAAAGCCGTATATAATTTCCTATTTTACTTTTTTCTTGGTTTACTTTTTAAAAAAATAGATGTATCGTAAATAATACACACCTATGTAACAAGGTATTTATATATGCGTAGCGCGTTTTGATATTATTTCAAGAAAAAAAAAAAAAATACAAGTGATCGCCCAACGGCTGAAATTCGACCGTAATCTCAAGTGTTAATATTTATGAAAGTTTGGATTAAAACCTCTATGCATATTGATTTTTATTCTAATACGTGAAGTGACTATCAACTCTGTGCGACTATTTGACATCAGACACATACACATTGAACATGTCAACGTTTACGTTACCAACAAAGTAGTGTGTGTAATGTTTCGCATCGCAGTGTGTGTAATGTTTTTGACATTTAATGTATGCATTATTATTGAAAGTTATTAGCGTTTTGCACTTCTCCTACCGTAAACTATAAGTATGTCAAATTTCATACTCCTTCGTCCGGGCATTTTTCCTAAAAAGGGTTCCAAAGTTTTTGCTTCACGTATTTATATATAGATTCAGCTAAAAGCTTTTTTTTGATAATCATAATCTCTTATTACTGTTATCCTCAAGGTCGGAGCATAACTGCATAACCATAATTTGATTTCAAAACAATTTAAATACATCGTTACACCTGTGACATCAATAGGTTCCTTTAAATAATAGAATATAGTAGGACGAGGAGAAAGGGAGGGGGCAGAGGAAGTAGCAAGTAGGAACTAGTGTATAATATACTTAGTTTAGGTCTAACGAGACCCACACTTAAAAAATATTTTTTGATAGACTTTTAATCATGGCTAAATATAAGCGGCTAAATATAAAAAAGAAGCAAAAAATAAAAATAACAATATTTTAAATGATATAATAATTACTTTAATATTATATAACAATTGAGGTAGTTCACTTTACCTTATTTGTTTTTCTTGCTTTTTTAATACGCCATTCAAACATAAGAATTTCTTTTTGTTTCAACATATTGTGGCATCTTTTTTCATTGAACTTTCGGTGAATACATATTCGTAGAGAAAATGGAAGAGTATACTATTAATTTAAAAATGTTCTCTGCTTTGGCGGCGAAGCTCTTGAAATTAATGTGGTTCTACGGTAAATGTAGGATATGGATAGACAACACTACTTTATATCGTAGTTCTGACCTATGTTCCAATTTTAAACTTTAAATGTAATATATTTTAAGTATTCACCGTTACTTAGCATTTCTTTTTAATGACGCTATAATGTGTTCAAAACGTAAGGAGAGGTGTTTTTTATTTTGGTATGGTATACTATGAAACTATTATTTTTTAGTCTGATTCTTTGCTATCATGGTAAGCTTAATGGAGGGCTTAGACGAAATATTTACAGTAAGGGGTGAATGAAGCCGCCTGTAATGTGAAGGAAGAGTAGATAAGAGAATATTTATTTGATTATATTTGACAAAGTCGTAGTAAAAATATATTATTGTGAGTGAAAGGACTACTAATCCACTTCGTGAAAAAGTGACGGAAATTTGTAGAACTTAAATTAATATACTTTGTAAAATACTTCTATATTATTTAAACGGTTCTGGTTAGTGTGTGGATGAAATCTTTTTAGTAAGAAAAAATTCACATTCATGTTCAAATATGTTGGAGATATCTCAACATTTTGTTATTTCATTTTCAGTAAAATTAGGGCTTTACCATATTAGAGCTCTCTCACCGCAAATAATCGCCAACGACGGTCGTTCTATTCTTTATGGCACTTTATGACACTGTTCACAAATACACTAAACTGTTTACCATTTAAACTCTCAACTATCATTATTACACAACTTAGTCTCTCGATCACACACTCAGCGGTTTATTATAACTGTTAAACTTTTATCACAATAGCACCACCACACAACTAATACTCCCAATTTCACAATGTCTTCTCTTAACCGAGCTGCGACTAATATACGTCAAATCAGTATCCAATATTACATTTATTTTATCAATTAAACTTCTATACAGAGATTCAATTGTTTTAGTCAAATCAACAACTTATATCTTTATTTTTAGTCAAAACCAAACTACTACATGTATAAAAGCTAACAGCTCGGCCATCTTAAACATAACGAGTCCGCTCGTTATCAAAAACCATGTACTTACAATATTAATTCTGAAGTAATTTGTAAATCTAATTATTATAATTGTAAAGTCACAAAATCTAATCAAAAGTCTATATATTATTTTCGGCCATCATATATAAATAATTGGTCCTCCAATTTAGACAATGTTTTGAAATTTATAGACTTAAGTTGTCTGATTACGTGTTCAATCTGGCTCAGCAGCCTCATTCGAATTATAAAAAAAAAATCTACTGAACACAAAAATTTTGCCTTATATATCATACTCATAGTCATAGAGTATGATATATAAGGCAAAATAATTAATATATATAATAATTAATATAATATAGATAAAATAATTAATTTTGACTCAAAGTTGACTGAAAACAGTACTATTGTACTATTACATGGAGATGGTTTGTCGATTAAGAAAATTGAAATAATTAGTAATATTGAAAAATTATTAAAATTACATAATAAGAATAATTGTAAAATTGTAATTTGTGCATTTCCATATTCATCTTCTTATTCAGACAAACAAAATAAATATATATATAATTTAAATTTGACATTATATAATTTGACATACCGTCATAGTGATGCATTCTTTTACTTTGATGTAAATAAATTTATTTATAATAGGTTTAGGATGACAAAAGGTACAATGTATCTGCCTTTATATTATAAAAAACAAATTGCTACTTTAGTAGCATTTAATTTAAAAAACTTCGTTATAACAGATATAACGAAAAATAAATGTACTTTAAATAATATATTACTGACAGAACATAAGCGTTCCACTTTAAACTAATGGATAAGACAAAGCCTAAGTTGTTAAATATTGTCCATCAAAATATACAAGGCTTAGGTGGCAAGGAATTGGAAGTGGAACTCTTTGTTCAAAAATATGACATAAGTTTATTGTGCATTACAGAGCACTGGTTATCAAAGAATAACAATATTATAAATGTAGAAAATTATAAATTGTCAAGTTCGTTCTGTAGAGAGAAAGCTATTCGCGGTGGCTCACTTATCTTAGCTCGTAACGATGTAGTGTTAAAGTCTCGATCAGATATAGTGGCGCTCTCTGTCGAGCGAATTATTGAACTATCCTGCATTGAGCTCAATGAACATATTATTTTGTGCGTGTACCGACCCCCCTCTAGTGACTTTGATGAATTTGAAAACAAAATGGAGGATATTTTAACTAAGCTTTGTCATAAAAACAAGTCCGTGATTGTTTGCGGTGATTTCAATGTAGATATATTACAAGAAAATTCGTCTAGTGTACGTTTATTAAATTTGTTTAAATCTTTTAACTTACTGAACGTCTTTTTTGAACCTACTCGTATTACTAGTATTTCCGCGACTTGTATTGATATTGTGTTCTGTCGCTGTAACATTTATGAAGAAACAGTAATGACAAATTTAAGTTCAGACCACTGTGGTCTAAAATTTTCTCTATTAATTAAACACGAAAGTGAAAAGCCCCAAAAGTTTACTTGTAGACCAATTACAAAAAACCGGGTCCTAACATTTAAGAATAATGTACAGCAAAAAGTGGGTAAAGTAAACATGAGCGATGATAATCCAAATAATTTATATAATAACATTTTCGGTTTTTTGTTACAAGAATTTAATAATGTTTTTAAGCCAAAAACTATGACTAAATACCTAAAACTTAAATTTAGTGATTGGGCTACCGTGGGAATATATAAAAGTAGAGATAAGTTATATGATTTATATAGTGAGAGGCAATGGAATCAAGATCCGGTATTCTTGAATAAAGTTAGGATTTTTTCTAAAATATTTAAGACCGTTTGCATACAAGCTAAGTCGATTTACATAAGAAATAAAATCTTAAATTCAGAAAATAAAATAAAGGCAACTTGGGATGTTTTATCTAGTGTTTCTGGAAAAAATAGGGCTGCTAATGGACCTATTAAGTTAAAAATTGATAATATTGAAATAAATTCAAATTCAACTGTGGCGGCTATTTTTGAGACTTTTTTTAACGAAATTCCTTCAACAGTCACGCGTAATTTAAATTCCTCACCATGTGATGCAATCGTCGAATTGACGAATAACGTAAGAGTCAGTAATAAATGTTTTGTTTTTAAACCTGTTACATCATATGAAATTGTTAAAACTTTTAGAAATCTAAATATGAAAAAAACCGGTGATCTTTGGGGTATATCAGTAAAATTACTAATAAGTATTATAAATGATATTGCTCCACAATTATCCTTAATTTTTAACAAATGTATTGAAACCGGTACTTTCCCAGACTTAATGAAAAATAGTAAAGTAGTTCCTTTGTTCAAAAGTGGCGATAGACTAATACCCGGAAATTATAGACCTATCTCTATTTTACCCACTTTAAGTAAAATTTTCGAAAAAATTATACTAAACCAAATGTCAGAATTTGTTTATAGCAATGAAATCATGCATAGTGAACAATATGGTTTCACCAAAGGCAAATCAACAACTGATGCGGGTGCCGCGCTTCTTAAGCACATTTACGACGCATGGGAAAAGTCACAGAATGCAATCGGAGTGTTTTGTGATTTATCTAAAGCCTTTGACTGCGTGGACCATCAAACATTACTTTGCAAACTTAATCACTATGGCGTGCGTAATGCTGCGCTTGATCTTATTGCCTCTTACTTGAATCAAAGAGTTCAGACGGTTGATGTAAATAATTGTAAATCGGTTGGATCTCACCTAAAAATGGGCGTTCCACAAGGATCTATTCTAGGCCCTTTCTTATTTTTACTCTATATTAATGATTTGCCCTTTTACGTAAAAGGACTATGTGACATTGTACTTTTTGCTGATGATACCTCACTTATTTTTAAAGTTGATCGTAATAAACCTAATTTTGACAAAGTTAACTGTGCTCTGTCACGTGTTCTTCATTGGTTTGAAATTAATAATTTGGTATTAAATACTAAGAAAACTAAATGCATGGAATTTACACTTCCTAATGTAAAAAGTCGGGATTGTAGTTTATTCCTTAACAATGAAGTGTTAGAACTGACTGACTCGACAACTTTCTTAGGTATAACTTTAGATAAAAAGCTCCAGTGGAACCCCCATCTCTCGACACTCGCAAGCAAACTTAGCTCAGCCGTCTTTGCAATTAAAAAAGTAAGACAATTAACAGATGTTAATACGGCTCGACTCGTTTATTTTAGTTATTTTCACAGTATATTGTCTTACGGTATCTTACTATGGGGCAGCGCTGCCGAAATTAATTCTATATTCATTTTACAAAAACGAGCTATACGGGCTATTTGTAACTTAAAAGCTAGAGACTCCCTAAGAGAAGTTTTTAAAGAAATCGGTATTCTTACGGTCGCTTCTCAATACATTTTTAATAACTTACTATATATACGCCAAAATTTAAATGACTATAAAAAAAACAGCGACAGACATACTATCAATACAAGAAATAAAAATAGGCTTGTAACGCCTAAATTTAGACTTCAAAAAGTTAAGAAATCCTTCATGGGCTTGAGTATACGCATATATAATGAGGTTCCACAAGATATCTTAGATCTTCCTTTTCTTGATTTCAAATCTAAAATTAAAGGTATATTATTAAATAAATCTTACTATAACATTCAAGAGTTTTTGGTTGATCGAAATGTGTGGAACTTGGGTCATTGTATCATAAATCTTGGGTCATAAATCTGTATTGCGAATAGCTAGTAATCTCCGCAATTTGTTTTTTGTTGTAAATTAATTTTGTTTTATCGACCTTCTGCATCACACCGATTCCTTAGAAGTCACTACTTGCGGTAGCATCGGGAGTCGGGTTGCCTCCCTCCCTCAAATATGTGCGAAGGGGGTGATGGCTGGCTCTTGTGTTATGCTCGTGAACGGGTGCTGCTTGCGGTGACTGGTTGTGTGGCAGGCCGAAGATTTATATATATTTACTGTTATTATTATTTAATTTTCGTTGCCTGAAATCATTGGGCTTCTTTTCCGATTGATTGCGACGGTTCTAGTTGTTCCAAAATTGCATTTAAGTTTATAAAATAAATAAAATTGACTCATTTGCAGGGTTGATGTTATAATTTATAAGTCAAACATTGTTAAATTTTATTTAAAAAGAGCAACTGTTGAGTTTCTGGCCAGCTCTTCTCAGCAGAACAGCATTCCGAGCTGGTGGTAGCTTACTCACAGACTGACTATACTGACCAATTTAATGTAATTGACGATTCAAAAGTGCGTGTAAATGCCTACTTGAATAAAGATATTTTGAATTTTGAATTTTGAATTTTGAATAGTCAGTTCAATATCCTCAATGTACCAAACACTACTCAAAACTTGGCTTATCGGCCTCATGTGAGTATTTGATGTCCCTATACCTCAAATGCTATATTCATAGTCATAGACAGTTCAATATCCACAATATACCAAATACTACTCGGAACTTGGTTTATCGGCCTCATGTGAGTATTTGATGTCCCTATACCTCAAATGCTATAGTCATAGTCAGTTCAATATCCACAATATACCCAATACTACTCGGAACTTGGCTTATCGGCCTCATCTAAGTATTTGATCTTCTCAAACGCTACTCATAAATTGGCTTATCGGCCTCATGTGAGCACTTGATGTCCCTATACCTCAAATGCTACACTCATCATTTGGCTTATCGGACTCATGTGAGCATTTGATGTCCCTATACCTCAAATGTTATAGTCATAGTCAATTCAATATCCTCAATGTACCAAATACTACTCAAAACTTAGCTTATCGGCCTCATGTGAGTATTTGATCTTCTCAAACGCTACTCATAAATTGGTTTATCAGCCTCATGTGAGCGCTTGATGTCCCTATACCTCAAATGCTACACTCATCATTTGGCTAATCGGCCTCATGCGAGCATTTGATGTTCTTACTGTCTCAAACACTGTAACCATAGATCGGCTTATCGGCTTCATGTTAGTAATCACACAACAAAACCCTCATTCACATAAAATACTTTTTAGAAAACTATTCAAAGTAATTACTTTTATCATCTTAGTATATTCTACATATTAAATATATTGAATTAATAAATAATTAAATAAGCACATATAATAGCTAGGTTACCACATTTCCTTTTGGAGGCGAAGACTCGGCAAAAACAACCAGTGATCACAGATGAATGCAGTTCCAATTGTATTTTCTTCATTGCACCTTATACTATTTTTCTTGATGTAGCGGAACAATCCCACTTCTGAACTATTAGAGCTCTCTTACCGCAAAGAATCACCAACGACGGTCGTTCTATTCTTTGTAGCACTTTATGACACTGTTCACAAATACACTAAACTGTTTACCATTTAAACTCTCAACTAACACTGTTACACAACTTAGTCTCTCGATCACACACTCAGCGGTTTATTATAACTGTTAAACTTTTATCACAATAGCACCACCACACAACTAATACTCCCAATTTCACAATGTCTTCTCTTAACCGAGCTGCGACTTATATACTTCTTATTCTTAGTCAAATCAGTATCCAATATTACATTTATTTTATCAATTAAACTTCTATACAGAGATTCAATTGTTTTAGTCAAATCAACAACTTATATCTTTATTTTTAGTCAAAACCAAACTACTACATGTATGAAAGCTAACAACCAGTATCTAATGTCAGGTCTGTTCAATCTGAGACGTACTGAAAAGATACTACATACTTTAAACTAAAGTACAGCAACAAGTTACACTTGGGTTGAAACTTTTAAACATAACTTCAACTTTGTCCTAAACATTTCTTTATCACATCAAACATAATTCTTTGTTTTAAAGTAGCTCTTAATCTAAGAAGTTTTGAAAGTTTTTATGTTCTAAATAAAATGTAAGTAATTAGTTATTAGTCGTTATATCGATCAATGTTTTAAAACAATCAATTTAGAATTTTAATAATAGGAACCATACTTTAATTTTAAAAATTATAATCATTGTAAGTTGTTAATTGTATTTTCACTCTACATCATCTGTCACAGCCAACCAGTCTAAATATAATTCATAAATGTTGTATTGCACTGATCTAAAATTAAAACGCAAAAACACGAAAATATGTGTTAAAATGTTTTTTCACATAAAATACACTAGGTACTGTATATATTAATCACAAATAACTCTAGTATATAAGAAAAATATATAAGTTAGGAATTAATATGTATCAAAAAGGTTCACATTATTTGGTATAAAAATATGTGATATAAAGTAATTCGATATAAAAATATTCGATGTAAAAATATCTTGAAAATATGAGAGGAGATACATTGGAGGCAATAAAATAGTGAAACAGATGAGACATACAGCCTGTGCTGGAACTAATAAATATTGATTTTGAAATGCTTATAATAGTCCATATTTCTTTTTAGCCTAGTATCTTAGTATTTGCTATAAAGCTTAAAATACTCTTCTAATAAAGTATTCGACTTCTGATCTAGCTGATCTAATTAGCTAGGTATCAGAATAATTTTTTGCAGTCTTATTAGGATATATTTAAATAAATATAAATTAACTGCATTAAATATCAAAACATAAATCAAGAACATTTTTTTTACTATTTATATTAAGAAAAAAATATTTTTTTTACTAAAACAGAAAATAGTTACTAAAGAAACTTTTTGTTAATTTATTTGCCATCTTCTTTAGCTTGTGTAATTATTTTACTTTAATTACTGTTCTATTCGGCTGAAACGTAAAGCGGGCGTAGACGTACTGCTTCACCTAAACGGAGATTTGTTTGTTCTGGCTATTTAGATTAATTAGGTGTATGGTCTAACCAAACAATTTTAATTCTAAACTAACAAAAAGTATTAGATATTTTTCTAAATTTAGTTCACTTAGTAAAGTTTATAATAAAAAAGATATATATATATATATATATATATATATATATATATATATATATATTGATTGTGTGTGATATATGTGATTGTGTGTGTATTTCTATTAGGCGTAATTGTTATCTAAGTAAATGAAAAGATTATTCAATATTGTATATGTTGAATAATTCTGTATCGTTGAAGCTTAGACTAATAGAAGACAATACTCTCTTAACGTCGAATACTCCTATATAATTGAAATGATACTGTATATATATGTGCGTGTAATATTAATTATTACTAGACTTTTATTATACAGGTACATTGTACAACATTAATCGAAATATAAATTTGCTCTTAATATAACTTCTCTGTAAATACGTTTTATTGGACAAAGCAATAAAGTTCGTACGTGTGGAGACGACCTGTGCTGGGATAAGGAAAGATTACTTTTATCTAGGACTTACCTTTATAAACAATCTTAAATGCGTAAACAAAAAAATAATCCCATAAAATAAAAAATAAAAATCGTATTAGTTTTCATTGAGTATAAAAAAAGGGTATTAAGGAATCTCTTTAGGAATAATCATGAGAAAAATATGTTTTGTAAAATTATGAATAAAATGTTATAAGTTAACAATGCCAGGATGTTTATACCGGGATGTTTATAACTGGTTTAATCAAATAAACATTATTTAGTTTATATTGCCGGGTACAACAAAACGTTAAATATTAAGTGAGTACCTTTTCGAGTTTCCTAGTTACAGGCTCTGTTTAATTTGACTTAACTAAAAGGTATAAAAAGGAGTTACTGCGAAATTGTAAAAGTATTTTATTAACACAATATTGTTTTGGCAACCGCCAACAAGAGCGCTATCGGCGCTGCAGGAGACAGTATGATAGCAGTTACTATGAAATATATGAATTTCATTCTGTCTAGTTACATTTTTTTTTATTCTGCTAAGAGGAATGATTTTAATAGAAGTATTTTTGTTTTACTTTAGTATTTCTCTCACAGTTATATTTATACAAACATTATAAATACAATAAATGCACTGATAGAAAATAACGACCTTTCATATTGTTTTACACGTCTTTTGTATAAACTTTTTATAAACATATTAACATACTATTAATATAAATTAAAAATAATATGAAAATGAGCTTTTGATTTAAAAAAACCACAGTTTTATTGCCAAAGCTACCAAAAGTCAATGATTTAGCTCCAAATAAAAGCCAATGACCTTAATTGAGTATGACATAATGGTTGGTGTCAGTTCATTGGTTTCAATTATGTGTTTTCAGGCTATCATCAATCAATAACACACAAATAATTTACACTCATTAGGGAATACAAAACCTGGATTGTATATAATATTTTATACTTTTCATTTATTTAAACTTCATAACAGAGATATTTTATGGAAACTAATATAGCAAACTATAAATCATTTTAGATATTATACAGCATCTAGAATGCTGGAGGCTTCTAATGTAATAAAATGTGTCTCCCCATCACCCGTTACGAGCACCCTGTAGGTATAAGCATACAATATTTACCCAATATACGATATTTTATCCAATCTGCTCTTCAATTTGGAAGTAAAATGTGTTTAACGTATTTTCCTGATATAAATCCTTTCTTAGTTTTTTATAAGTTATCATAATAAATTGATAAATAAAGCATTAAAAGTGATGAACTTTTGTTTTAATGCTATTAGTATCAGATCTCGTTAGAACAAAGGTGTGCATATTAATAGTATTTAATCAACTTTTTTATAAATTATTTATCAATTTGATAGTTACAAAGGTTTTCATACCTTATAATGATAATTATCATTAGGCAAAATAAAAAAATAGTCATACTATAAATATAAAGAAGTAGTCTCATAACATTTTACATGCTCGAAACTGTCTAAATTATTATTTTATTTAATGATAGTGTTATTGCGGCAACCATCATATCTTTTCATGATAATCCTTTTACAGAAGACGCTCTAGGTTTTTTTTGTTATAAACGTCATTTTCTTATAAATCCCTCAAGAACTTTCGTTTAATTACCTTATTTTATTACTTTGTGTAAGGTTATATCAATTGGAATTAAAATGTTGGTTATGTTGAAATTGTTCTGTAAATACTTAGATTGAACATACAGAGTAATAAGAATAGTACGTGTACACACGTCACAATGATCATATAGATTGCCTTTGCTTAAGACCTGACTTACATCAAACAATTTAACACACAATAATAGTCACTAGATAACTTTTTTATTCTAAATATAATATTACATTTAAAAAAAATACATATTTATATAATTAAAAATGAAAAAAATGAATATAACTTATATTATACACTTAAAATAATCTTATAATTGATAAATTGTTAAAATATTTGCTTTTTGGTATAACAAGTTATGCATTCTTTAGTCCGTCGCGTCGTTACAAATACCCATTTAACATAGTTGATAAAATGCTCAACATTTAATGCAAGTGACGAGCGCCTGCTTTTTAAGTGCTGTCGACACTTTAAAAAGACCCCTCTTAATACACGAAAATAAGAAAAATAAATATAGATTTTTTAACTTATTTATTATGTAATTACATATTATATATTGCCTCACGTGCTATTACCAGAATATATCTCTGAAACGTGTGATCCGTGAACCTAACTCCTTATACTTCTACACTGATAGTGTAGAAAGATTTGAAGATAGAGTGTGAGTATCACTAGATATTTTCTAACGTTTTCGTCCGGAAAGTAAAGTTGAGATTTTCCAAAGGACTACGCGATTTTGTTAACATACTCATTTCATATACAAATATACATACAGTTTTTTCAGCCGCCGAAGGTAATTTATTCTAAATCCGCATCTGACAAGTGTGGAGATTTGTTTATTTATTATTGTTATTTAATTATTATTTATTTATAAATATTTGCAATTTTTATACGCAAAATTTAAACAATCATCATTTTTTTATATTTCTTGGAAGAAGAAGAGGAGGGAGAGGCTCTAGAAGACAAAAGAAATAAGATATAGTATTTTAGTACAGGCGTTTATTTTCCAATTGATTTTGGAAGAGTATTATAATAACTACGCCACATTATCGCTATGGATTTATCAGTAGCTTGTGTATAAGCCAAACAGTAGTTGGATGATAAGGATTTATTCGTCAATCAAGTTAATGATTCGTTACTATCAGATCATAGCGATGACATCACTTTGATGTTTAAAATAGAAATGATGTCAATAAATTTTGTCAACGCTTGAATCTTAACATCCTGTTATATTTTACCTTATTAGAAAGTAACCTCGGAAAGGTAGACGTTTCGGAAACAACGTTAAATAATTTTCACTACATATTTAAAATAGATGTCAAAAGACACGATAGAAATTTTGTCTTTTTATTTATCCTAAGAACATTTAATTTTGGTTCACCATTTGATTCTTTACCGCTGCTTTCTTACAGGCTTAAACCAAAATTATCTCGCTTCAATAAGAATAATACTGGTTGCAATACCTCAGTGGTTCAAATGATTTGAATAGACCTCTTTTAAAATGTTGTATTACGAAAAAGGTTAAAACGTGTCAGAGTATTTCAATTTCAAAATATTTACTAAGGATTCGACGTTTTGAAAAAATATACTAAAAAAAAAATCTCACTCCCTGATGTAATTTGTAGGCGTAAGGTATCTGCTGATTCTCTTCAGTTGAAAATATGGCCGTAATCATCTCTCAGAAATATAGCCGGCAAGATAGCTTTGAATAAAGTTATAATAAATTCATCATTCAACAGTCCAAACTTGCTTTTAACTTGTATAGTTTTATAACTCACTAATTGTATAACTCTATATTATAACTTGCTTTTAACTTGTATATTTTATAACTAATAAAATCCACTTTTCTCTATACCGCCCATTGTAGTTAGATATTAATTATGAAATACAAAACATCTGCTAATATATAAACAATGTTTGTAACATATTGCGTAACAGTCAATGTATTTTTTAATTTTTATAGTTATTCGACTATATACACATACAATACATTTTGATTACGACTTAACATGCATTTTGGTTCTCTTAATGTTTAAATTTAAATAAATAAAATGAAAAATAAACTAATTCGGGCCCTAATCTATATCGGTCTATCTAACGTCTACTAAACAGTGTTTAAAACATACTAATTATTTTCTCTATAGAGATTGGGAAGTGTTTCTATTTCGATAACAGCACAAATTATTTTAGAAATAATTTATTTGTCACTAACAAAATATTATTGTAGTGAAACTTTTTTTTTTTGAAAAACGTTTAGTAATGATTTTATTTATCTTCTCAAAGTAAAAGGTTGTAGTGTAGCAGATTATTATTTTAACATATTGTTTTAAAATCAATATCGTTTAATTTAAGTAATGGAAGGCGAAGTGAAGATGTAAATACAGACGTTGCCTGCGGAGTTGTCGTACAAGCTGAAATTACGTCACCTGTATATACAGGTTGTATGGTTGGTTTGAAGAAAAAAACCTACTGTAATATTTGTAAAAAGGAAGTTGAATGGTTTTGATGTCTATATTTTTGTTATCATATTCCATCCTTTGTACTGCTCATTGTTTGGAAAACAATAAAAGACGACATCCCAGAACACGCGTGTTCGAATCCCTGACAATATCTTCTTATTTACTATTCATTCTATATTTATTTAAAATTTAAATAAGCCCTACGCTATACATGTTTATAGATATTTTCAAATATTCGTAATAGTGGTTTTAATTTCCTAAATACTTTTGTCAGCACGTTGTTGTTCAATATTTAAATTAAGAAATTCGATTGATAAAATTGTAATTGTTGTAATTGTAATTGTTTCGGGCTGTAAAATGTTAGGAATCTGAAAGATTCCCATTTTCCAATTTACTCGTAAGTATCTTTGTACTCTTACCTATATATTAGCTTATCAAACATTTTTTAACAAATATTTTTGAAACAAAAACAAATTATATGTTTAAAATTACTCATAACATGTTTGTTTTTTTTGTTGCCTCTGTATTTCACGATTGCCAAATTACATCATTTTAAATAATTGTTTAAAAATATTTTTTTTCTGATTTAGACTATGTAAAAATTGGTGTATTAAACTATTATATTAACCTGTTAAAAAAATATTACTCTGTGTAATAATGATATCTGTAAATATGGATGTTAATTTGAGGGATGGAGATAGCAGAATGAGAAGAAGATGAGGTAATCCAACATTCTCATTATCTAGTTATAGTAATCTGTTATAATATTTTTTAATTTTACCTTTTTTATGTACATTATCGTACCTTATCTTATACAATATTTATACAATATACACTCGGAATTTTTTAAAAGCAGTTCATCTATCATCCATTACTACAAATTATTTTTAGTGTATATTTATTTTCGAAATAGCTTTTAATGTCACATAGAGTACAATATTTCAATTACACCCACCATTAATAATTTTTGATATATTACAAATTAATGGATTTCTCTATAAAAACTTTTTAAATTAAACATTTCCAGAAATATAACCCATAATATACATGTGATTAATTTTGGTATAATATATACAATGAAACCATTTATCCTCTCTGTCCACATGTATTTATTTTATTTGTACGTACCCAAGACAATTTGAACAGAATTTCAATAACGAACCTTTTTTTATCCCCTTATTAATTTGAGATCCCAAAAGGGTCGGCGAATATGATGGTATGTATAATAATATTTTTCAATGATAGATCGATTTGTATATTTATTTAGTTATCTATTTAATTAATGGCTTTTACTCTAGAATGAGTTTATCATTCTTATTCTATCCTTCATCATTCTTTACTTAATAACAAATTTTTGTCACAAAAGCTGAACGGACGGCATGATCTTTCTGAACATTGATTCTGTAAATAAATTATCTCTGAGAGTCAATTAATTTTGCTACATAACAAAATTAACACTATAAATCAGTGAGTCACTAGATCAGCGGCAAGTGTCCCATTAATACTATGGTCAGATAATAAAATAAATTGATTAAAAATCAGGTTATTAATTGATGCCCTACGAATGAAGACGTAGAAATATTAAGTATTAACTTATCTGAGAAAAGTATTTGACTGGTTTTCTTGACGGGTTGTTGAGATCATTTACTTAATATGGTATTAAATTTCAGTCACTTATTACATTAGTATTTCAATAAAAGTTATCTTATATATAATAAAAATCATAGCCTCACATATACGGAATATTATTGTTATCGATAGCAGTAGTGCTACCGTTAAACATTAATTACGAAGTGCGGTCACTTTAAATAGCATTTACGGAGAGAGAGTAACTTTACAGAGAGAGTAACAAATTTAAAATCTACAAAGTTATTAATTATCTGAATGCCTATTGTCGGTGCAAATTTTACAGGAGCTCTTTTATATTACTTGCCACTAAAGTATGGAAAAAAATGAAATTGCATTTTAAGAATTTATGATGAATGTCATATGTTTAAACCATTTACAGAAATGAGACACGATACGAATTTTTGTTTCGTTCAGGTCATTTATATGTTTTGTAAAAAAAAAACTAATTATTGCTTTTCATTTCAAATACCTACTATTTAATTTGTAGAAAATTATGGCTTTAATTCCGGGGATAAAAAGGCTCGTAGCATAAGTACGCAAGATTAATAATATGGATAGAATTTTGCGAATGGGACTTTACATTCCTTTGTACAATGCGCTTTACTAGCTTGTAATTTTATTGATATTTATATTAAACTATTTCACTGTAAGTGACAAATACATATTATAGATAGCTTTTCCATTCATTCATTATGTCCAGTAAGATTTATGACTTATATAAACTGATAGTTTAGTATCTTTATTAATATATAATGTTCGATTCATAAAATACACAAATTGTTACTTTTTCAATGATTTATAATGTTCGTTAAGGTTTATAAAAAACACAAACTGATAGTTTCTTTATTAAAGTGAAACTTTTATTACATCGTCTCAAACTTTTTCGTCTGTGTGTTGCATGTCGCGTGACGGTCGGCCGCGGAGTAGGAATAAAGTGAAAGGCGCTCGTGTCGATGCGGTTTTTACTAGATACATTGAAAAAATCGAATGTAAGTCACTGTTCACGTATTTTAGTTACCATAAAATATTGGTTACATTTATAAACTGTGAAATTCATGATGAAGATGGAATTGATAATAGAATGATTGAAAATAATTGAAAAACGGATCAAAATGACCCAACGATTATAAAATATTGTTTTCAGTGTTTTAATATGTGTATATCATCTAAATAATTGTTAAGTATTATGTATGTCGTACTCTAAGACACAGAGTTCAATAAAAATATTAGTTGGAGACCTAGTCTACTTTTATCATTTCCCATTATCATTCCCATTTTCTAAGTATAAAATTAAGATTGATGAAGCAATTTTTATACCCTTAATGGAATATTATTCCGAAAATTTTTAGTTAAATGTCTATAATGTGAAAAAAAGTCTCACTTTTACGGTGGTTTTATAAAACCACACAAGTTTTTTGATTAATATGTCCTTTAAGGTACAAACAATTTCAATTCCTAATGTTACTCTTATCCTGTTTAAACAATCAAAAGCTCTATATTACTAATGTAGGTTACCACTTATCTCTACTATAGAGACACTCGTTAACATAGGAATAAAATATAATCGGGACACTTAGTAATGTGTACAAATAGGGACGTTTGGAATATTTATTTTCGAGTTTCGTTCTTGTAATTAAATTTAATTAAATTTATATTGGGATATTTTCAATTTCAAAGGTAACGTCTGTCACAATCACTCTGTTTCAAGCCCTGGCTGTTTGGTTATAGTATCTCTGTCTACGGTTTTAATCTTAGTTTTAAAATCCCTTATAATAAATCTAAATTTATACTCCTGTGATTCTACGTAATAAAATCCACCTTTCTTAAGATGAAGTTTTATATGAGAGCACTCATGAAAGAAGAATTGAGAAATTGATATTAACACTCTTATATAATATACTCTTATATATTTTTTAGACATAGATCTTTCTTAAGGAGTCTTTAAGTAATCTTTCTCAAGGGGTCTTCTTATTTTCAAAAAGTTTTCGAACAAGATTTCTTCGCATTCTTTCCTTTAGTGCATTGATCGCTTGTTTCGTACATTTCATTGTACCTGTGCATAAACTTATATATACATTTAATATATATATTGTGTATAATTTTATTTGGTATTAACAAAGGGAAAGTATAAATGAAGTAGTATGCGTAATGTTTTGCATTGTATAGTATGTGTAATGTTTCTTTCATTATTTTATATATTTGTAATGTTACATAAAAAAATATATAAATTTATCTCGATGTACATTTTAACTTTGCCGAACGTCATACTCTAGTTTTTCCTTAAGGTAATGACATATTTATGTATATTTTTAAATACATTATAAATAAAGGGTAAATATATATTAATTCCACCCAATAATATAAGCAGCAGTTAATATGTAAATGAATATTTGATTTATTTTTGAGAACTAATTTCTGAAACACAAATTAAAAAAAATATAATTTTAAAATAATTTAACAGGAACATAAATAAATTAAAAATAACAACATGGCTAATCCACTCAAGTGCGGCAACAGCGCACGTTGAGTTACGACGCTAACATTAACAATTCTCGACGTAATAGGTACTTTCGTAGTAACACATATTTACTGACCACTTCTTAGTTCATTTAAAAATTCTCTACAAAATTATGTACTTTACTATCTAGAATCTAATAAAACTCAAGGACAGTTAGGACATAATAGACAGTTAGGGTACCAACCCTAACTGCTTATGCGCTAGACAGAAAAGGAAGGACCTTGTCTCCTTCAACTCCAACAAGTGGATTATCGAATATTATCATTAATAAGGATGGGACTAATTTTTATGATATTTCCATATTTCGTAGCATTACGATACAAATGCACATGATATATTAATAATGAAAACTATTTATAATATAAAAATAATAAAACTCAATAAGTAAACGTTAGACTCCTTTATAAAACTAACATTCATATTTATTTTTCTTTTTGAGTTCGTTTAGACTGGAACGGCTTGCCGGCATCGATATTTCCGTTCAAATACAATGTGGGTGTCTTCAAAAGCAGAGTGAATAGGTTACTAGGTTAACGCGCCTTAGTCATAGATGATGACTATATTTCCACTTTTCATCAAGTGGAATGTAGTCAAGCATTAACTTAGATCGTATAAAAAAAATAAAAGAGCATGTTTGTTTTCACAAATAACTTTAATTAAATAATATAAAAAAATAGAGTCCTGCGCTTTTTATTTTTGGTGTAATAGTCAGCGGTAGTAACATCGTAGAAGGAAGGCCGGGCCACGTAGCGGCACAATTCTCTACGAATCCTTTATATTTCACCGGCACGCTACGTAACAAGAAAATAAATAGTGAAGTAGAATAACGATAATTTATTTTGAGGTCGTGGTTAGGAGGAGTTAATTTATTTATTAGTTTTTAATTTAATTTACATAAATAGTCGATTGAATGTTTCGTTTTGTTTTGTTTTGTTTCAATTGAATGTACTTCAAATTTTATCATTATTTTTTAATTAAATTTGGACTTCGTTTTTTATTTTTATTTTTTATAGAATTCTATTATCTCATATAACCCATCACGACTGATCGTTACTGGTTTTTATTTATATATAGACACTAATATAAACTAATTATAAATGTATCAAAGTATCGATATTGAGATACTATTATGTCTTAAAAGCTATATTTTTTCTATACATTTAGGATAAAATAAATATACCTTTAATAGATGCAATAACGATATTTTAAAGAAAAGCACTTTATTGGATAACTTTGTTAAGTAAGTACTTTAAGGAAATGATTCTTCCCAATTTTGTAATGAAGTGTTGCGTAGAAGATAATTTTCATTTATTTTTAATAATTATTGTTCTTATTATGTATTCATAAGGAATAACATACTTTAACATGTATAGTGAAATGTAAAAATATATGTGCAAAGTTCGAATAGAGAATAAAGACACGATTGTAATTTTTTTGAGATTATCAAATTGGTGACTTTTTGATATTAGAGCAGATGAAATACCCTCTTCAAAGGTTTTTTTACGTATGAGGACACATACTGCGAAACAAGTTACTCTACAAAGAACGTGTTCAATGTAAGTATTATGTTTTATGGTTATTGGTTACCATAGTGATACTAATTGTTAATTTGGGGTTTTATTTCTAGTTGCTGTCCTTAATACTTTGTTTATTTATAAAAAATATATATTTTTTATAAGAAAACTATTGTTTAATTTTTTAACAGACCGTTTTCCACGAGCATTGTAAAGACGTTAAAAAGTTTTAAATACAAATAATCTATTAAATAACATACATATTCATGCATTAGACTCTCCTGATACAATTGAAAATTCTGTGATATTTATTAACAACGATTACACAGAAATATTTAAAAACTTTTATAATGTTGTATCTTTGTTGCAGTTTACAAATCCTATCAATAATATTTTCACTATTGTTATACAAATCAATATTAGCCGACGATTTAAAATTGAATTTAAAAGAAAATATTTTTTCAAAAAAATATTGGTATTCAAAAAATTTTACCTATTTTCATAGCATATTGTTAAATGATTAATATTCAGAAGCGGCAAATAGACTTCTAATCAGCAACTAAGCTGAGGCAACCATCAATTAAATATTGATATAGGCAGCTTTAGTTGATGGAGGTTTTTCTCGACAGTCCATTAAACCCCTGGCGTTTTTATACATGTGGCATATAGCGTGGAATAAATTATGAACTCAGTCTGACCACTAACTGAGGAAAATATGCTCCAACTGTAAAGTATTATGGTAGGTAATACTAATGCATTATCAAAGGTTATTTACCCAAAAAAATTTTTTTAAGTGCTCATTAAGTTCGTCAATATAAAACGAATCTCATCTTAAATATGATATAAGTATGTCTCCTACACTTTTAGCTAAGTTGATATCCCTAAATTTATTTCAAAGTCCTACCAGAATCTATATTATAGGCATGATCAAGACTTATACTCTGTATGTATGATTATGTAATCTTTATACTGTTAGGATAAGAAATGTATTTAAGGTTAAAGAAAGAATTGTATCTTAATATATATAACTATGTCTCATTAAAGTTTTTACAAGTAAAAGCAATCAATACATTTTACTTTTGTAACGTCTTGTAAAAGTACTTTCTTGACAATTGTAAAAAAGTTACTTATTCAAATACAAAAAAAAATATTTATTAAAAAGTAACTGGAATGATACATTTTATGCGAAATAAAGATTTGCGTTGCAATCAGGTTAATGGTTTGTCTTCTTCTGTTTTCATTCAAAGAATAGATCTTTAGTAATATAATGAAATGGACACATTAAGAAAACTTAAAACATATTTTTGACACATTAAAATATTTTCTTTTGTTTGTTTAGCTTAAAATGAATATTTAATAACAATAGAAACGTGTTGTTTTAATTCAAAAAAGTAGTTAACATATTTTAAGTGTATTTAAAGGATAAAGTAAAAGATGTGATTAAAAATTAAAAACTTATGATCTGGTGTAGACTTTACTACAGCTAATAAACTGTATAATATAGTATTTATTGAATAGAAAATCTAAATGCAATACAGAAGTTATCACTTATTCTTTTACTGATATGCCGGAGGTTCTTTTTCCATAATACGTGGATATTTGCAAATAAAGATAGTTTATGTCTTTATATCAATAAAACATTTGTCCAAAAGTAAAAACATAACAAAATACTAATACTACTAATAATACCATGGCGCACCATTTAAAAATCAAAATTGGCGAGACCACCGTCGCCAATGAAATAATTTTAAATGTATACTTTAGTATATATTTGAATAGAAGATATAGTATTCGAAGACACCCAAACCAAAGATATGGTGTAAAATTATCACGAAAACACTAGCGCTTACTTTATATGTGTAAACTATTGTATGTGAAAAAATACCCATGCTTTTATAAAAAAAGATAATTTAGTTTTTGAACGTTATTTTTATTATCCACTGATTAATAACAACATTTTATTAATAAGTGGAAGTAACAGTAATTTTATTCCACTTTAGTCCTTTGGGCGATAAAACCCAGCGAACCATTGGTGTATCAAATTTTTACGAACTCGTATCTACCTATCTTAAAAAAAAATCTCTAGGAGGTGTAAAGTTAAAAATATGAACAAATACCACAACCTTATGTTTTTGTGTAACCCCATTTTTCTCGAGTTCCTAGATATATGGACAAAATTTAGTGAGAAGAAGTCAAAACAGCTTGAGGTATTGGATTCGATGTAATTATTATGTTTTCAGTTTAGAAGTGAAAATATGTTTAATGTTTTAAAATTTTTTGAAAAAAAAAAAAATTTTTTTTATGTATGCTTTACTTCGTTTATATTATTACAAATTAATAAAAAAAAGACTTTATATATATATATATTAAGATAGAAATAAAAAACCAAAAATATCAGCTCGGCCAATCTTCAAATATTGTTCTCATGCGAGAGAGAGTGAGTCAATAGAGTTTCTTACACCTGTCCTTATCTTATCGGTAATAATGTATTATTTCGCATTCTTTATTTTTCTATTGAATATGTTGTAAGAACTTAACGAAAAATAACCTTCTTTTTATGTTTTTGTTGTAAAGGTATTTTTACTGGTGATAGTGGTTATAGAATATGATTTTAATATTCTAGAGCACGAATGGACATCAAAGTTATGTCATAAGCAAAATTAAAATTAATTAAAAGAGTGCGTTATGGGTAGTTTAAGAGGTAACCGTGTCAACAAGGTTTAAAGTTGCACCTTATACTTAAAAGTCCTTAAAATAAATAAACCTAATAACAATCCTTAAATATTACATGTTAATTAGGATACTCTTTTTTTTAATTTAGGAACGTTATAATTATCTAGTTGACCAAATTATGTTATTAGTGTTAAGTCATCTTGAGCGTTAAAAGTATCTGACAATCATAAATTGAATATGTTAATGATTTTTAAATATACTTACTTGTACTCTGTTTTTGTTAAGAATTTCAATGATTTTAAGATGTTTCAAATAATAAACATGAAAATGGACAATGAAAAGCATGTTATAAAACCTTTTAACAAAAATTTTATATATATATACGTTATACAAAATATATTTTATAAGATTCTATCATTTATTAAATAACATATCATATATAGTGATCATATTATACATAACCCTTAAATATAGCAATATAATTTATAGCAAAATATTACAATGTAAAATTATTTATGGAGGGCAACAAGATAGTGACATAATAAATAGTCTGGGTCGGACTAAAGAAAAGAAATTCGCTTATATTACTTCTCGTCATTATGTATTTTTAACCGATCACGCAATACGTAACGAATTATATATTTTTTAACTGGACGTGTCTATAGTCTGAAACGGTTTGACATTGATACTGGGTCTGATGTTAGGAATTTTACTAGTCATGCTTCGATAACGAAAAATACTAAACTACCAGCAAATGTATAAGCCATTAGACCAACGACTTGAGGTAGATAGCGGCAGGATTCAAGTAAGGAGAAAAAAACACAATAACTACGACAACAGAGCAAAGTTATGGAACTCGTATGGTACTGAAATACATTGGTTTATATTATAATATTATATATGATTATAATTAAATATATCAGGCCCTTAAGAAGAAAACTAAAATAACTCAACAATAAAAAATGCATGATTGTTTTATAACGTTTTATACTAAAATATTATGTTACTAAAAGTACTTGTGGATGTTTGCACTTTTTAAAAGTGTCAAAGTTCAGTGTTTATAAACGTCAAAAGTTTATGACATTTATTCATGTCACCAGTTGTAGACCAACCATCATAAAGTAATACGCGTTCTTAAATCTAGAAAAAGTTTGAAGTTGTTACCATAGTTGTTCCTATGGCATATATCTTCCATATTTTCACTTTCTTAATAATTAAGTACTATTGATAATTATTGTCGTAATGAGTTTTATGAGTTTTTTACAAATTCATTACTGCAAAAGTTTTTTCAAATCATTAAGTATCGTTTTTGTTATCTCTTTACGATTGCATCAGGATATCTGTTGTGTGGCATCTATAGTTATTTAAATACAATTCAAACACATAAAAGCGACGGATATTATTTATATAAATGATTTTCTAGTAAAACCTTCTTCTACGAGATTAAATTCATGTCCCTGTTCCTGTTTTTATTATTATAAAGTATTATATTTACCATGATTGTAGATTAAGGAAATACCTATATATTGTTTGTTGCAATATTAACATAATTAAATGTTCAAGATCATGTAATTGGGATAAATAACTTTTAAACTTGCAGATGGTATTATTTAAAAAAACATACTTTCTGTATTCATTTTATGTTAATCTTATAAAGCTTATTCTATGAGGCGGAGAGAATAATATAAATCAATACTGTTAGCGATGCATTGGATCGTATTTTATAATTTTTATATATTTTTATATTTTAAACATATACATTAGTAGTATTTCATCACTTAGTAGCGATCACACATTTGGCAATTCTTTATGTCATCTAGTGTTCGTAAGCCACCACTATTTTGGCTTACTATTATGATTTTGTATTTATTCAGTATTATTATTTAAAATCAAGATACCTACTATGTAATTACTATTTATTTATTTGTTTCTTCTTTTTTAACATATATACATCTTCTTAGTACTTGTTAATCTGTTTATATTAAATGTAAAAAGTAAAAAAATATCGTTACATATTAAATTATATGTAAGTATAGTTCATATTTTTAAAAATATCTAAAAAAATATTCCTATATTGTTACCGTTTGTGATTCACTAAACTAATCCTTTATGTTTAAATGTAATAATAACTCGGATTTCTAAGTACTTTTGCAACCACATAATGCATATAAAAGAAGAAAAAAGATCATATATATTTTTGTGTAATTATAACATCAAATCACGATTTTATTTTATAGAAAGTGTAAAATAATTTTATTTCTATAAAATAAAATTTATTCGTAGATACCTTCTCAAAGATTCCTACGAGGCCAGAGAACCAATTCATTAGCATAGCAAGGACTCCCGGGGAAAGAGTTTATGAGGTAATTGTTACTATAATGAACATTTGTTCACTTTACTTTATACAAATAAATAAAGAAATGGATGATACAACAAATTTTATTTGATATCTTATTAGCTACTAGTTTAAAATATTTAAAACTCCAACATGATTTTACATTAAAAATTACAGCTATAAATTTGAATTTGCAATTCCTAAATCTTATTTCAATCCATATAAACGTACTATCTTAGTACATTCTTATGTAGGAGCAATAAAACGTTTTTATCTGTAATGACTTCAATTGATTTGAAGGTAATTTTATTTATATAAAATTTAAATAGGCTAGAGCTGCATATGTATTATACATTTAACACTGAACTAGTCAAGTACTAAGTCACTGAACTATATCGAGGGCGTGTACTCATTGAGCTGAAATAAAGAAATGTAAGCATTTCGTTCGATCCTATGATCGCGCCTCCACCTTGTTTATGTGATTCGCCTCGGGCCACATTCTATACTTCTTACTCTGACCATACTGTTACAATTAAAATAAAAAAATATTACATTTAGATTTGGAATCTGTCATTTTCATACGATTGTTCAATATTTTGCAATATTAAAATGGCTGATCCTGGCTGGAATGCTCCCTCTGGATCTCCGAGTCCGTGAGGTCGCCTCGCTGTACGAGGCCAAGAGAGGAGTAGTCCAGCCGTGGCTAGGGGGTAGGGGGTCGAGCGAATGGTCCCGGCGATGGAGGTGCCTCATCCAGCAGCCTGCATGGGATTGGAGTTCGAAAGCCTGGTGGACGCAGAACAACTTAAACGCGTTGATAGCATTGAAGTACGCATCTTCACGGACGGGAGCAAGATTGAGGGCCGGGTCGGCACCGGGCTTTCTATATGGAAGGGCGGGGTCGAAACCAGGGCCCTCACCCACTGTCAGCCCACTGTACCTGTCTACCAGGCAGAACTGCTGGCCCTGTGTAGGGCAACTGATGAGGTCCTCAGGCGAGGTGAGTCCACGGTCGGCATCCTCAGCGATAGCAGAGCCGTTCTTCTGACGGTAATTAACCGTCATGCCCTTCATCTCCTGGCAGTGAAAGCCAGAGCCAATATCTATCGTGGCATGGCCCAGGGTAAGACAATATTTATTTTGGGTCAAGGCACACGCAGGGCTTGGGGGCAATGAGCGAGCTGATAGCCTCGCCAAGGAGGCGGCTCTGACGCTGAAGAAAGCTCCTGATTACGAGTTGTGCCCGGTTTCATTCGTCAAGCGAAGTCTCCGTTCCGTTCCTCCGAATGGAACAAGCGGTACGGGGAGGGCGAAACCGCCTCTATCACCAGGTTGTTCTTCCCGTGCGCGGTGGACGCCTACAAGATCGTTCGGAAGATGGAGACTGCCGGTATTACAACTCAGATGCTGACAGGGCATGGTGGGTTCTCCGAATACCTGAACCGATTCAGGTGTAAGAACCCATCGTGCGCCTGTGAGCCGGGAGTTGAGGAGACGATCGTCCACTTACTGACGGCCTGCCCAATACATTGTGTGGATAGACTCGACCTGGAAAATAATTTAAACTTAAAGGTAAGTGCAGGGAACCTTTCAATTCTAATTAAGGAACATAAAAACCTATTTCTAAGGTACGCACACAAAATAGTTAATATAGTAAATAAACGAAACGGCAAGAAAATAAATAATTGTATACCAGTATTATAATAATACTAGTAGCAATAATTAATAACATATAGGAAAGTAATAAAGAAAGAAGGAAAAAAAAAAACTTGTGTGGTTTTATGAAACCACCGTAAAAGTGAAACTTTTTTTCACATTATAGACATTTAACTAAAAATTTTCGGAATAATATTCCATTAAGGGTATAAAAATTGCTTCATCAATCCTAATTTTATACTTAGAAAATGGGAATGATAATGGGAAATGATAAAAGTAGACTAGATATCCAACTAATATTTTTATTGAACTCTGTGTCTTAGAGTACGACATACATAATACTTAACAATTATTTAGATGATATACACACATATTAAAACACTGAAAACAATATTTTATAATCGTTGAGTCATTTTGATCCGTTTTTCAATTATTTTCAATCATTCTATTATCAATTCCATCTTCATCATGAATTTCACAGTTTATAAATGGAACCAATATTTTATGGTAACTAAAATACGTGAACAGTGACTTACATTCGATTTTTTCAATGTATCTAGTAAAAACCGCATCGATACGAGCGCCTTTCACTTTATCCCTACTCGGCCGACCTTCCATAGAGATATTATACATAGAGTGGGGAAGCCAGCCTAAAATGTGGCCATCGAACTTAAAAGAGATAGGTAGATCGAAAAACCCTATCCGTCTCTATTTTTTACGAAATTTCGTGCTTCATCGGCGTCGTATCGTGCTTCGTCGGCGTCGTATCGTACTTCGTCGGCGTCGTATCGTGCTTCATCGTCGTCGTATCGTGCTTCGTCGGCGTCGTATCGTGCTTGGTCGGCGTCGTATCGTGCTTCGTCGGCGTCGTATCGTGCTTGGTCGGCGTCGTATCGTGCTTGGTCGGCGTCGTATCGTGCTTCATCGTCGTCGTATCGTGCTCGGTCGTCGTCGTCTCGTGCATAATTCGTAATCGTAAATTGACTCACCAATTGTCATTTTTACTGAAATGCTAATCTAATATTTCAACGTAAGATAAAATTGGATTACAAAGTATACAAAATTATATACTGTTTAATTTAAAGTATATTTTTTGAGTCAATAAAATGACAATAACGTGTATTCTGTGTAAAAAAGAACCTATTCCTTTCGACAATAGTCGAAGTTTTCATAAGTAAGAAATTTATATTTATAAAATTATACTGTTTTTATAATTGTCATATACAGATAAAAAATATGTTGGTATTTTCTGTACCTACACATAGGTGTATGTAATAATAAAAATATGAATGCTCCTTCCAAACATGTTTTATTACACTTCACGTAAACAAATGTCCGCCTAATAAGTAGACGGTAGTAGTAGGTAGATAATAGATATATTGCTGAATTCTTATTAATGCATCTGATTTAAACTGCAGTGATTAAATGTTGATTCTATTTAAATTTTATTTCATGCAATTTAACTAAGTATTTAACGCCAATTATTTTGATACGCTCCTCAATGGGTTTGGTTGTTAGCATAAAATACAAATACTTATGTAACATTCAGTGAATCAAACGATTAAAAACAGGAGGTCCCGTGGCAACTACCTAATCACGATATAAGCTATGTTATATCACAGACAAAACAGCACGCAAAGCTTAGTATTTCTATGGTCTTTGTGTTATTCTGGTACATAAGCTACAATATTGCAAAGCATCAAAATCCATTCAGTAGTTTTGGCGTGATTGAGTAATAAGCACCCAAACAACATTCGCACTTCTTTATTAGTTCGCTCTTATATATTAGTATAGAAGTATAGATTTCGTTTTAAGCTAGAATATACTAATATACGAATTTTTGTGTTGACTCAATGTAGTCTTTCTAAAAATTTTTATCAACCAAACTCTTTCGAAATAAAATAGTCAAAAAACTCAAACATTTAAAAATGTCAAAGTATTTAAATGACTAACGCGTCATGAATATTTCTTTGCGCATGTCTGATTAGACAAAGACAAACAGTGTGACGTCTTGCATCTTTTTTTAACTATCTGTCACTGACGCTCATACGAATACCTATGGCTCACCTATTCTATGTATATTAATTCTATGCGACCGTCACGCGACATGCAACACACAGACGAAAAAGTTTGAGACGATGTAATAAAAGTTTCACTTTAAAAATTAAAAAAAAAAATAGTATCAATCTAGTATCGGGCCCTACCTCCAGATTGGCCTCATATAGTTACTCGCATCGTATATATTGTCGTTGGTCCTGCTGTTAGCGCTTGAGCATTATTCTTACATGCAACTCCATAGGGAAGTTCCCCTGAAAATAGAAAATATAGATATTATGGTAAAAACAATAAATAAATAAAAGTTTCACTTTAATAAATAAATAAATAAAAAAACTTGTGTGGTTTTATGAAACCACCGTAAAAGTGAAACTTTTTTTCACATTATAGACATTTAACTAAAAATTTTCGCAATAATATTCCATTAAGGGTATAAAAATTGCTTCATCAATCTTAATTTTATACTTAGAAAATGGGAATGATAATGGGAAATGATAAAAGTAGACTAGGTCTCCAACTAATATTTTTATTGAACTCTGTGTCTTAGAGTACGACATACATAATACTTAACAATTATTTAGGTGATATACACATATTAAAACACTGAAAACAATATTTTATAATCGTTGAGTCATTTTGATCCGTTTTTCAATTATTTTCAATCATTCTATTATCAATTCCATCTTCATCATGAATTTCACAGTTTATAAATGTAACCAATATTTTATGGTAACTAAAATACGTGAACAGTGACTTACATTCGATTTTTTCAATGTATCTAGTAAAAACCGCATCGATACGAGCACCTTTCACTTTATCCCTACTCCGCGGCCGACCGTCACGCGACATGCAACACACAGACGAAAAAGTTTGAGACGATGTAATAAAAGTTTCACTTTAATAATAATAAATCAATAGTAAAAACAATAATAAATAAATAGATAAATAATAATATATCAATACATAAACAAATAAATAAATAATATAAAACAGTATCTCTCTCGTAACATAATAATGTAAAATCAAACATGTAAAATCAAAAGATATGTACCCTCAATTCCAACCAAAAATTTAAAGTTAAAGTTATTAATAATAATAAATTAATACATAAACAAATAAATAAATAATATAAAAAAGTATCTCTCTCGTAACACACATAATAATGTAAAATCAAACATGTAAAATCAAAAGAAATGTACCCTCAATCCCAACCCACAATTTTAAGTAAAGTAAATTTGAATGTAACACTGATACAATGACGATGAAACCCCTTAAGGGTAAGATTAAATCACTAATATGTTAAAATCTTCTAGTTCGACATAGTAAGCTTTGACCACGTCAAAGGTGTTTAAATCATTAAAAAAAATATATATATTAAAATGGTGTGGGGTGATAAAGAGAACAGAATCGCTGTGATTACATTATACAGAGCAGGTATGGAGCCAGATGCAATTTTTAAAACTCTCCATACACTTGGTATTAGTCAAATGTTTGTGTACCGGGCTATTAATAGGGATAGGTAGTAAGTAACAAGTTTGTATTGTAAATAATTCCTCTATATTGAGTTATATATATTTATATTCTGTTGATAGGTTAAATAATCTTTTATCTTAAAGCAATGTCGTTTCGATAACTTGAGATTATTATTCAAAAATATTCATTGAAACTTTTAAGGTTGAACACTAAGAATATCATTGAATCACGAGGTTCTACTGTCTTGTAAATATTTTATTTGAAGGAAAGCTGTCCGTGCCTTTCCTATCTTAGTTCTAAACTTAAGATCTGATAAGCTAATTTAGAACGCTTGCTGTATGAGTGCATCTATTTCATCTTTTTAAACTCTCTAAGGAATATGAACGGAGAGTATGAAGTTAGAAGATCTGTACAAACAACTAGTGATAATATAAAACCCTATATCATCATATTGTTAGTGATTAAATAATTTTAATTCTAAATGTTTATATTAATAATATTCGTATATGACAGTCTTAATACATTTATAATTTATTACATTGTCCAAATTTTCACGCGGATTTCGGATTTCGGATTTTTTCTCTTATTAAATATAACATATGTTCATCAGAGCAATAATGTAGGATTCTAATGGTAAAACATTTTTTTAAATCGGTCCAGTAGTTTCGGAGCCTATTCAATTCAAACAAACAGACAAATATTATCTCTTTATAATATTAGTATAGATGTCCAGATACATTGTATATGTACTGATAGCAGTAACAATCATATGTTATTAAACAAATACTAGCCAGTTTGCAATATAGATATCCTCCATAAAGTACCTTGCGTCGAAGCATGGCGGACTCGCGGCTGAATATTTTCGAAACTGGAGAGAACATTTCCGATTAATTTACAGGAATATAACCTGAAAAATATATTTTTAATAGTCATCATGGTTCACGGAAGTTTAATTAAAAGTAAAATATATCACCTGTTCAATGCGATATAAAGCTCGATAAAAAGAATAGAGCAACAATAAATACATATTAACATATAAATATCAACAACGTAGTATGGATCTTAAATTATAAAACTACTAGCGGACCCGACAGACGTTGTCTTGTACAAGCGTCTTTAATTTAAAAAATCAAACTTTAAAAAAAATATATTAAAAAGTTATCACAATGTCTAACTTCATTACATGTATATTTATCATAATTCGACCAATCGATACCGTATGAATATGTAAATAAAGATTATTCGTTTGAATAAATGAATTTGTTCCAATATTTTTTTTTAAATTTCACTTTTTACGTAGCGAAGCACGTATCGGGCCGCTAGTACTTTAAACTATTTTTCTTATTTCTATCTCAACGCTAACTGTCAGGGCAGAGTATAATTAAAATATAATATTATTTAATGTCAAATACATTGCCATGGTAACGCAGTCCGTCGGAACCAATGTGAAACATTCCAAAATAACCATCTACTTACACATTAAAAATGAATCAAGAAACCATTTTCCAGTGGAACAAATTGTGAATCTAAACAATTCTCAAGTCCCCTTGAACACACACAAAGAATTTCATAAAAATCGGTCCAGTCGTTTAGGATGAGTTCAGTGACATACACACGCACACAAGAAATATATATATAAAGATTAGCACGGATCTCAAATTACTAACTGCCCCGTTTGTGGAGTGGTTAAGGCAGAAGACTAACGACAGCGAGGCAATGGGGCTCGGGTTCGATTTTCGACAGGGACAGGCATGGATGTGACGAACATAGATGTCTGTATATCTGGGTTTCATCGTTTATTAAGTATATTCTTAGTATTTATAATGTGTATTTCTATGTATTTCTATATTTGTCTAACACCCTCAACACAAACAATTAATTTGCTTACTTAGGTGTTAGATCAATTTGTGTAATTTATCCTGATATTGTTATTATTATTATTAAAACTGTCATATATACTGAAATCTTCTATGATATCTTCAAATTTATATTCAATATTGCAAAGCTTTTATTTTTAGCAGTTTGAAAGAAATGTTAATATAGAATATATTGATAATTTTAAAACATATAAGCGTATGTCAAATAAGAGTACAAATAATTAAGATGATAAATTTATTCTACTATCATTTGTAAAATATAAATACAGTTTTTTTTAGATGATATTGGCTTATTCTTAATTAATTTAGTACAATATTATAATAAATACATAAATGTGATAAAATTAACATATCTACAGGGTTGCTGAATTTAATAATTTTAAATTTTAAATTTAGATTACATTTGAGTTCATTGATTTTTTTTTATAACTTGTACATCATTCTAAAATTAAAATAGTTGAGAGTGTATATGGGTAGAAAAATAAACGTACCTCAATTGAATTACCTTAAAATCATTAAAAAGCAATAAATAAGGGAATATAGAGTAAACAAAGAAAGTTTTGGAAATCAAGAAGTCAAAATAATATCCCAAAATTTTATAGCAAAAGTGGAAGCATTTATTTAAACGATACAATCCTTTTTATAGTGCCGTTATTTACGCCACGTTAACGGAACATTTACATTAATTAAAATGCTTACGGCTTTGTTGCCATCCGCGCAACTCACAGATCACGCCATTCAGCTGCCTCGCCTTGTGCAGTCATATTCATTATAACCCACTTCACTGCATTTCTAGCCAAGTGGGTTATAATGAAGAGATAACATTATCAATACGACAACTTTTTTAAGATGGAAATTTTCATTGATTATAAATTAAAACATGTATTTGCTCCGATGAGGATTTTATATACATATATATACTTATTTGAATATGTTCAGCGTAGTCTGTGGTCATTGTATCGACTGGTAATATAGTTAAGTAACTTTATTAGTATCTCATCATTCTTAGGGATAATATACAATTGATTCGATTAGAAAGTGAGTTCGAATCTGAAGAGCTGGAAGTGTAATTGAGAATAGTTGCAATTACCAGTGACAAGCAAGTATCATAGTGAAAGTTTGACAACATGATCTAATCTGACTGATAAAATTGTTGCAGACTTGATTTGCTTTCAAAACCTTTGACTTTTTGATATATATATAAACCGGTGGACATATTTAGCGGAACGCAAAAAACAGACTGTAAGATCACATGAAAACATATTTTTGTTGTACAATACATTTGATTATTATTCTGAATTAATTAAATTAACATTTTTGAACATAAAAAATCACAAAATTAAAGTGAAAGAAACGAAATTAAAGACAATAAGGTCAGTGACTTAATTCTGAAGAGTTTTGACCTAACACAATGAAAACTAAAGAAAAGTTAATATTGTCCAAATGACTGGTTTTTTCGCGAAGGGTGATACAATCAGTATTTAGTGTTGCCACCTCTTGCTGTTAAAACTGCCTGCATGCGTCTGGGCATGCTCTCTATTAAATTGTCAATAAAACTTTGCGGCATTGAGTTCCATTCTTCAACCAATGCGGTTTTGAGGTCTCTTACGTTGACAGGTGATGGATTTCTTTGTTTAATTTGTCTTCCCAGTTTGTCCCAAACGTGTTCTATTGGATTTAGGTCTGGCGAGCGTGCCGGCCACCCCAAAACCTGGATTCCGACCTCATTAAGATATTCCGAAACTAATGCCGCAATGTGAGGTCGAGCGTTGTCATGCATTAGAAGAAAATTGTCTCCAATGAAAGGGGCAAAAGGCATCACAATCTGCTCTAAAATGTCGGTTACGTATCTTGCCGCAGTCAGGGAGCCGTTTTCTACGATGTGTAGCTCCGTGCGTGCTCCTAAGCAAATACCGCCCCATACCATTACTGACCCTCCACCATACGGCTCTCTCCCAATAATGTTACACTGAGCGTATCTTTCTCCGGGTCGTCACCATACTTTGGTCCTTCCATCATCTGGTTTGAGACAAAATCTGGACTCATCACTAAAAAGAACTTTTCCCCAAGCGTCATTATTCCAATTTAGGTGGAAACGAGCAAAGCTGGCCCGAGCCACTCGATGACCTGCGGTGAGCTGTGGACCTCTGGCAGGCAAGTACGCCACTATACCAGCTGCCTTCAGTCTTCTTCTGACGGTTTTGGTACTAATTATCACTTGTCGAACTTCCTGCAGCTGGTTTCGTACCTCAGAAGAAGTCAAGGTACGGTTTCTGAGAACACTGCTGACAATAAATCTATCGTCTCTCTCTCCTGTTACTCTTTTGCGACCTTGTCCTTTACGCCTGGTATACTCTCCAGTCTGCCGGTATCGTTTAACATTGCGGAAAATCACAGACTTGGAAACATGTAATGTTTGAGCCACTTCATTGTAAGTGTAACCATTTTCAATTAAAGTTACAGCTTTAGAAACCAGAGCAACGCTGAGATTCGGCATTATCGCCTAAATTTATCGAATTAAGTTCACTTCACTCAATAATGACAATTTTTCGTCAAAAAAACAACAGAAATAAAGTTTTTGTTAAAAACAACAAAAGCCGACGAAAATTCCATACACTACGTGTCTCAGAAATTAGCAGATAAACAAAAAAAAACAAATTAAATTTAAAATAAAATTATTTTTAAAATCATCTTTTTTTTAATACATAATATTGGTATAGTGGCCAGTACGAAAATATGAAAATATTTTCCGTTATTCGACCTTTTTTTGCGTTCTCCTAAATATGTCCATGAGTGTATATATATATATATATATATATATATTATATATATGTATATATCTCAAAAGGTCAAAGTTAGGTTATGTATAGTGTATAGATAAAACATTAGAATGTTTATAAAAATAATTATAAAAAAATACAATTTTAAAATGATACTATTTATATGTTGCAATAAAGGTAATTCTAATAATTTAGGTTTTATATGTAGTAAGTAATTTTATATTTAACCTTAAATTTCATATGTAATTATAAAATTTGGATGTAACTCAACATGTATAAATATAAGTATTTAGTCTACAGTTGACTGACATTTACTTTTCTACACAATTTACCATATCACTCAAATACATCGATTCCATCTCATTTCTTTACATAAACGGCGTGAAGTTTCTGACATTGTTTTTTTAATGAATTTTCAAAACTTCTGTACTATATCCAAACCGATACCATTCGAATTCTGCACTATTTGCTAGTAATATATACAATTATAAAACTATTACGAATACTTTTACTATGTCTTAGTAGTTAAGAGTGATTTACACTGATTACTGAATTCTTAAAGTTATGGTCCCCAAACATCTGCAAAATTATTTGCTGATTGCTCATAACTGTCATAAATAGATTCCGATCGGCATAGTAAAACTAATGTTTGTAAACTTGATTATATTTTAGATGAAAATCTTTCATCTCGTTTGCAAAAGATATCAAGTTCAAATTCTTGGATATTATAATCATACAATTTTTATTACATATTGTAATACATTTTTGGACAAAGCAATTATTGGATCAGTTTAGAAAATATTATTTTACTAAAAATTAAAAACCTCATTTCTGTATTCGAACTTATATGAATCATGATGAATATTATATATATTTTTATACCCGCCTGTATTCATTTCCATTTTATCCGAATTTTGCACAACTAGTTTTGACTCATTCGGGATTCTTATTTATGAGGTCTAAAATATTACATATTGTTATTTTTTTTTGTGTGCAATAAGGTGTTTATCTAACTATCTATCTAAGAACCACCTCGACGAACCAAGTTTTCAAATCCGTCTACGTGTTTGGCCGCTACGTTGCCACAGACAGATACACAGATACACAGATACACTGATACACAGATACACTGATACACAGATACACTGATACACAGATACACAGGACAAACTCATAACACCCCTTTTTTCGGGTCTGGGTTTGGTAAAATGAAAAATTCCGCAAGTAGTTTTATGTGATGCCTAAACAGAAGATGATTATGAATGATACAAATGAAGATGATTAATCGCAAAACTAATGCTTCGTGATATTTTTCAAGATCTTCACCCAATGGAATTATTTATTTATGTATTTATATTACACGTAAATAGATAAAACATGGAACTTTTTTATAGTAATATCTATAGATGTGTGATATTACATATTATGGGTGTTATGTTTGTCCTGTGTATCTGTGTATCTGTGTATCAGTGTATCTGTGTATCAGTGTATCTGTGTATCTGTGTATCTGTCTGTGGCAACGTAGCGGCCAAACACGTAGAAGGATTTGAAAACTTGGTTCGTCGAGGTGGTTCTTAGATAGATAGTTAGATAAACACCTTATTGCACACAAAAAAAAAATAAAAAAATTACAATATGCAGTGGAGTTATAACATTTAAAAATAGTATGCAACGCCGCGCCGGTCTCTTTGCTAAGAGCAATCTCTGACAGACAACCTTCAGGTGAAAGAATTGAAGTAGAGGAGAATACGGGATTGTGCGAATGAGGAGAAATAAATATTGAAATAATACTTAAACTTAAAGCCTGTAATAAACTGTTTACTTAAAATACTTACAAATACATAAATTACAAATAAAATAATAAATAAATTGTATATATAATATATACACATATATACACGTAATTGTACATATAATACATACATATAGGTACACATACATACATACATAATATTTTACTTACACCAAATAAATATACTAAGCAAAAACAAAATACTACAATATTGACACTATTACAATGTAAACACCTAAACAATGAGCATGGACAATATTAAAAAATAATTTACTTTAGGGAAAGATAATGATTAAATAAATAAATTTTAAATGTATGTAAGGATTTTAAGCTACGAATATCTGAAGGAAGCATATTCCAGACCATTACTGCTTTCATCTTGAAGGATTTGTTAAAGTGTTTAGTGCGAGCAGTAGGGAGCATTAACTTACTATCGCTACTTGATCTAAGCTCATGTAGACTTGGACCATCAGTACCCAAAAAACTTCATTGTTCTTTTAAATAGCAGGAAGATAAAGGATTGTAAAGGATAACGTATAAAAGAGATAGCATATGTAAGTTGCGGCGATGTCTAATGGTTAGTCATTTGAGTTGCGTACGAAATTCGGAAACATGATCAAATTTACGTAGGTTAAAAATAAACTTCATGCACACATTTTGTAACCTCTGGAGCTTTTTGATTTGTTCTTCTGTTACGTCTGGATAACAGCAATCTGCATAGTCCAAAAAAAGGAATTATAAGAGATTGAACAACAATTATTTTGGTTTTTGTTGGCAGAAGATGTTTCCAGCGTTTTAGTAAACCGATAGTAGCACATGTTTTTCTACTCACTTCCGTAATCTGCGTGGACCAGGACAAAGTGTTATCAATAAAGATACCAAGATTAGATATGTTTAGTTGAAATAGAAGTAGTCGTCTCCAAGATATGGAGCTTTTATTAGTGCAGGTGTAAGGTTCTTATACAATATTGATAGTAAAAATCTAAACAAGTGAAATTAGTGTGTTTGTAGGTTTATTTACTACAACCAAGAAAAAAGTAAAATAATTTTAAAACGCATATAAAAAATGATTTAAAGTATAATAAACCCACGATACAAAAAGACGTCTAAAAAGGATAAAAATAACATTATTATGTACTTTTTGGAGTCGTTGCGTCGGGGGACCGCTAAATAAAGGAAGAATTCAAAATTCAAGTAAGTTAAAAATCTTAATGACAACTTCAAATCGTATAGTCTAAGTCCTCATGCATTAGATCCTAAAGTTTTGTAAAATAGACACCATCGTCATCGAACGTATAACGGTTCATTCAATAAGTTCATAATAATTTTATTTTTATCCTTTAAGGTTTATTTTTCATTCTAAATTTATTTAAATTTAAATTTAAATTGAAAGAAATAAAAACAGCACAGCAGAGCACACAATCCAGCGCAACTCAATTAAATAAAATGGAATGGAAATAATAGTATTTGCTTTTTAGGTTATTTTATTTATTATTTTAATAATGTAAATACATTTATTTTACCTAATCACGCGCCAATTAAGCGACATAAAGAACGATTTTCTGTATTTTTTTTATTTTTATGATTAAATTTTCTAGTCAATTCTATTTAACCGCTACAAAAAAGTGTTTTAAATTATTTTTATCTTTTTTTCCCTTCTTATTCTGTCAGTAATACTATACAAATACTGTATTTTGATTTTTGTATAATGAAGAGTATAATTTCAAATCTTATTAATGATATGTGGCTAACTCAACATAATATTTACAAATAAAAAGCTTCACAATAGCAAAGAATATCACTGGTTTCTGTTTAGAAACAGTAATTGGGTAGGTAGTCTCATTGTCTATTTTTTTTTTAATTTATAAACAACAATACCGACAATACTCGTTTTAATTATAATGAAAGTTACAAAATTATTTCACTTACTTACTGTCGCGAAGAAAAGTTAAAAATAAAAGAATTTGCAAAAGCTCTGTTAATTTACGTTTTTTACAACGCGATTCGCTGAAGCCTATATGTATATTTATTGTTCATTTATCTGAAACAGTTAATTCACCTTCCCTTGCCTTTACTTACCTTACTTATAAAATGATATAATTTTACTAGTAATACAGCAAACAATATATTTATTTTCTATTTGAATTGAGGTACTTGCTGATGTTGCTGTTACGGACGAAGAAATTATTACACTATTTATAAGTATAATATTTTGAATAATGATATTGCATTTAGTATTATTATATAATGATTATTATATTATTCATCATTTTAGATTTACCAACCCGGCCAGGAATGCCACACTATAATGAAGTATATACAGGGTTATTTGTAATTAATGGGCTACCTCTTGCAGATAGACTTTCTATATTAATCCCAACAATATTTGTTCTACAACTTTTAAAAATCTTAAAAAACAACACAAAAAAATTAAACAAAAAAAAAAAATTACTTCCTTAGTTATTCATTCATACTCTATATTTTGAAGAAGAACATAAAATGTCAACGCCCGGGCACCATAGCTACGCTCAGTTCAGAGGCAACAAATAAATTTAAATTTTAAACCATTTAACTTAAATTTTAAAAACTAATAATTTTAAAAAGTCGTAGAAGTAATGTTGTTGGAATTGATGTACCCATTAATTTAAAATAACCCTGTATATGTACATATATAAAATATATATACTTATCGTCTTATTAATAACATCTGCCGAACATTCAGACATGCCCAGAAATTCCATTAACTCTCTCTGACGATGATTACAATATATCAAACTACGTTCCTTACAACCAACCAACCAAGCAACCAACCATCCATTAAATAGGGAACATTCACGTATTTTTTTTTTGACGTAAATTAATCATTTACCTCTCTATATCGTAGAAAAAAATATTAATAGGCTTGAAAAGATTCTAGTTTTTTTTCAAAGTGAAAATTAAAACATTGAGTAAATTTGACCCGTTTAAACACCGCCATTTTGCGCGCGCTTTGCGTGACGTCAAATGATACATCCAGTGAATGTTTACTATGAACTTTTTAGCAATTTCATAGATATTTTAAGTTTTAATTGCTTTTCAAGTCATGGAAGAAGATAAAAATCATCTTACGAGTATTGTATAGTACCGGAGTGCAAAAATAGTATTAGAAAAACACCCGACAAAGTGTTTTTTGTATTCCAAGAGATGCGAAAATACAAAAACAATGGTGTACGGTAATTAAAAGGGATAATATATGTCCTACATCGTGTTTATATGGTTGTGAAGATCAATTTAACGTAAGTATACTTTATTTATAATAAGTTTAATCTAATAGTTTAAATTTATAGTAAGTATTAAACATTAGAAAATTTGAGTTTAAAATTAACCTAACCTATCTTACAAATTTCAGTATAACTTTCTATAAAAACCGTAATCTTTTTTTGTTTTACGCAATTTTTATGGTCTGTCGATTTATTTCAGGTTAAGGAAGATACAGCAAATTGTATTGAATATAATATGTGTAACGCAACAACAAGGAGAAAGATGTAATCTAAGTTTGAAGAAAGGAGTTGTTCCTTATATATTTTTGTGGCAAAAACAACAGCTGATAGAATGAGAATGTGCATAGTCAAAACGCAAAGATTGACATCGGTTAATGAAGCCTTTTAAGAGTTAGTTTTCAAAAGTAGTGTTTAAAAAAATTGGTGACCTTTACGAAGAAGTGATATAGGTAGTAAGTCCTAGTACTGCCCATACAAATGTCTGTGATATTAATCAGCCAAGACTCAGTACTTCTCCTATTGAATGTGATGATCATAAGGCAGAGCCTTGCTTTTCACATATTAAAGATAAATTACCAAGTGACTAAGCTGTGCAAGTTAATATTAAACCGAAGTATGGAAGTAAAGTTGTCAATGTAAATATACCTGCTGAAAAACAAAATGTAGCATTGTCACCATTTCCTCATTTAACACACAACATTGTTACACAACAGTTTTAAAAGTAAAACTATCTGTTTTAAAAAGAAAATTGTTTATTGAAAACACAGCTGATAATACTTCTATAGCATCTTATATCTTCTATATCTGCTGATTATCAACCAAGTTATTTATCTGAGTCAAGTGAAGTGAAAAATGATTCAGAGGCAGAAACATTTTAAAAATGTATTGTGTAGTAGCATGCTAACTGCTATTCAAAAAGAGTTTGTAGGTATTTGTTTTGTTAGAGTTGTTTGAGTATTTAGAAAATGTTTTTAAGATTACCTAAACAATTGTATCATTTAATAAAACCTTTAAGCACGAAAATATAGGTTTAAATTATTGATTTTTCTCAGTCACACTGATACCACAGTATGAACTTAAACGCCGATATATTGAATGCTGTGTCAAATGACGTCACATTTCCTTTCGACCAATGGTGGCGCGTTTTGGAATTTTGAATTTCGCTCCCTAAAGTTACACTTTTCATAAATTATTTTATGGCCTTAAATGATTAGTAAATTTAAAAAAAATGATTTTATTATAATAAGATAATAAAAAGTAATCGAAAAAAAAATATTTGAGACCATTTAAATTTTTTTGCATGTTCCCTATTCACATTACGTGTGTTTATTCACTTGGGTCGGTAGTGCCGAAGCTATAGCACCTTTTTAATGTTCTCACAGATGTAGTTCGGAAAAAACATTTTTAGAAGTCAGAAATATCTCATGGGTACACAAACAGTGTCAACAAGAAGGTAACATAATTTCAGTGTATATTTTCTTGTCATACGTCTGTGATGGACAAGTGGCGGTTCGTTGTTACTTAAGTAGCTACTGCAAATTTTATCTGAATTCTTATTTTTTACTGTAAGCCACAATCATTTTATGCGGATTTAATAAACAGAATTGACATAAAACAAACTTTTATGACTACAATATCATATATATCATTTCATATAATAAAAAAATCATTGGGAAACCGTCCCGTAGCTCCAATTGAGCGACCGTATCAGGACGGTTTCCCAGTAGTATCGGTTTATTTTTCATTCTGTATTTATATAAAATTAAGTAAGCTTAACATGGCTGTACATGTTTATGAATATTTTCAAACAAAATATGGTCTATTAAATACGAATGAAGTTATAGGTAAGTATTTGTTTCAACTAAGCGTAGAATCTATTTTCAGTCTCTTGGGTGACCCCGATGTCGTCGTAAAGAAGACGGAAAAGTCGAACACAATTCAGTTAACAATGTTCCTTACGATTGGAGGCGAAGCTCTTGAAATGAATGTACTTTGAACTTTGAAGTGAAATAGGTTCTCTAGTATAGTAATACTATGTTCAGTGTCTGGTAATATTTATATATTAAAGTTTTTACATCACTATCAAGAGTTATTATTCTTTTAATAATCATCCTTCGAAAACCCGGGTATATGTCTTTTATTTTTTTTTGGATAAAAGATCTAGCAGGATCTGGCTTTATTTTAAGTGCCAAGTTAGATGTCAATTGCAATACATTTTTTTTTAAAGTGGCAGTTATTCAATGAAATATTTTTATTATAATATTATTTCAAGACATTATTTAATTATTTTATTTGACATTATGATTACTGAATTGATTTTAATTATAGGATTTATATTGTATATTCTATCGATGAGATGCTGGAAAGCATTCTATTATTATTATTTTTATTTTATAACTGAAATCAATAATTGCTATATTCTATCACTTTTTAATGGATAATAAAACTGTAATATTTTATCAAAATGTGCGTGGCCTTCGTTCAAAGACCACATCATTTTTCTCTAATGTTCTAAATGTCGAATATGATATTATTTGCCTAACAGAAACTTGGTTATTACCTGGTGTATTCGATTCAGAGCTGTTTGACTGTAGATATTCTGTATACCGTTGTGATCGTGATTATGATTCTCGAAATGATAAATTGGGAGGTGGCGTTTTGATTGCGGTGCGAAGGGGCTTAACTGTTAGAGATGTCACAGTTCAGCCATCCTCTAATATCTGTTCGTCGGACGTAATTTCCGTCTGTGTAGGCATGAAGTTTAACAATAGAGCCACTGACTTTCGTATATACTGCTGTTACTTCCCGCAGTGTTTGTTACAACGTGATGACCAAATTAAATTTTACGAACAAGTCTCCGAATCTATCATTTTGCACCCTAGAGATGTATACTTTGTAGTTGGTGATTTTAATATCCCCACCGCTAATTGGTCTCAATCTGATAACACTTCTACTGCCAGAATATTGAACACAGCCGAGAATTTACAAATAAGTTCGATGTCGACATTTTTAGAAATAAATAATCTCAGCCAGTTTAACATCATCCCTAATTCAAATAACAGAGTATTGGATTTGGTTATAAGTAATAGTTGCAATATTTCTGTAAAACACAGTGATAAACCATTACTTACAGAAGATTTACACCACCCGGCTCTGGATATTGTTTTTACTAGTCTACGGTCTCATTTTATTACTTCTGTTCCGCGGGTTGTCAAACTTTTTAATAGCGCTGACTACAGTAATATTAATAAGGAATTTAATGAGATAGATTGGTTGAGGAGTCTAAATTGTGTTGATGTCGAAACTGCTGTTGATGTATTTTATGGGATCGTTAATAGCGTTATTAATACTTTTGTTCGAACCCAAATTGTGCGTACGCATAGCCGATATCCTATCTGGTATTCTGCCTCATTGAAAAAGATTATCAGGGAAAAGTTAAAATATCACAAGAAATGGAAAGTTTATAAAAACTATAGTGATTACTGCACGTTTCGGGTTCTACGTAGAAGACAAAAAGTAGTTGAAATTGAATGCTATAATAGATACCTCAACCATGCTGAAAATACTATAGCTAAAAATTCTAAATACTTTTGGACATTTGTTAAATCTAAAAAACTTAATACCGAATTGCCTGATATATTTTATCTTAAAGAAATTTCTACAACTGATGGACAAGGAATGGTTAATCTCTTTAACAGATATTTTCAATCGTCTTTTGAACAGAATTCATTATTTTCCTTCCCTAGCAATAACAACAGGGATATTCTTGCCAGCGGAAATAGCGTTGACATTTCTTCAGTTAATATTTCTTTGTCATTAGTAAACAAATATCTTAAATCTTTGAATGTAAATAAAGGCTGTGGTCCAGATGGGATACCTGCTATATTTAAAAAAAAATGCTCTGATAGCTTAAGTCTTCCCCTATTTATTATCTTTTCTCAGTCTTTGCGGTCGTGTACCATGCCTTCACAATGGAAAATGTCCTATGTAGTTCCTGTTTTTAAAAACGGAGATAAACATGATGTTAAAAATTACCGACCAATTACAAAACTAAGCTGCATTCCGAAGATGTTTGAGAAAATTTTATACGACATTATATTACCTATTATAAAACCTATAATTACTACCGAACAGCATGGATTTATTAACGGGAAATCAACCGAAACTAACTTATGTGAATTTATTGATTTTGTGACGTATGCTATGGACAATGGCTTGCAGGTTGATGCCGTTTACACAGATTTTTCTAAAGCCTTCGATAAAATATCACATTCTATACTTCTACAAAAATTATACAACATCGGTGTGCACGGCGATCTTCTACGTTGGGTTAAGTCGTACCTTACCAACCGTAGCCAAGCAGTTACTATTAAAGGCTTTACTTCATATTTTATTCCAGTTCCATCTGGGGTACCTCAAGGATCCCATCTGGGCCCATTATTGTTTAACATTTATATCAATGACATTACTGTTGCTTTTAAGCACTCCAAGTTCTTGTTGTATGCCGATGATAATAAAATATTTAAGATAATTAAGAGTACTGATGATTGCATAGATTTTCAGAACGATTTATATCGACTCAGTAATTACTGCTCCGTCAACTCTTTAGTCCTTAATTTAAAAAAGTGTACTGTAATTACTTTAACTAGAAAACATTACCCTATAGAATTTTCTTATAATTTAAGTGGTGAAACGATTTCGAGAGTTCGTATGATAAAAGATCTTGGAGTCATAATTGATTCAAAGCTACTCTTTGATGAGCACGTCGACTATATAGCCAAAAAGGCTTATCGTATGCTGGGTTTTGTGCTGAGGATATCCAAGGAGTTTAAGCATTCTTCAACACATATTGTTTTGTTTAATGCCTACGTTAGATCGATATTAGAGTATGCTTCATCTGTTTAGAGTCCTCAGTATGGTAATCATATTGGTAAGATCGAACGTATACATGACCGTTTTCTTAAAACTCTCACATTATTTCGTTCTGACAATATTGGAAATTTAACGATACCTATGTCAGCTGTTGACCGACGTGCTCAACGGGATCAGGTTCTTTTATATAAAATCATTAATCATAAAATTGATTCACCATATTTGGTTTCCAAATTGGACTTTAAATGTCCACGTAATAATAATTCTAGACATAAGATAACTTTTGACATCCAAACAACAAGGACTAATTATGCTAAAAACTCATTTATTAATAGAAGTTGTTCCCAGTACAATAAATTATTTATAAATATTGACATATTTCATCTTTCTCTCAATAAATTTAAAACTAATGTCAAGAATATGTTGTTTAAATCTAATTCTCATATATAATTTTTCGATATTTTTTGTAATTATGATTTGTTTGATTTATTTGAATTTTTATTGATTTAATTGAATTTTTATTGATTTAATTTATTTAATTTAATTGTCATTTTGATTTTTTTGATTTAATTGTCATTTTGATTTATTTGATTTAATTGTACGACTGATTGTTTTTTTATGATTTAATTTTATTGTAATTCTCATTGTTTTGATTGATTGTGTTATGTTTTTATCGAATTGAATTGTTATTTATTATCATTATTATCATGCGTCTCTTTTCAAAATTTTATTATGTGTTTAGTTTTAATTTGGAAACTGTTTATGGTTAAGTACTATTTCTATATGTATATTTTATTCAATGTTATTATACCGTTTGTTTCCATAATAAATAAATAAATAAATAAGTTAGTTTTGCAATATTAATTGATATCTACCAAAACTATAAATATAGAAAATACACATTAAATACCTAACTTTATTGACGTTCTTAAGTGTTTACAATTTGTTAGTTTTGCACTTTAGATCATATACACCAACCATTTCACAAGTTACAGTTCATAGTTTTGGATTTAGTCCTTAGTGTTTCTTTATTGAACATTGCTACTTTAGTAATATTTCAAATATTTTCATATAAGCAATATCCACAAAGTGTGTACTAGAGTCCCCGAGCGGCGCCACTGTCGTATTTAACAGGCATTCACGAAGCTTACTCTAACAACATCGAACTGGTAAAAAACTTGCACTAGACAGACTGTTTCGCCTAGTCTGCTTGATTTTCAAATTAGCCATTCCATTTTGGCATAAGAAAGTGTCTGAATGTCAGGTGATTATCTGTAGATATTTGTTTTCTAAATAATATATGCTCCTTTACCTAAATAACGGAATCTTAATGAGAGCAAAATGTTTTTCTTGGGCCAGGGGAGTAAACATGGTCTCCGCCCCGGGAATTAAAAACCAACTCTACCTTACTGAATTGATCCAAAAAACATATGTATCATCGTCAAAGGAATGAAAATCCATACCCTAAATCAAAAGATTACACCTGATCGGTTACTATTAAAAAATATGTTAAATAGAATTCTTTAATATGTGGTCATTATTAATTATAAATAAAGTATGCAACTGGATTAATAAATGTTTGGGTAGTATGTTTTTATTTTTTTACGAGTACTCATTTATATATAACTATTTCTTAGGAATCTTCTAAATAAATGTTTGTTCTTAGATTAGCAAAAGCCAGCCCTATTCACATAAATTAACTTTAAACAGATTCTAACAATTCTGGTGATAGGTTCTTACAAAGTTGAAAGTATGCAAATATACATATCTATAAGAATTCTTGAAACCTACAAAAATGAAATTTATCATCTGTATCACTTTTTTATTGCTTCAATATGTCATACAACGCTATTTCAATATTTTATATTACTTACGAACACCTGAGAAATCGTACCAAAAAACTTTTTTAGTTATGAGGATTTAATTTTTATTACATTAATGTTTATAGTTTTAGTAACCCTTATTATATATCGAACACCGTTAATGTTGACGATTCCAACTAAAATGTTGAGTGAAATGATGAACTAGTAAATAAAGGAATATAATAATAAAATGACCTAATTAACAACACTAGACATTACCAACCAACCATTCAGTTCGTTTCATAAAAAGTTAACAATAAAAAATATATATTTATCTTATTATGGTTGAATAGTAGAATTAAATACAACATAAGCCTTTTGTTTGAATGTCTTTTGTTTGATTTTGTTCGTGAAACGACGCGACGTGGCGTTTTATGTGTTTTATTTATTTATGTAGGAGTAACACATTCTAATTTGCATATTGTATTGATATATATTTGTAACTGCGTTTTATTAATTTGACTATTAATACACCAAAATTATAATAAAAATAATACACAAAAGCATTTAGTGTGTTACTTGTCTGCTAAAACATATTGGTAATATCAGTAAAGTTGTAATACGAGTATCAAATATGCAAAATAACAAAACTTTTTCATGAACAGACAAACGAGACAGTAATATATATCTCGGTATTTACAATTTCTAAGTCTAAGTGAAAGTACTAACAAGCCTTTATCAAGCTTGCATCGATTTCTAGGTATTTAGAGAGATTTCATTTCAATTTTTAATCAGGACTCAACTAAAATCTTGAATAAGTACCAAGAATAATTTGAACAATGTTCACTTTACGACAGTTAACTAGTAATCGCTTTAGCTGAGTCTGCAATCTGTCAAAGAACTCATGTTATTATATAAATCTTACAAAGACTGAATTTACCTACAGATAGTTTGTCATGTGTTTCTGAATGTAATAACTTTTGAACTTATAACAATCTTTAGGTAGGAAATAGGCTTTAAAGTTATGATCTCTCTTATATGTAACTTTTTATATTGTATAGTAACAGAATAGCAGAAACTTTCAAACAACGTACCATACTCGTATTCATAAGTAAGTTTAACAAAGTTATATTATAATCCCCGTTACGATATGACTGCAAAATGGTAGTCTGCTGTCTAGTGGTATTTCTATGTTAAAATACTAAACCGTTATCAATAAAGGAGAATATTGATAAGTGCATCCAATGAGTTATAATTGGGTATAATGAACTGTCTATAATGGAATGTACAAAATAAGAATAAACTCTGGTAAAAGAACACCCTCCCTAATTATGAATATTATTACTAAAATATTATACACCTCTTATTAATTTAAATATGTAATCAAATGATATTTTTCTTCCCAACATGACGACCCAATTGTCAAGTGCAGAGTGCATTATTATTAACTCTTACTTGGCATGTTTCCAAACAGCAATATTTATTAACACTGTTTGTGTAATGACCTTTTGTGACACTGTGTTTATACAGTACAGTGATATAATATATTATGGCTTATATTATTTCAGATAACAAAAAAGAAAGCAGATAATTATTAAAGCTCTACATGTGACGTTGCCTTGACATCGTGTCTCAAAGATTTTTTTATGAAAATCTTATTTTCTTTTGAATAGATCAAGTAAATAATATTGTAAAAAGTATATTTATAATAATAATGACTTACATGGTATTTAACATATAATGAGACAATGTTATATTTTGCTTGTAAATAAAAGCTGCACATTGGTCGAGTAGTTAGTGCAGACGCCTAACGACAGCGACGCAATGGGGTTCGGGTTCGATTCCCGACAGGGACTGGCATGTACGTGACGAGCATAGATGTCTGTATTTCTGGGTTTGGTCGTTTATTAAATATATTCTCAGTATTTATAATGTGTACTTCTATGTATTTGTATCGTTGTCTAACACCCTTAACACAAGCAAATAATTTGCTTAGGGGTTAGATCAATGTGGGTAATTTGTCCAGTGTTATTATTATTATTATATTTTTTCCAACGATGAAAAAATAAAAGATGATAAAAGTGATCTATAGTATATTTATTACTTATTAGAGACTAGCTTTTGCCCGCGGCTTCGCACGCCTTAAATTCGTAGTAAAACAATTTCCACTTCCCTTTTTTGTATTGGCTTTTATATGACTTATTTTAAGTGATACGATCAAAATTACTACATACTACATTAAGTTTTTAATAAGGATACAATATTAAGTGCTGTAATTATTTTTTTTTCCTATCTTGTTTTTACTTAATACCCATTATAACCATATATCACACTTACAGATTTTCATTGAACTTAATCAATATATGACCATGTAAACTTGAGGAATTCTGAGCTACACAATCGACGTTATTTTCGCTAACAACTTGAAAGCCTAGTTTTATTAAAAAAAATCTATTTTAAATAATAAACATTCAATTAGCAATATGCATTAACAAAATTTTCAATACTGAACATTCACAAAAGCCATTTTTGAGACGGTCTGCAAGGTTCCATACCAGAGTGCGCCGGTAGATCGTATACCGCCGCAAACGCGAAGACCCTATATTTTAAATCTGTAATATCTTTGAAAATATTCATTGAAATTACATGCTGTAGGGGGCTATATTGTTCCATATTAAATGTAAAATGTATTTAAGCTACTTAATTAGATAAGGAATAAAGCTGTATTTCTTAAAATCGCTTCGTATTATTTTTTTTATTATTACCTATTATTTTTCGTAAAAAGTAAAGTATAAAAATTTGCTTTTGATAAAAATTGTGGGTTATCCCTAAGAGATAAACATATACCATCGCGGATTTTCTTGTAGAACTTTTTAAGGTATAGGTACAATACTTAGTACATTATTTTGATCTATCTCGTGGAGTTCAACCAGCGTTTGCATTGTAAGCGCAAACAAAAGCATTTATATGTATTATAACAAGCATGTTATAATACATATAAACCTTCCTCTTGCATCGCACTATCTATTTAAAAATAAACTGCATCAAAATCCTTTGCGTAGTCTTAAAGATACATATATATAGACATAGGGACAGACGCAAAAAATGACCTTGCTTTATAATATGTGCTGTGCGTACGAATTCGTACGCGTAGTTTTCGATTTTGATAAAAAGTACCCTTTGTACTTACTAATGTATGTAAAAACTATAATCCTTGAAACCGGTAAGAAGTAATGGTACGACAATAAGAGATTATTAACTTTTTATTTGTTAACCGATTTAAAAAAAAAACAAAATATAAAGTGAATCCCATGACTATATATTTCAAAAAACTGCATCCAAATCGACTAATCCGTTTCTGAGATTAGCGTGCACTAACATACAGACATTTAGACGAACAAAATGAAAAAAACATTATTTTGGGTTCTCTTGCTTATATAAAGGTCCCCCTGTATGATTTTATGAATTTATTTTTTTCTCGTGTTGTGTGCACAATTAAAAGAAAAACAGATAAACAGACAAAGATTTAAAAAATGCTGAAAATGAATTCTGTTAGTTATTACCTACTTTACATCCTGGTATATTTTTTTAAATATTTTTAATGTACAAAGACTACTCCTCTACAGATTTATTACATTACATTACATTACATATTTTTTTTGATTCCATGTACAGGAATGGCTCAGTGACGATTTTATTATATGTATAGATGCACATTGTTATTGCAAGAACTTATAAGGAATCACTAAAATCCCTTTATTATATGTAGAGACGGTTAAGTGTTACATAAATCTTAACACCGAAAACATAATAATATTATAATAATATCATAAATCTTAACACAGTAATTTTTTTTTAACATTTATTGTATCTTAAATATTTTAATTTAAGAAATAAATATGGATACAGATACCTACTTTCTTATAAATCAATGGCTTAAAACGTAGACATTTAAGTTTTTCTGTCTGTTGCTTCCCCTTGACTTTTTAAATCTTGAAGCTTACCTTTGCATAATTTCTATTAAAGTTACTTCATGCGTTCGAATATTTTTTTAATTTATTTATTCTTAAGCAATTGAATAACATTATAATGAAAAAATTACGTAACACAGAAATAAATAAAGCGCAAAAAAGGCAAAAAATCCATATTGCACTTTGCTCTCACAAAGAAGATTGGTAATTGTGTCAAGTCTGTTGGTTTCATAAGGAATCTGCAAAGATTAAGCATTGTATTTACCGCCCCGTTGGTCGAGTGGTTAGCGCAGACGCCTGAAGTGTCACGGCGCAATGGGGCTCAGGTTCAATTCGCGGCGGAGACAGGCATTTATGTGATGAGTATAGATGTCTGTGTTTCTGGGTTTGGTTGTTTATTAAATATATTCTCAGTATTTATATTTATATGTGTATTTTTATGTATTTGTATCGTTGTCTAACACCCTTAACACAAGCAAAAGTAATTTGCTTACTTAGGGATTAGATCAATGTGTGTAATTTGTCCTGATATTATTATTATTATTATTATTATTATTATTATTTTATTGAATTTAAATATAATCATTTATAAGGACTCTATAAGCCATAAAAATAACTTCACCTGACGAAGAATTGACCTGACTAAGGACTTCACATATTCTAATTAGTAGATATCGAATCCGATTGTAGCATAAAAATATATATAGACAATAAATCTTTTTTCCCAAAAGGCACATCTTTATAGCACATTACCTAGCTTTATGTATGACAGAAACCTATAACACAAACCTATTTCGTTATTTTCTCACACAAATATCCCATAATATAGGTCAAATTTGTTGTCTATAAATCCTTATTTGTCTGGTTTGAAAATATATTGTCACAGAGTGAAAATGGAATCTCAGGTCACAGGTCTCAACACCTTATCGAAACTTTTCGTCAGCTGGCCTTGATTGATCTCCTGGTATATATGTTGCGGAATATAAATCAAACATGAGGTTTAATAGAGTTCTTGTTACAACCGTTTGATTTATTATCCGTTTTACAACCTGTCAGCCTGGCAGCAATCGATCCGTTTTTATTTTACCAACGATTTGATGAAAAATTTATGTGCTAAAGTTAATCTCTATCTGCATATAATATTATAAAACAAGTTTATGTTATTATTATAATATTATTATTTTTTCCAATTGTATAACATATTTTATTTATTTATTTCGGAACGATAAAACAGTAATAGTATCTAACACACATTATATAACTTTCACGAAGAATGAATTAGTTCTAACAAGAGATCTCAGAAACCAGATACCAGAAACCGGTGGTACATAGTACACATTATTAATAACACATTTAACAAACATTATTTTACTTTAGTTGCTTTCCTTCCTTCTTTTTACTGTATTTCCTTATTGTTAATTAGTTCAGGTGTTAAATAAAATTATTATGCACACATAACTTATCTACTTATTACACTTAAAGTCAAATTATTTCTTAAAAGTCAGTTATATCTATATGCAGATTTTAAGTAAATAGTTAATGTCATAGATATACATTGAAATAAATAATTTCGTATAATATGACAAAAATATACATTTCAATATTGTATGAAATGCATATTTGACTATTAATCTAACTTTAATCTATTGTAAGTATTTATACTTAAGATAGTATAAATATCTGCATATTTAAGCATCAATAATCTGCAATTTGCAGAGGGTATCGCGATTAATATCGTAGCTGCTGCTTTTAAAATTATTTTACAGAAATTTCAAGGGATTAAGACAATTTTACGAAATATTTAGCTTAAGGAGGCTCCTCCAAAAAATCAAAAGCGAAGCCTTATTCAATATTAGGCGCGGCTCCTGATTGGATTCTCATGATGGACACGTATGAAAAGCATTACGAAATCCCTGGGGATGTTGGAGTTTCGTCATCCCGACCGGACTTGTTCCGGTATTTGAAACATCTGAGGCGCGTGATACTTGTGGAGCTTACTGTTCCTTGGGAAACAAACATCCCAAGGGATCACACATTCAAGCTCAATAAGTATTACGAACTGACCAACGAACTGATCAGGAATAAGTTTATAGTTAGTTTGTACGCAGTAGAAGTGGGAGCGAGAGGTATAACAGCAAAATCTCTCTATAGCCTACTTAAAGACCTTGGCCTTTCTAGAACAAGCATTGGTTGATTTCTAGAACGTATTTCAAAGGCGGCATTGGTAGGATCTTTCCAAATTTGGTTAGGTAGGGAGAGGAGTGTGGAGGGTAAACCTAAACTTAAACCTACTCCTGGGTCGCAAGTCCCAGGCACTGCTTGCACTCCTCTCCTTGCAACGCGATGGGCCTGGCACCCGCACGGTGAATCCATGGATTGCTAAGAAGCTTCGTCTTATCTAAATTGACAGCCCGGAGAGACGGGATGACGCTGGAAAGACAGTTGACGCTGGAAAGACAGCTGGCAGCTGGGAAGACAGCAGACTGCTGGAAAGACAGCCGAGGGCGATGGCCTAGCAAGCCAAGCCCGGGAACGTCGATAAACGCTAAAAGTCCAAATAAGAAAAATACCCCTAGGACAGTCCGAGAGGGGGGGCGGAAGAACTGTCCACCGGTTGACAATTACGGCGAAAACGGCGCGATAACGGAACTGAAATGCCCTACGTGCGGGAAAAATTACAAAAGACGAGCCTGGTTTATCAAACATCTTAAAACACACAATGGTGCTGAAGTGCGGCAACCGTCGGTAAGATCTTCAGTTTTCACTGCGGATAGAGTTTACCCTCATATATCTCATGGTGAGCCATTGAATGAAAACTACCAGGAGTCCATGACCATCCGGATGCGTCTTAGCATTCCTAATACTAAACAATCGACCTGGAAAGTACATGACCAAAATATAGCGGCCCTGTTAGAGCACCCGGGCTCAAATCAGGTACTCGATGCGCAAGTAGAGACTTTCCAAAATACTATTTACGACTACTTTAATGAGCACTATCCACCTACGAATCGTTATGCTCACAAAAATAAAAAAACGGTTTTAAATTGAAAATGAGGAGGAAAAAAAGAGATCTTATAAAGAAACTTCGTATAGCCAAAGCCTTATGCGATAATCAACTTAGTCACTAACTGTCTAGGGCATTGCGATCAATTCTTAAACTTATCCAAGGCATAACAAATCAAATAACAAAAAATCGTGATAGCTTTGATCGGGCAAAACATGAAGTAGACTTTAATAAAAATCCTTTTAAATACTCAAAAAACATTTTCAAAGATCCAAAAGGTAAGCTTCTCTTGACCAACGAGCAAATTTTCGATCATTATAAAAGCACATACGAAGTGCCAGAAAACCAAAGACTATATGGGGATCCAAACAAACACACACCTGAGACTCCTGCTGAAGATTTTCATGCCAACCCACCAACTTTGGAGGAAATCAATAAAATAATTAAAATGAAACCATCTAAGTCAGCACCAGGTCCGGATGGTATCCCTTATATAGTTTACAAAAAATGTCCGTCGCTCCATAAACATCTTTTAAATATATTCGGTAAAATCTGGTCAAGAAATCAAATACCGGTATCATTCGGAAAAGCCTTTTTTGTCCTCATTCCGAAAAACGACTATGTCAATAATCCTAAGGATACTAGACCGATAGCCCTAACAAATACAATTTCCAAAATATTTTTCTCTTTTTTACAAACAAAAATGACGCAATTCATGATTAACAATAGATATTTCAAGCCTAATCACCAGAAAAGGTTTTTGCCCGGCATTTCTGGATGCCTGGAACATAATACGTTAATATCGGAAAGCCTTAAAGATGCTAGAACTAGCGAGAGACAAATTACGGTTTGTTGGATAGACTTAGAGAACGCCTTTGGGTCGGTACGACATGAACTGATGATGTTCGCGCTTAAATGGTATAACTTCCCTACGATAGTTCGCGACATTATTGCATCATATTATTCAAAATAAAAATTCTCAATAACTTTTAATGAAAATCATTCAAAACCACTTAATTATAACGTTGGTTTATTTCAGGGCTGTTGTATTTCTCCAATTATATTTAATATAGTTATTAATATTTTAATAGACAAATTAATTACAAATGAAAAAAAGTGGGGTTATCGGTTTAAGTTCAACAACAAATACACAGAATCCATACTAGCTTTTGCAGATGATCTCGCGATACTGACACGTAATCCGAAACAATGTCAGGTACTTTTAAATGTAGTTGAGGATTTCTGTACGTGGACGGGCGGATTGAGGACAAAACCAAGTAAATGTTTTAGTCTATGTCTGGGTAGACGGAATACCAAATATACCTCTTACGATCCGGGTCTTATAATAGGCGGTCAGCGCGTTAGTACGGTTACGGAAGCAGCTCCGTCTAAATTTTTAGGTAAAAAAATTGATTACCAAGGCCGTACTCCATCGTTGGAAGTAATAGTCGATAGCTTTTTAAATGATCTCGAAAAGGTAGACAACCAACCAATAAGTAACGTCAAAAAAGCTTGGATTTACGATAATTTTTTAACATCACTTCTAAATTGGCCTTTCCTTGTTTATGATATTAATAAAACCCTTTTGTCAAAGTTAGATGCAAGCGTCATAAAGACATTGAAGTTATGGCTCGGGTTAGCGCACTCAGCGGACTCCTCAACCTTATTTAGAGACCGAAACAATTTTGGATTAAAATTAAAGAAACCATCGGAGCTCTACAAACATCTAAGAGTTACCAAAAGACATATCATCGGAAAATCTAAAGATGATACTGTAACTTCTCTCCCAAAAGACAAAGTTGCCTCAGAGCTCGAGTCACGACTTCAATTCCATAAAAAGTTTATGATAGGTGCTCAAACAAATAAAGTAGGGCTAGGATCAAGTAGGAAAGTTCAAGACATAGACATAACAAAATCTTTTATTCGACAAGACGAAAACGATAATTACCGACTCCACGCGATGAGCCTAGAAATTCAAAACGAGTGGGTGACCATAGGAGATTTTTGTATTCCACTAGCTTTGAAGTGGCGCACCTTAATTTATGATTGGTCCCCAGCATTATTAAAATTCTATCTTAATGCATTCCAAATGACTCTCCCAGATCAAAGTAATTTAGTAAGATGGGGCAAAGCCACCGAAAAGTCTTGCAACATCTGTGGGGAGGCAATAGGAACCGCGAAACACCTATTAGTAGGGTGTAGGGTACTTCTAGATAAAGGTCAATACTCGCGTCGCCACGACAAGGTATTAGAAATTATACCGGAAGCGGTTAGTCTTTCAGTAGCAAGAGCGCGGAAGGGTATAACAACCACCAAACGATCTGTAGAATTCGTAAAAGAAGGCTCCTCCAAAAAATCAAAAGCGAAGCCTTATTCAATATTAGGCGCGGCTCCTGATTGGATTCTCATGATGGACACGTATGAAAAGCATTACAAAATCCCTGGGGATGTTGGAGTTTCGTCATCCCGACCGGACTTGTTCCTGTATTTGAAACATCTGAGGCGCGTGATACTTGTGGAGCTTACTGTTCCTTGGGAAACAAACATCCCAAGGGATCATACATTCAAGCTCAATAAGTATTACGAACTGACCAACGAACTGATCAGGAATAAATTTATAGTTAGTTTGTACGCGGTAAAAGTGGGAGCGAGAGGAATAACAGCGAAATCTCTCTATAGCCTACTTAAAGACCTTGGCCTTTCTAGAACAAGCATTGGTTGATTTCTAGAACGTATTTCAAAGGCGGCATTGGTAGGATCTTTCCAAATTTGGTTAGGTAGGGAGAGGAGTGTGGAGGGTAAAGGTGAGCGTTTTTGCGCATAATAAAGGGGCCCCTTAAACCTACTCCTGGGTCGCAAGTCCCAGGCACTGCTTGCACTCCTCTCCTTGCAACGCGATGGGCCTGGCACCCGCACGGTGAATCCATGGATTGCTAAGAAGCTTCGTCTTAATTGCAAAATTACATTTAAAATTGCATATAATTGATTAATGCCAAATATACGGGGTTTTTTTTATACTAGAACCCATTAAATTTGTTTTTCTAGCTCCATTATTTTAATTGCTACGAAGAGATTCTTCTATGAAGTAGACTACTTAGAAGGTGTTGCGAAAAAAGGTGTTTATGTATAGATTGCTCGCTAATTATAATTTATTTTTAAAATCGATTTTTTAATTGTAAAAAAATAATTATTCTAAATTTAAATTTCTTTCCTTTTTTACCAGCATTTTGCAACTATGGCGTGCAAGTTGTACCTTCTAAAGCAATTGTTCGCTGGTATAATGAGTTTAGTGCATAAATTTGAATGATAAAGACAGTAGTGGACCTTGAGTGGTGTAACGACAGATAAAAAGCTAAAAAAAAACGAGGAATATCTATAATAAATCGAGATGATTCAGAATTGTATGCATTTTATTGGCGGATTGTTACTATCTGGTTATCCAACGACCTCAAATATGCTCAGATGTAGGATGCTTCCATGAAATAATTTGTAAATTCGAAACGGATTATTCCCGCCGTATTTAAGATTTATTAATATAGTTGCGCTTTTACAGCTAATCAATGTCTACATAAGTGAAGAAGCGGAGCGGGTGAGCGGTCGAGACCGACTCGCAAATTACCCAAATAGCTTTTATTATTACCTCAAGAAATTATTTCAGGCCCTGCGTATTACAGTATTTTACATGTTATTTACGGTATGTTTAGTAAAAAAAATATTTACATTTAAGTCACCCATGTCACAGGTCAAAGTAATGTTAATTCAAATAAAAAATTGGTAACAAATACTTATGCGATTATTTATAAAACTATTAAATTGGTTACAAGAACGTCATTTAACAGAGTTTATACAGCACTCAACGGTCGCTTGTCATGGAGCCGGACATTAAGCAATAAGCATTAAATTAAATATGGAAATGATACTTGACTATATAACATTTTAATGTACTGAATTTACAATAGTATAGTCTGTATAAAATGATATAAATCTTATAAGTAAAACTATTATACGGTACTGATTAACAATTCATATTATTAAGATAATTTAGGTTTAGTATATTTTTACCTAAATATTTAGCCAAAAGTCATTCTAAATTATTTTTAAAATCATGAATTTTTATTGTATGTGTTTATAAATAAATAAATTGTAAAATAAAAAAATGGTTTTATTTAAAAAAAAAATTTAAAACAGATAACATTTAAGTAAACTAAATAAATAAGAGTCTTCTCTCATTATTAATGTAAAAAACGCCATATCCAATTGTAAACTTAAACTATATAATAATAACTAACTTTTATCTTGAATATTTTACCTTAGAAATTACATCATATCGTTACATGGATAAGTATTTAATAAATTTGTAACATTTATATTTTTTTAAATAATGAGTCGCATCTAAGAGAAAGTAAATGAATATGATTCATTGTTATTTAATTATTAGTTAATAGCAATTATAGAACACAAAGTTTCACAAAAATTGGTTGAGAAATGTGATGTCTTAACTTATAATATACTTTTATATACAAACTAGCTTTTGCCCGCGACTTCGTTCGCGTGGACTTCAGGTTCGTCCCGTCTAGTCTAGTAATAAGTAAAAAATACGGTAACTAAGCACTGCAGAGCCCTAATCATAGGCCTATAGGTAGCTACTGCAGTATGCTCCTATAAACTACATTTAACGATCTTTTTCCTTCAGCGTAAACATGCAGATTCTTCGCTTTGGAAACACGTGATCTTTATTAAATGCACAATGTATTTAAGATACCTAATTGGATAAGGATTAATACTATATTGCTTAAAATCGCTTCGTAAGTAAGCCATTATTTCTCGTACAAAGTAAAGGATAAAAAATGGTTATTGTGTGTTATTCCTAAGAGATAAACATATACCATCACGGACTTTTTTGTAGACCTTTTTAAGTTGTACAATACTGTAGTAAATGGTTTTGATCTATCTTGTAGGATTCAGTCAGTGTTTTTTTTACGACCTCACATTAAAAACCTCAAAAATTCTGATGTATAAGCTATAGCCTATGTGTTATTCTGATGTATAAGCTATATTGTGGTAAAGTTTCATTCAAATCCATTCAGTAGTTTTTACGTGAAAGAGTAACAAACATCCATACATCCATACTTACAAACTTTCGCCTTTATAATAGTAGTAGGATTTAAAAGCTTTATGACATAGTTTCAAAGCCATTGCCTACGCTAACTCAATCAGCCACAACCATGTTGTTACTAATTCTTATAGTGTAAATGGTTCATATTTTAGTTATTTATATTATTTTATATGACTCATATATAATGCTAACCCATCTTATACTTTTCTTTCAGAGATCTTCTAGAAGAAATTTTATTTTGTAATACTCACTATCTTTGTACAAAGCTTAATAAAAATATTTTACTATACGAGAATATAATTTTTGTGAAATAAATAAGCCATTCCCTTTCTAAACATCGAAAGATTATTTAAGATTCAATAAAATATTTTCCAGACGTGTCACAAACAGAAATTTCAATTTATTTTTATGGCATACTGAAGCTTTAAATAAATATTTATATGATAACAGGTAATTCATTACATTTGATAAGTCTTTGATAAGTCTGAACAATTAGGCACTGGGCATTTAAAAAAAAATTGGACTAAGTCATTGTACACAATTTTATATAGGCATACTATTTTAAACACTAATTTTACAGTTCTTTAAAATGTTACATTAATAAGCTATAAAACGTAATGTATATAAAATATGCACTGTTACTTTGCAGTATTTTTTAACGATGCCATAATTTACATTACAGCAGTATTAATGACTGGTCTTAGACATTATATGCATAGTATAGGAGCTAACGACACTCTTATTTTTTAAAATATGTCACTACATTTTAGAGGAAATTGATTGATTGATTTTAGAGGAAAAAAATTAGAGGAGCAAAATTGGAATCAGCTAATTGGAACAAAGGGCAATTACAAATTTTATTTGTGAAAGAGTAAGGATACAATGTTATGTTTAAAATATTTAAAATAAAACGGGGCTTAACGCGTTATTTACCTTTAACTTTATTTTACCCGACGTTTCGGCTGGGTTACACCAGCCGTGGTCACGGGGAGACTAGCGGTGTGCGGCGCCGTCGACTGCGAGCGGAGGTATCTTTTTCAGGTACCCTCACTTGTGGATTATATTTATAAAAGTCACTACACACGACACTAACATTGTCCTCGGGTTTACTTGACGAAATATTGCGCTTATTAAATTTTCCTATAACTGGACTCCATGCAGTAGACAGTTTATATCCATCCTCACGATTAAAATTTTTATGTTTTTTAATTTCAATTCTGCGGTAATATTGGCGATCGGTGGATAAAACTTTGGGTTGATGGAGCTCAATCCAGTGGTTGGTGTTGGTGGTCATAAGATGTTCCGCTATTGCTGATTTCGTCGTCTGGCGATTCTTAACAGCTGCAATGTGTTCTTTTACTCGCTCTGCAATGGTGCGTTTCGTCTGGCCTATATAAGAACTTCCGCAGCTGCAATCGATCTTGTAAACACCTGGTGTTTGGTACGGTATTACATCCTTTGGCGTGCGTACATGCTTTGCAATTTTGGTGAACGGAACATATACAGTCTTAATGGAGAATTTTCTGAGAACTGATCCAATTTTATCCGTTATGCCTTTGACATAAGGCAAGAACGCTGGCTGGCGCTCAACCTCTGGATGTTTCGTACGTGTGCCACGACGACCTGGACCTCTTTTACTTGCTTTGTACCCGTTTCTCTTTAGTGCTTCCTGAACGTGTGCGAGCTCACTATTCAAATGTTCAGGATCACAAAGTTCATAGGCTCGATTCGTCAGAGATGTCACAACAGATTGTAAGTGACGCGGGTGATGGTGCGAAGAGGCATTCAGGTATCTATCGGTGTGTGTCGGTTTTCGATACATAGTGTGTCCCAGAGAACCATCTTCTCGCACATTCAACTTAACATCCAAGAATGCTAATGATCGCTCACTCTCTATTTCGCATGTAAAGCGGATTTTATTGTGAATAGAGTTGAGATGATCGAGGTATTCTTCAGCTTCCTGCTTACTTCCTTTGATTAGGCAGAATACGTCATCAACATATCTCTTCCAAAATCGTATATGAAAAGGTCCAGAGTTCAACGCTTTTTCTTCAAAATGTTCCATCCAGATGTTGGCTAAAACTGGTGCTACGGGGCTTCCCATAGCTACTGCATCAATCTGAAGGTAATGCTGATTTTGGTATAGAAAGTAGTTGGCGTCTAAGCAGTGTTCAAGCAAAATTACATACCTATCTGAGATACCATTTAAAATTAATTTGTTCTTGATCACCTCAAGGCATTCTTTCAATGGAACGCTAGTGAACAACGATTCAACGTCAAAACTCACCATTATCTCGTTCGGTTCCAGCTTTATCTCCTTTAGGATGTTAATAAAATGTCGAGAATCCCTCACGTAAGACGGTGTGTTTCCTATTAATGGCTGCAACACTTTAGAGATGTGCTTTGCTAAGTCGTATGTAGGGGAATCAATTTGACTTACTATCGGCCTTAAAGGCACATCTCTTTTATGTATTTTTGGCAGTCCATAAAGTTTAGGTGGTTGCGATATCTTGGGACAATTGAACTCGTCATCCGTGAATAATTCTTTGTGGTCTTGTATAAGGGAACGCGTGTGACGTGTTACTCTTGTGGTGGGATTGTAAGCAACAGGTTTGTAAATGATTTCGTCTGCGAGCAAGTTCCGAATTTTGTGATCGTAGTCTGTGGTGTTTATTACTACTGTAGCATTACCTTTGTCTGCTTTGAGTACCAAGATGTCTTTATTTCTTCGAAGAACATTAAGTTACCTACCTACCTACCTACCTACCTACCTACAAGCAGAAAGAATTTTTGAGTTGTCAAGTACATCACACAACCAAAAATTCCAAAAGTTAATGTCACGTAAGTCGATATTACATCAAACCGACCCGGCAACCGACACGGTTATAAATGTTTCAAACATTACTCTGGACCAGCCTACTTTGCCAGTACTGGCAAAGGGCTTGAATTTCGCGCCAACACCAAAACGAGTTCCGTACGAAAACATCATTAGTAGTGTTGAGGAGGCGGTTATACGGAATAAAGTGCCATCTTGTGATTTGGAAACACTTAGACAAGATGTTGCAGTTATCTTGCGCCGCTCAAAGTTACCTAAAAGCAACATTACCTCTGAAGAGCGTCTAGCCCTTAATGTTCTTCGAAGAAATAAAGACATCTTGGTACTCAAAGCAGACAAAGGTAATGCTACAGTAGTAATAAACACCACAGACTACGATCACAATATTCGGAACTTGCTCGCAGACGAAATCATTTACAAACCTGTTGCTTACAATCCCACCACAAGAGTAACACGTCACACGCGTTCCCTTATACAAGACCACAAAGAATTATTCACGGATGACGAGTTCAATTGGTTGCATTGTCCCAAGATATCGCAACCACCTAAACTTTATGGACTGCCAAAAATACATAAAAGAGATGTGCCTTTAAGGCCGATAGTAAGTCAAATTGATTCCCCTACATACGACTTAGCAAAGCACATCTCTAAAGTGTTGCAGCCATTAATAGGAAACACACCGTCTTACGTGAGGGATTCTCGACATTTTATTAACATCCTAAAGGAGATAAAGCTGGAACCGAACGAGATAATGGTGAGTTTTGACGTTGAATCGTTGTTCACTAGCGTTCCATTGAAAGAATGCCTTGAGGTGATCAAGAACAAATTAATTTTAAATGGTATCTCAGATAGGTATGTAATTTTGCTTGAACACTGCTTAGACGCCAACTACTTTCTATACCAAAATCAGCATTACCTTCAGATTGATGCAGTAGCTATGGGAAGCCCCGTAGCACCAATTTTAGCCAACATCTGGATGGAACATTTTGAAGAAAAAGCGTTGAACTCTGGACCTTTTCATATACGATTTTGGAAGAGATATGTTGATGACGTATTCTGCCTAATCAAAGGAAGTAAGCAGGAAGCTGAAGAATACCTCGATCATCTCAACTCTATTCACAATAAAATCCGCTTTACATGCGAAATAGAGAGTGAGCGATCATTAGCATTCTTGGATGTTAAGTTGAATGTGCGAGAAGATGGTTCTCTGGGACACACTATGTATCGAAAACCGACACACACCGATAGATACCTGAATGCCTCTTCGCACCATCACCCGCGTCACTTACAATCTGTTGTGACATCTCTGACGAATCGAGCCTATGAACTTTGTGATCCTGAACATTTGAATAGTGAGCTCGCACACGTTCAGGAAGCACTAAAGAGAAACGGGTACAAAGCAAGTAAAAGAGGTCCAGGTCGTCGTGGCACACGTACGAAACATCCAGAGGTTGAGCGCCAGCCAGCGTTCTTGCCTTATGTCAAAGGCATAACGGATAAAATTGGATCAGTTCTCAGAAAATTCTCCATTAAGACTGTATATGTTCCGTTCACCAAAATTGCAAAGCATGTACGCACGCCAAAGGATGTAATACCGTACCAAACACCAGGTGTTTACAAGATCGATTGCAGCTGCGGAAGTTCTTATATAGGCCAGACGAAACGCACCATTGCAGAGCGAGTAAAAGAACACATTGCAGCTGTTAAGAATCGCCAGACGACGAAATCAGCAATAGCGGAACATCTTATGACCACCAACACCAACCACTGGATTGAGCTCCATCAACCCAAAGTTTTATCCACCGATCGCCAATATTACCGCAGAATGGTTCGCGAAGCGATTGAAATTAAAAAACATAAAAAATTTAATCGTGAGGATGGATATAAACTGTCTACTGCATGGAGTCCAGTTATAGGAAAATTTAATAAGCGCAATATTTCGTCAAGTAAACCCGAGGACAATGTTAGTGTCGTGTGTAGTGACTTTTATAAATATAATCCACAAGTGAGGGTACCTGAAAAAGATACCTCCGCTCGCAGTCGACGGCGCCGCACACCGCTAGTCTCCCCGTGACCACGGCTGGTGTAACCCAGCCGAAACGTCGGGTAAAATAAAGTTAAAGGTAAATAACGCGTTAAGCCCCGTTTTATTTTAAATATTTTAAATGCAACGCGATAATTTAAAAACTTACAATGTTATATTTGTTTCTTTCAGAAACACAGATGGGAAGAAGAGAAGTATGAGGTATTAGAGCATAAAAATAAATCAAACAAAATTCCATTATAACTCAATTTTCATATCAGAAAAAAGGTTAACTATTTAAACGCCAAGAATATCCTTAAACGTCATATTCTGATAACTATAGTAATAATTTACTAACGAAAATTTTAAGAATATGTTACATAAAAAGTGTAAATATTATAAAAAGTGTAGAACACTCAAAATATTCTTCACAGTTTTTAGAAAACCATTTCCTTAATCTGAGAATAGTTTCGTATTTCCTGTTCTAATATAAGTTGGAATTATGCACATTTTACAATACGATTTATCCTGAAATTATTTTACCAGTTTTTAATGTCCTGATCTATTTTCAAATTACATAATATTTATACATATAGCTTACGAAATATCGCATGTCCAAATTCTTTAATTTTGTCACTCACTAACTTCTTCAACATAATTCTAAGCTACTTTTAATAGACCTACCAACTTCATATTTGGAGATTATTTAGTGTTTAAATTTATATAAATAAAGAATGAAAAATAAAACGGATACGGGCAGCAATTCGAACCCGCGACTACTGGGAAACCATCCCGTCGCTCTACCAACTGAGCTACCGTATCGCTGTCCGTCTCGGTGAATTAAGCATTCTATATGTAATCGTCTTTATCGGGACGGTGGTGACATCTATTAGGTTTCTTTCGAAAATCCTAACCAATGTTTCTAACTTTGCAGTATAGATAAACATTGAAAAGATGCCACTACCGAAATTAATGTTTAAAAATATATATCTTTTTTAACATGTATAGCCATGTTAAGCTTATTTAAATTTATATAAATAAAGAATGAAAAACCGTCCCGTCCCGTCGGTTTCCCAGTAGTCGCGGGTTCGAATCCCTGCCCGTATCGGTTTATTTTTCATTCTTTATGTATATAAATTTAAATAAGCTTAACATGGCTAAACATGTTTAAAGATATTTTCAAATATTTAGTGTTTAGCCTAGTAAGGAAGAAAAATCTATTACATTCAATCATCAATTTCAATTTAATTTTCGCAATATTTAGTAATAATTTAATTTTCACAATATTAAGTCAAAAGTTTAGTAAATGTTTTGTTTTAATTTTTTTAACACCATAACTACTAAAACTTACTACTCCGTTAACTACTTAACTACAAATACGAGTATAAATAACTACAAACTCCTGAGTTAGGTTAAGTATTAAAAGTGTTTATGTTGATCATGGCTGTTTCTAATGTGTGTAGCGGGTTCGATTAATATTCTACGAAACAGGGGTTGAGTCTAAATCTGGCACTGATAGACATAGGTTAATCAGTACTCACATGCAAACAAGCGTATGTCGTACTTTGAAAGGTGACAAGTTTAAGCGGACTACACCTAATTAATGAGGAGTCCACAATTGCAGAGCACAAATGACTTATCCACTCAAGTACAGCTTATCGTCAAGACTTAAAAACATGTATTAAAGATTTAAAAAAAAAACAAGGAGTGGGCTTTAAAAATAGTATCTGAATTCCAAGAAAAGCAAAACCTACAAAGTGAAACAGGATCCCATGAAAAATATATAATATAAAAAAAATCAAGTCTCGCAACTCAATAAAATAATCTCAAAAAAGTTGTGAGATGAGTTATGTTCGGACGATCAGGAAAAGTCTTTTTAAAAATTATTTATTTAATTAAAATTACAATTATAATAAAACGTCTTTTCCTAACTAAAGCTGAGACAAAAAGTGACAAATTAAATAATGAATTAATTAATAATGAAATAATTAAATAAGCAAGATGGATTCCGCGACTCGGCGTGGGATCTGCAATTCAGCAACTTTACGGCGGTGGGGTCCTGGTAACGGATGTTACGTACATAAAAACCAAGACACCAAGTTGTTATAATTAACCTATATGGAAGCATCTGTTACAGATAATGACTTGGCAATCACAAGTGATCTTATCATAAATAATTTCAATCAGTTATGAACAAAGTTTGTTATCTCATTTTTAGATTTACTTACAAAAACAAAGTTTCACTAGTAATAAAGTAGAAATGGGATTTTCATTTCACTACTTATTTTGTGATGGAGAAATCTAATCGTACTCAAAATTACTGTATTTACTTAAAGGTATTTTTAAGTACTAATGTTTGCATCTAACTACAAATAACTTTTTAAGAATAACATGAAATAGCAAAATGAATTATATTGTGTAATCTTTATAACACCCAACAACAGCGTTATGGAGTAAGTCCTCATTCCACACATTATCGATTCTTAAATCTTGTTTGTTTTTGCAACTACATATATTAAAGCACGCACTAAATTAACTTTTTTCCCTTACTGATTACAAAAAGAAACATAATTTCTCCACTCTATTGTAAATTCTTTATTTATTCTTTATCTTTATTTGTAAAATGTTTCTTCACGTTATCCATAATATATACCATGAGTTAAGTTTTAAATATCCGTTACAAACTAGTCCCGAGGGATCATAAAATCATAGCGTTGCCGCGCACTCAAAGTTTTGTGCAGATTTTATTTATTCCAAATAGTTTATAAATACCTCAAAAAATCTCTTTAATTATTATGCGCGGGTATAACATTTAAGAACCCTTTAGATTCATATAACATATATCAAAATATTCCATAACAAAAGATGATGATTCCTATCTAGGAATTTATATTAACTTCTTGTTACATCATGTACGTAATTATTTCTCGAGAAAGACGTTTGTCTTCGCATGTATTCATCACAGTCGTGATAGTATTGAAGTCGCAATTTTTGACTGTATAATTAAGTTTCCAGTAAACCTCAAAATATTATACATTGAATCTTATATATCAAGCTATGCACTATGATCATTACTGTATTTTTGTCTTGTAAAAAGAGTTTTTTAAATAAAAACTACCATATAAAAAAATATAAAGTCTTATGGCTTCAGTAATAGATTAATATTTCAACGAAAATAATAATTAATTAATATTTTTTCTTCGGTCAGCAGTCTGCCATATGTTAGGTGCATTGTTCTAGAAAATAAAGGCAGCGGAGTTATAATGGATTGCCAGAAAACAACTTTGACCACTAGGGAGGACGAAAATCCAATATTTTTGCCTAAAATTGGCAAATGTTGGTAGCCGCACGCAAAGACTGATTAAAGGCTGTACTGGCTTTTATCAGTGTTCAAAATGTTATCTGGAAATTTACAAATAGGAATCATATTTTAATTAATTTAACCATATTTGACCTTAAAATTGTATTGTATATATAGTTTTGTGGTTTCATTTTAGTTGTATAACAATATCTGAAATATTTCTTGTCAGGTTTTATCTTAACAATATAAAAAAAACCTGGAACAGCATTACTTTTTAGTATTTCCGTTTAGTATTTTTATAACTTAGTATATAGTAGGGGAGCCCAGGATGCTAAATCGGGATTTACTCGAGCGTCGTAGAGGCCTATTGGGTTGCGAAGCTTAGATAATAAAAATAAAAAAATGTCATATAATATATACCTTTTCATTGGTGGGGGGAGCGGCTATAAATTTTCAAAAATGTAAAAAAAAATTGTGGCATGGACATACTCGAGCGTATCAGATATTGATATCATAGATGTCATTCGTATTTTAAAAAATGTACGTATGTTAATCTGATGGTTTCCATGATGGGGGTGGTTGTACGGAAGCGTTGAAAATGGAACAACAAAAAAAACTTTTCGAGCGTGTCAATTTTTTTAAGGGAGTGTTAAATGAACCTAAAAGAAAGCTCTAGTATAATAATCTGACGATTTGAATGTGACGAAAACTCGCGGCTATTTATAGAATGTGCAAAAAAAAATCGCCATTTAGAAAAACTCAAGCGCGTCAGATTAAGATATATCTTCATCATTTTGTTCATCTTGATGCCGTAGACATTATATTTCATAATCTGACGATTTTCTGGAGGGATTCGCCTAATCTGACAATTAAAAAAAAAATATTTTACTTTTTTTAAATTATTGAATTAAATTGATTTAATAGCTTAAGAAATAGCATGCAAATAAAATAGAGTATATTTTTTAAGTAAAGTATTTAAAAGAAAATAATTATAAAAAATTAAATAAAGAATAAATAGGAATACAGGCATCACGTTGCTGCACGTATTAAACTTTATCGATGAATTTTTGTTACTTCGGCTTGTGGAAATCGTCAGATTATATATTTTTCGTAATCCTTGAATCATTTCCTTCAAAATAAAAAAAAAATTGTCACGCTCGAGAATATCGAGATGACGTTTTTTTTTTTACAGCTTCGTAGCCCTGCCCCTTCTTTACGTCACTCTCAAATGGTCAGATTAGTGAAATATACACGTTCTAACATGTAACTAACTCACCCTACCTTAATCTGACGCGCTCGAAATTTTCTGATGACCAATTTTTTTTTACTAATCTGATCCTTTATCCTTGACGGGCGGCCATATATATAAGGCTCGTAACGGGTGGAAGTAGTTATCTAGGTACAAGGTATCCCCCTGTATATTTATCTGCCGCGCTTTAGTAACTCCCGAAATCCCCTCCTGGGCTCCCCTACTAATACAGGTAGTTATTTGGTTAATCAAAAAGATTAATTCATATATATGTATTAATTACATAAACTAATAATTTATTATATCTAATCAAATACATGTAGTAAATACATATACTATAAACCCTGACAAGTTATAAATGTATAATAATTTTTAACTTAGTAAAAAGGTATAAAAATGCACATTATTTAAAGAATCATTAGTTTTAATGTATAAGACCGGTGGTAGACGAGAGGCGTTTTATAGTGGTTTTTATTTTTAAACTAACGCAGAGCTCTAATGAAGCGTGTGTAGTTTCGTATCTTTTGTGTAATGTGTATATTAAAAATCTATACATACAAGTAATATAGTGATAAAAATCTTTACGTTACTAATTGCAAATATATAGGTTTTGTATTTCATTTAATGTCTAAGATAGTATTTTATAAATTCAACAAAATTTAAAATACTTCCCGTATTTTAAATTTTGTTGAAATTTAAAATAAACAAACTTTTAAATTATTGAACTTGTTTTAATATAGTATTGAACCATATGCTATTATTTATTCTTTAAAATAAATCAGGTCAAAGTTTGTTGAGTTAAAAGGTCGACCGAAGTTCTATAAAGAAAATTTGTTTTTAGAGTAGTTGGGAAACATTGCGACAATAGCTTACATTCATAAAAATTTAACAATCTAATTATTTATAAAGAAATATGTTGTTTAGAAATTACAGGTACATTATTTATTCTAAATATTGGGTAAATTAATAAATTATATGAGTCATACCAATCTATGAACCTATATTTAATGGATAACCATGTATCACTTCATTGAAAAAAGCTTGAAGGGAAAACATACTAGTGCTTATCACTGGATTCCCAGAATGAATACACTCGCATGTGAATTGAAGCCAGATATTTTCCATGTTGTAATTTACTTCCGTTAAAAATACACATGGACATTTTGGTTCCGATTCCATTTGAAATGAAAATATAATAAAGGTTGAGAATTGTTATTATTATTTATATCATATTTACACATATTGATTCTTTCAAATGAGGCAAAATTTATAATTAAATTTATAATTTAAAATTAGTAACATATTTAATTATAAATAACATACACTCACCGTCTCAATGAGAAAATATTAATTATTACGATATGTTAATAGGAAATCCTAGAATGTAGGTCTTTTCATAGTTATTATCCAATGAAATATTTTAATATTATTAATCGCAATACATTAGGAATTTTCATCACTGTACTGTTAAAAAAATCTAGATATTGCGTTATTGAAAAATCATACATTCGTGGATAATTTAGAAATCCCAAACAGCTATTAAACACGGTATAAATACAATAATTCCCAAAATATTAATAAAATTTTTATTATCAAGAAGATGTCAAGTGTCAAGTAACGGTTACACGTCTTTTCGGAGCTCTTAAGTTTGAAAATTCAATATTATTTAAAATTATATTTACATATGTGCAGATACTGTTAAATTAATTCAATAACCTACCGGCGTACTTTCTGTTGCACAAGTTTATATTTAAAGCACTTAATTTACTAAACCAAATAAATTAAACTTCCAACGGTTTTCTATATTTTTATTTCAAAATGGATTCTATCAAACAATCAATAGCTGAACTAACCGAGCACTTCAACACTAGAATGATGGATTTTCAACAAAATCTTCAAAGTTCTACTCCAGCAGCGAGTCCCACTTCCAACTTAATGGGACAGTTTACTACTTTTCGAAGCTTCGTTTTATCAGCACTCCAGGCTCTTCAACTTCAAGTCAAGCTGCTTGATAAGCAATATGACCAAATGGAGATGAGAAGTAGAAGAAAAATGTTGATGTTGCACGGTGTTCCTGAAGTAAACAAAGAAAGTGTCTCTTCGGTGGTCTCCAAGGTTCTGTCAGAACACTTAAAGCTGCATGACCTCAATGAGGATGCCTTCAGTAGCTGCTATTGTAAAGGTCAAAGGCAGGATGATAAGCCGAGACTTCTTAAGTTTTTAAGAGAGAGAAAGTTCTTAAGAGATTCTTATTAAGTTCCGGGATCTATTTCTGAGAAATACGATTTGGTTTGCCAAAACCTCCTTAAAAGGAACTGGTATCACGATTACTGAATTTCTTACTAAAGCACGGCATGAAACATTCCTGGCTGCACGGATAAGGTTTGGTATCACTAAAAGCTGGACAAGAGATGGTGATATCTTTCTTGTTGACCTCAACGGTAAGCGCCATCGTATTTCTTCAATGCATGAACTGAAGTCAATTCCATGCAGAGCAGCCAATAGTCCAAATACTTCAAGTCATGCAGCATCCACAGTTCCACTTCACAGCGTCAAGTCAGATGGTAAGCCTCTAACATCACAAACTCTCAGATCGAAGAGAAATATGAAAAAATAAACACATTATATTTTGTGTTATGAAGCGTAAATGCAGAATTATTTTAATTGTGTATAACTATTCTTGCAGCTTATGTTACGTATTTTAATGTTTCTTTATTTGAGACAATATCAGTTATTTTTATATGAATACCCTCTTAAAACCTTTATTTTTTAAATAGTGAAGTTGTCGCTTATATTGCAATCTATTCAGTAGCTAAAATTTATCAGATTGGAAGTAAAAATAAGTTTATCAACTTCATGCCATTAAACGACATACTTAATTTATTACTTATGTAACTAAACTATTTATGTTTGTTATATTTTGCCTGTAACAACTGTATAAGATTTTACAATCATATCACTTCATTACTAATAATTTAATATACTTGTCATTATTTATATTTGACGATAGTGACTTGCTTTTATTATTATTATTATTATTATTATTATTATTTTTTAAGATTATGTAACTAGTTTTATTTTGTTGAATTACAATTTGTTAAGTGAATATTTATAATAGCCGGTAGTTTATTGAACTATATTTTGTAACTTATAGAAAATAATATTTATTGGTATACGTATATTTTATAAATATTTGAACTTTCTCTTGAACTTGTATAAGATTATTATTATTATTATTATTATTTTTCTTTTTTAAAACATTTTATATATTTTTATTATTATTCTATATTAATTATTATCATACCATGCCCTCAAACGAAAGTTTTAATAGCAGTTATTCAAATACATTTGACGATAGTTCTGTTAGTGCATCTTTGCCACTTAATGCCTTAATTGATTCTACGTTTTCTACATGTGGTAATTACTTTAATGTGATTCATATCAACGCTCAAAGCATCCCTTCTCATTTTCCAGATTTTCTTAACTCCTTTGATAATAAAAAATGCAATACTTGTTTCCGAAACGTTCTTTAAACCATGTTTATCGTCTATTTCCTTTTGTTTACCGGGATTTAATCTTATTCGAAATGACAGAATTGGCAAAGGTGGAGGCGGTGTCGCTATCTACCTGCGTAGTCACATTGCATACTCTGTGTTAAATAAGTCACCTACACCCTACAACCATTTATCAGAACATCTTTTTATTGAAGTACTTTTTGGTAAACTTAAAGTTCTGCTCGGTGTTTTTTATAGTCCGTCCCTTCATATAAGCTATTTTGATATATTTGAAGAACTTCTTGAAACATTTTGTCCCTTTGCCTATCAAACTATTATAATGGGAGATTTTAATACATGTTTGTTAAAAGACGATTCCCGTGCTAAGAGGCTCAAACAAATTATTAACAGTTGTAACCTTAATATCCTAAATACCTCTGCTACACACTTTTTTCCTAATTGCATCCCCACTCTATTGGATTTAATGATTGTATCTTCTCCTGAACTCGTATACACACATGGTCAATTGAATGCCGAAGCCTTTTCTTATCATGACTTAGTATTTCTCTCCTACAAAGTTCGCCCGCCAAAATTAAAGCCATCTGTTGTTTTGCGACGTTCCTTTAAAAATTTTGATGATGCTAACTTCTTAAAGGATCTTAACAATATCGATTGGAAATCCATTTTTAACACAAACTTAATTGATGATAAAGTGACAATATTTAATAAGTATATAATTGATTTGTTTGACATATATGCCCCTCTTCGCCCGATAAAATTGAAACATTTACCAGCTCCGTGGCTAACAGAGTCATCTGTTGTTGTTGTCATAAGGAAAAAAATGGCACAACGAGATGCTGCTAAAACCAAATACAAGTTAAGACCTACGGAAGGTAATTGCATCAAGTATAAAAATCTCCGTAATCATTGTTCTAGAGTGTGTAGGGACGCGCGACGTAAGTTTATTTTTTCTTCATTGGAAAATAAAACCACAGCTAATATGTGGAAGTTTTTAAGGACTCTTGGGATTGGAAGACAGCATTGTATGGAAAACTCTAACATTGACCTTAACAGCTTCAACAACTTCTTAACAACATCCAGCTCCAGTTCATATGCCAATCAGACTACTTTGGAGTTTATTCGACGATTGCACTCACCAGAGCGAAACTTTAATTTCACTACCGTTTCACCTGATGAAGTTAAACAACACATACGAGCCATTAAATCCGATGCTGTAGGCTGTGATGGAATAAATAGAAAAATGATTTTGTTAACATTGGAAGCCGTCGCTGATGTCATATCTCATATATTTAACTTCTCTCTTAGTTCTTGCCAATTTCCGTGTAATTGGCGTAAAGCTTTAGTGGTACCTATCCAGAAAACCCTAAACCCCAGTTCATTTGAACATTATCGCCCTATACCCATTCTTCCTTTTCTTTCTAAAGCTCTTGAGCGGATTGTGCATTATCAGCTAAGTACGTTTCTTCGTACTAATGGCATCATAAGTCCTTTTCAATCGGGTTTTCGACCTGGTCACAGTACTACCTCGGCTTTAATTAAAGTCTGCGATGACATCCGTGCTGCTGTCGATAGTAAAAATGTATCCATTATTGCCTTGCTTAACTTTAGTAGTGCTTTTAATAACGTTAATCACGATTTATTGCTTACCATCTTAAAATCAATTAATGTAAGTCCGAGTGCAGTTCAATGGTTTCATTCGTATCTAAAAGATCGTCACCAATGTTTAAAGTTGAACAATAAATTTTCAAAATTTTTGCAACTTAGTACTGGCGTCCCACAGGGTAGTGTGCTTTCTCCCCTTCTGTTTTCTATTTTTATTAATACTGTCACTACCTCTTTGTTTTGTTCTTACCATCTTTATGCAGATGACTTGCAAATCTACGTTGCTAGTTCTCCAACTGACATCGATGGTGGTGTTGTAAAAATAAATAATGAACTCGAAAAAGTTTTGGAATGGAGTAAAGCATTTGGTCTGTCTATAAATGCTAACAAATCTCAGGTTGCTGTTGTAGGTAGTCCTAGACAAATTTCTAAAATTGATTTCAATATCTTAACTCCTGTAACCTGGGATAAAGTCATTATACCATACTCTTGCACAATAAAAAATCTTGGCCTGCAAATTGATAGTACATTCTCATGGAAACCGCAAGTTGAATTTGTAAGTCGCAAAATATTTGCCACTATCAGTGGTCTCAGACGATGGAAAAAGTTGTTACCTATTAAAACTAAAATTTGTCTAGCTAACACCCTTCTTCTACCCATCCTAGACTATGCAGACATTTGTTACCTAGATCTCTCTGAGGAACTTTTAAATAAATTAGAACGTTTGCAAAATATGTGCATCCGTTTTATCTTCGGGCTGCGTAAATTCGATCATGTGTCGCAACAACGTGCGCAGTTGGGTTGGTTATCCATAAGGCAACGTCGAAATATGCACGCTCTTACTCTTCTCTACACTTTACTCTTTCATAACCAAACTCCTCATTACCTCAAGGAGCGCTTCACTTTTCTTAGTTCTCAGTCTTTATACAATTCACGCTCCATTAACTCGCTCAAATTAAAATAACCTAGTTTCAACACATGTTCTTACAGCAACTCTTACACCGTCAAATCTATATTACTCTGGAATGACCTACCGTTAGAAATTCAAACTTCAAAATCACTGTCAATTTTCAAAAATCGTTTGAAGCAATATTATTTATCTACGTAATATTTATTTTTATCATATGTATGTATACCATATATTATGTAGGTTATCTATTTTATTCTATTTATTTATATATACGGATATATGTATGTATATGTTTGTGCGTATGTGTGTTTGTATATTATTATATGTATTTATAAATTTATATATAATCATTATTTTTTAATTACTTATATAATTAAAAACGATAGTTTTAATTTTTATGGTGTTCTTATGTATAAATTCTTATTCTTGTTGTAGTGTGCTTGCACTATCCTATGACCTCGCAAATTTTCATTATTCATCAAGGGTTGTCTGTAAGAGATCGCTTTTAAGCGATAAGACCGCCTTTGCACGAAAATTTCTTACTTTATCAACTTTTTACTATTGTAATTTCTTATAATAATTGTATGTGCAATAAGTTTAAATAAATAAAAAATAAATAAATTAAATCAAGCAAAATTCTGTATGGCCAAAGCTAAAAAAACCTTTATATAAATTTTTATATAAAGGTTTTTTTAGCATTTGCAACACACGACTTGAACATACAAATAGCTGACGATCGTTAGGTCTGTCTGTACGTACATATATTCACTCACGCTCCAACGTATACTCGTATCGAGCTGCAACCACTCTTTCCTCTTTACTTAGCATTCGATTTTCCATCGCATTCACAGATTTTTAGTGGCGCTTTTTTCCTTTTACTACAACAAAAATAATCAAGTAAAATGTTGTATTCCTACTTCATTTCCTTTGACAAATGATTGCGATAAATTTTAGTAACTTGTGTAAATGTGTTTTAGAGCTTACATGATATGTTGGTAAACCTCCTTAAACTTTATACAAAACCTTATTAAAGTTGTTCCGTTATATGCTGTAAACATTTTCAGCAATAATTCGCATAGAAAACCGAATTAAACAATACAGGCACTTCTCTTGGATCCAAATATTAGTAGACAAAAGATACCAAACTCCAAAAAAACAATACATGCTTATGCTTGTGCTTGTGCCTGTGCCTGTGCCTGTGCCTGTGCCTGTGCCTGTGCCTGTGCCTGTGCCTGTGCCTGTGCCTGTGCCTGTGCCTGTGCCTGTGCCTGTGCCTGTGCCTGTGCCTGTGCCTGTGCCTGTGCCTGTGCCTGTGCCTGTGCCTGTGCCTGTGCCTGTGCCTGTGCCTGTACCTGTGCCTATGCCTGTGCCTGTGCTTGTGCTTGTACTTGTGTATACAAGGCTTAGGTGACAAGGAATCGAAAGTGGGACTGTTTGTTCAAAAAAATAACAAGTTTATTGTGCAAATTACATAACACTAGTCCTCAAAGTATAACAATAATATTAATGTACAAAAATATTAATAGTCAATTTCGTTCTGTAGAGAGAAAGCTATTCAAGGTGGCTCATTTATCTTAGCTCGTAATGTTGTAGTGTTAAAGTCTCGATCAGACATAGTTGCGCTCTCTGTTGAGCGAATTATTGAACTATCCTGCATTGAGCTCAATGAACATATTATTTTATGCGTGTACCGACCCCCATCTGGTGATTTTGATGAACTTGAAAACAAAATGAGGAATATTTTTTACACTTTTTTTTATAAAAACCAAGTCCGTGATAGTGTGCGGTGACTTCAATGTAATTATAGTACAAGTAACTTCGTCTAGTGAGCTTTTATTAAATTTGTTTAAATCTTTTACTTATTGTACGTATGTTTTGAACCTAGTCGCATTACTAGTGTTTCCGCGACTTGTATTGATAATGTGTTCTGTCACTGTTACATTTATGAAGAGAAAATAATGACCAATTTAAGTTTAGTCCACTGTGGACTATTATTTTTTGTTTTGATTAATCAGGAAAATGAAAAACATTACTATGCAAACTTAAACACTATGGTGCGCGTAGTGCTGCCCTTGATCTTATTGCCTCTTACCTGAATCAAAACGTAATGTTGAGCGTTATAAAGCTAATTTTGAGATAGTAAACAGTGCTCTGTCACGTGTTTTTTAT